>JACVTC010000063.1:317500-337500 GCA_016946835.1 Neocallimastix lanati (nom. inval.)
AAATTCACTATTGTCACCAAGAAGAGAAATAGATCTTGATTTATTATTAATAAAACCGTAAGCAATTTCAGGTGATATTCTATATACTTTCATAACATTCTTTGGATCAGTTGAATAGGCCTATTTTAAACAGTAACATCAAATATTATTATTAATTTTTTAATAATAATAATAATAATAATAATAATAATAATAATAATAATAATAATATTAATAATAATAATAATAATTATAATAATAATTATAATAATAATAATAATAATAATAATGTATAAATTATTAAGTTCTTTACCTTTTCTTTATATATTCTTAAAAAGTTTTCTCCAGCACGTAACCAATAGAAAATATTTTCTAAAGAAATGGTATCTTCCTTATCAAGTCTTCTATCATTAATTAAGCATTTTATTGCCATTTCAAAGTCACTATGAACCATATATTGTAATTCTAAATTATGTAATATTGAAGGCAATTTTTTGATTTTCTTTGGTTCATCTAAATTAATTTTAATAAAGTTGAATAATTACATTAATTAGAAAAACAACAACAACAACAAAAATAATAAAAATAATGATAAATGAATTATTAAAATTTTTTTATAAAGACAATTATAATTGAATATATTAATCATATTAATACAAAAATAATAAATATTTAATAAATGAACTAAAAAATATATATATATATATATATTTATATAATTTACCTGTATCATTTTCATTTTCTGGTTGATTTTGTTGATTTTTAATTAATTCTTCATTTTCTTTTAATGCTTTAAGGAAATAATTTTCTGCTAATGTATATTTCTTTTCTCTATAACTGATACAACCTAAATTATTATATACGTAGTCTTCTCCGTGGGATTGTGAACTTAAAATTTTAAAAGATTCATTCAAATTATCATTATTATAAGCAGAAGTAGCATTTAAATTGTTAACCACATTTTCCAATTGATAATAATTTTCTTGATTGTCGTTTATATCTTTTTTATTTTTATTATTTTCTTCATTAGCATTCATAAAATCTGCTGCTACCATTGAATCGTCACTTGGGGATTGCTCATTAATGATAGATTCTGTTTTATTACTTCTTAAAGATAATTCTAGATTTTTTTTTGCTTCTTCCATTTCTTTATTTTTAATATTTATTCTTGATTTTTGATAATAATAGAATGCATTGAAGGTATTAAATTTAGATGGTAAAGCTAATTTTATATCTGGTGAAATGTCATTAAGATTTTTTAATGAACTCATTGAAGATGAAGTTAATAGAATGTCATTAGTATCGTTTGATACTTTATCATTTTTATCTAAATCACTTTTGCTACTTGATTGATCAATGTCTTTCAATGATGAATTAATGGATGAATCACCATCTTCATTATCAATGGATTTTGTTTCCTCAACATTTCTATTATATATTTTTTGTGAAATTTCGAGAATTGCTAAAGCTTTTTTACTATCATTAATTTCTAAATATAAATCCATTAATAAAAAGCAAATTTTAAGCGCTATATAGTCATCTAAAGCTTCAACATTAGAAAATGAAGGTTCTAGTAATTCAATGGCTTCATTGAATTTTTTTTCTTTATAATACATAATAGCAGTATTATATAATTCATAAGATATATCTGATAATACTGTAGGAAGATTAGGTAACTTTGAAGGATCAAGTTCTGTATCATCTTGATTTTCTGCTAAATCCAAATCTGGCTCATTTAAACTTTCTTTATCAAGAGATTTTTCACTATCATCTTGATTTGGTGAACTATTTTCAGTTTCATTTTCTTTATCTTTTTGATTATTTAAAAATCCATTTAACTTAAAATTATTAAATGGGTCTGATTCCTCATTTAAAATTTGAATTATATCTAATTTATTTTCATCAATTACAGTTTTATTTTCTTGAATAGTTTTTTGTAATAATTCTCTTAATGCCTCCTTTTGTTTTTTTTCCTGCTTATAATAATATTCAGCAACAGCTAAATTATGCAATATTTTTGGATCATTACTATTTGATTTCAACAATTCATTTAAATTATTGATACATTCTTCATAATTTTTATTTTGAAAATTTATGGTTGCTAAATTTACTAATTCTTCCTTTGACTGCATTATTTAATTAATTTTGTATATTGTAAAAAATTAATAATTATCTATCTGACTATGTAACTATATATATTATATTATTATCTTTATTATTATTATTATATTTAAGATTTATATTAAATATTTATATATATATATTAATGACTTTAAAAACAATTACCATTAATAAATTAATAATAACAAAAAAAAATAAATAAATAAATAAATAAATAAATAATAATAATAATAATAATAATAATAATAATAATAATAATGAATGAAATAAGTATTTAATATATATACATATATATATTTTTTTAAATTTTTAAATTTTTAAATTTATATATAATTATTTAATAATTATCTATTTTTTATCTATTTTTTTTTTTTTTTTTGTTTATTTTTTAATGTTGTACTTTTAATGTATGATTGAATCCTGAATTAAAAATAATTTCTATACTATATATATTTTTTAAGTAAAATAAATAATTAATTTTAAATATAAATATTAAATTGTAAAAGAAATTTTTATTATATAAAATTAAATTTTAAGAAATTAAAATAGGATATAAATTGTTGAGCTAAAAATAGCTTTCAATTAGTGTTTTATTTTTATTTTTATTTTTATTTTTTATTCTTATTTAAAAGTGTTTAAATTTAATTTTTAGAAAGAGCATATCACATCTATTTATTACAAAAAAAAATAAAATAAAAATAAAAATAAAAATATTTATTAAAATTATTTATATATATTCGATTTACTGTTATTTTGAAGAAAAAATTTATTTATTTATTTATTTATTTTATTAATAAAAGATACTTTTTTTTTTTTTTTTTTTTTTTTTTTATTTTCTGATTTTATATATTATGAAATATATATATATTTTTTGGTATATATATAAAATATATTAATTTATAATATATTTATATATTTGTTTTTATTATATATTAATATATTATAAACTTTTAAAATCTATTTTTTATAATCTTTTCTCTATAAATTATTTTTGATTAATAATATTTCTGCAAATTTTATAATTCTTTAAAAGAAAAATATAAAATTTATAAGATAAAGAAATTATATTATTTAATTTTTGAGTTAAGTTATAAGTATAAAAAAGATTAATTTCTTTGTTTTTCAATAATAAATATATATATACAACGTTCTATAAAAATTCAATTTTAATGAAACAATTAACCTTCTTTTTTTTTTTTTTTTTTTTATGGAAGTTCTGATAAAACTTACAAATGGTAGTACAAAATTCAATTAAATTATATTAGATATAAATAAATAAATAAATAGTAAGAAATAATTAAAATGTAAATCTTACACAATTATATAAAAAGCCACAAATCATATAAAATGTATTTTTTTTTATTATTAATGTAACATCCATAATAATAATAATTAAAAAAAAAAAAAAAAAAAAAAAAAAAAAAAAACAAGAAAAAAAAAATAAACATTAATTTAATTTAAATAAAAAATTATTATATAATTAAATGAAATATACAAAATTTAATAAAAATATTATATAAATGATATATAATTGTTAATTTTTTCTTTTTTAAAATAAAAATTAGGACTTAAAAGATAGAACTTTACTAAATCATAAAGATGAAGTTTCTGAAAGAATTAAAAAATATTATTAATAAAATTTTGAATAAATATCCTGATCTTTGTCTTGTTATTGCATTTGGTAGAACAAGGCCAACAACTATAAAGATTCATAATTCACTTGGAATAATAGATAGACGTAATACAGAATCTTTACATAGTTATTGGCTGTGCTGCTTACGATTCTTATAATACATTATTAAATTTCATAATTCCATGAAAGATAATACTATAGCTACTTATTTTTATGTCTTTGTGGAGATAATATAAATATACTTGATGAAAATTGGGCAAGAGATACTCATAAAGAAGTTCAAGCATTATACAAAACTTACAACTAAATTCAGTGCTGAAGACGGTGTTGCTGATATGCTAAAATATATTAAAATATATATATATATATATTTTAACGATTGAAATTTTAAATTAATATATTTGTTGAAAAATTTTAAATATATAAAATTTAAATTCGTGTCTATTATAAAATTTTTACAATAAAAAAAATTGAATAAAATTTGAATAATAAAATAATTAAGATATTTATTTAACTCAAATAAATAATATAAAATAAGAGTAAACAGATATATCATAATAAAAATGATGATATTAAAGAAATATTGTTTATTATTATATCATATCATTAAATATTATCAGATATATAATAATAAAATAAAAAACAAAAAATTAAAAAATTAACTATATTAAAATTTTTAGTTTATTTAATATTAAATAAATTAATAATTAAAATATATTAAATAAAAATATATAAATAGTGTATGTATTATTTTAAGTTTTAAAAATACAATTATTGTTTACTGTTGAACCATTTATTATTATATCCTTTTGAATTATTCAAGTATTATTTATAGAAATAAATAATAAATCAAAAAATGGAAAATGAATTACCAGATAGTTCAAGAATAAAACTTATTGCTACAGGTAAATATATATATTTAATTTATTTATTAAAACTTTTTAATTATAATTTTAATGTATTTTTATTAAAATTTCAATTACATAAAATTTCATTATTATTATTATTATTATTATTATTATTATTTATTTATTTATTTATTTATTCCTTTTTTCTTTTTTCTTTTTTTTTTTTATTTTTGAAATTGTAATAAATTTCTAAAATATAATATATATTTTTATTTTTATGTTTATTATTTTAATATTTTTTATAATATATCTAAATAATAAAGATTATATATACATATTATTATTATTATTATTTTTTTTTAATTTATAAAATGTAAATTAAAAAGAATTTTATTATTTAATATATAATTGTATATATAAAAATATATATTGATATTTAAAAAAAAAAAATAAAATACAATACAATAAAAACAAAAAAACAATTATTATGATTATTATTATAAAAAGATCTTGATGGAACATTATTAAATGAAAAAGGACGAATTTCAGAAAAAACGAAGGACGTTATACAAAAAATTTTGAATAAGTATCCAGATCTTCATTTTGTCCTTGCAACTGGTAGAACTAGATTAGGTACAATTCCAATTCGTGAAGCACTTGGCATTTTAAATAGACCAAATACTGAATCAATACTTAGTAATGGATGCATTATTTATGATTCTAACCTCAAAGAACTTCAGCGTAATACTTTACCTATTGACTATATTCTTAAGCTTCATAATACATTAAAACCATATCCAAAAGCCATATATTTTTGTACGTTTGAAGATGGTATGATAACTTATGATAAAGAGTGGGCAGAAAAAGCTCGTGAAATGGTACAAGAAAATATTATTATTGGAGATAAGGAGGAGCAAATAAAGAAGATTGAATCAGGGGATTCAAAAATCACTAAAGTCACTTATGTTGCAGCAGGATTAGATATTGAAAGTAAGTAACATAAATATTTGAATTTATGAGAAAAGTTGATAAAATTTGTATATTATTAATTACATATCATATATATAAAATTAATATAATATATAAAATTTAAAATGATATAAAGAGTATTTTAATTTATTTATTTATTTATATCATTATTACAATTATTATTTTAACTATCATTATTTTATTAAGAGTATTAATTAGTTTAGGAAATTTTTATAATATAATTATATATGTTTATATTATATAAATTAATAATAAATGAAAAACAAAAAAAAAAAAGGCTTCATTAGTAATTATATTATTATTATTATTATTATAACTAGCGATAAAAAAGATTAAAAGTCAACTTGAAGAATTAGGAAAAGAGTATAATTTAGAAACAACTAACTATTCACAATTAATTGTAGAATATATGCCAAGTAATACAAATAAAGGTACTAGTTTAAATCTACTTATGAAACAATTAGGAATTTCAAAGGATGAAGTTATAGCTTTTGGTGATGGTAGAAATGACATTGAACTATTAAAAAATGTAGGATGGCCAGTAGTCATGGAAAATGCTCGTGATACATTAAAGCCTTACGGTAAAATTAAAGCTAAATCAAATGTTGAAAATGGTGTTGCTGATATATTAGAAAAAATATTTTTAAAAGAAGGAGTGAATTAAAGTCATTTAAATATCTTGAATAAATGATGTATAGAAATCATTACTAATTATGCCTAATTATTGAAAAATGTTATATATTAAAAATATAAAATGTAGCTTTATTAATTATATAAAAATATTTTTTAATAAAAAAAAAAAAAAAAAAAAAAAAAAAAAAAAAAAAAAAAAAGCTATTGTAAAAACATAAAATTATAAATTATAAATTAAAATTATTTAATAAATTTATTATTAAAAAAATTAAAGTAAAAAGGGTCTGTGGCTTAATTTGTATAATGTATAATATTATTAATTAATTAATTAACTAATATATAATAATAATTATAAAAACAAAAAAATAATAAATAAATAAATAAATAAATAAATAAATAAATAAATAAATAAAAAATTTAAAAATGATGTGATTTTAATTAAAATAAATTAATATATTTATTATAAAAAGTTTGAAGTTATCGAACTTTTATAATCATAAACTTGTGTTTTGTTTTTTTTATTAAATTTATTAAAAGAAATAATTTATTGAAATGGCAACAGAATTACCCGATGGATCCAAAATCAAAGTTATTGCAACTGGTAAATAAAAAAATTATTATATAAATATATATAAATATATATCATAATAATAAATTATTAAATTTATAAATAAAAAAAATATTTATAAAAAAAAGAAATAAACTAAATAAGAAGTATAAATTAAAATGTGTATTTTGAAATTTATTTTAATAAACAACAACAATAAGAATAATAATAATGAAAAACAACAACAATAACAACAAGTATAAAGAAATATATTGGTTAATAATAATCAGTAATAACAACAATAATAATAAAAATTTTTAATTATAATGATTTAAGTTTTAATTTTAATTATAATAATAATACAATATATTAATTTTTTTAATAAAACTCAAACAGTAATAGTAATAATTAAAATAATTCTATTAATATTAATGTAGTGATATTGTAGCGATAATAAATATAATAATAATAATAATAATCCTATTAATATTATTATAATGATATTTTAGAGTGATGATAAGTATAATAATAATAATAATTCTATTAATGTTATTATAGTAATATTGTAGTGATGATAAATATAATAATAATAATAATTATAATTATAATAATAATAATAATAATAATAATAACAATAATAATAATAATAATAATAATAATAAATAAAAATAATACATCATCATCAACATTATTAATTATTTCACTCAAAATAATAATATTATGCTTGCTTGCTTTTTTTAATTATAGTTATCAATTTATTAATTTATAAATTATATTTGATTCATTAAACTATATTTCTTAATTTAACATAAATATATTGTTAAATTAAAATTCTCTAAAACAAGACCTTGATGGAACTCTGTTAGATTCAAAGGGTCAGGTATCTGAAAGAACAAGAACCGTTATTGGAAAAATTTTAAATAAATATCCAGACCTTCATTTTGTCATATCAACTGGAAGGCCTAGAAGAGGTATTCTTGCTATTCGTAAAGCGTTAGGAATAGAAAACAGACCAAATACAGAATGTTTAGTTAGTAATGGATGTGTTGTATATGACTCTAATGGAAATATTATATCAGAAAGTATTTTACCAAAGGAATATATTATTAAAGTACATAATTTATTAAAACCATATCCAAAGGCATTATATAGTTATACCTATGAGAATAAAATGACAACATTTGATGAAGGTTTTGGTAGAATACTTGGTCAAATTATGCAAGAAAGTGTAAACATAGAAGATAAAGAAGAACATATAAAAAAAGTGATATCTGATGAAGATTCTAATATAAATAAAATAAGTTTCTTTGCTAGTGGAAATAAGAAAGAGGGAGAAGGTATATATATATAAATAAACAAATAAACAAACAAAAAAATATATATATACATGAATAAATTTATAATTAATTTAGGAAATAAAAAATTCTTTTATTAAATTTATTTTAATAAAATAATATTTTAAATATATATATATATATAAAATGTATCTATTAATACATTATTAATACATTTCATAAATATAATTAATTATATATGTACTATTTTTTTAAAAAAAAAAATAATAATTATAAAATTATTCATATGATTAGAAATATTAAGAATTCTAAGGGAATTGGGAAAAGAATTTAACTTAGAATATGCTGAATATTCTCCTACAGTTGTTGAATATATGCCATATCAAATTAATAAAGGAACTGTATTGACTCAATTTATTAAGAATTTAAATATTTCCAAAGATGAAGTTATGGCCTTTGGGGATGGAGGTAATGATATACAGCTTTTACAAAGTGCAGGATGGCCAGTAGCTATGGAAAATGCTCGTGATGTATTAAAACCTTATGCTAGATTGATAACAAAGTCTAATATTGAAGATGGTGTAGCAGATTTATTGGAAAAGATATTTTTAAAAGAAGATTTAAAGAATTAAGATTCGTTTAAAGAAAATTAAAAATAATGATTAACAAATAACAACAACAATAATAATAATAATAATAATAATAATAATAAAAATTAGTAATAATAATAATAATAATAAAAATTAATAATAATAATAATAATAATAATAAAAATTAATAATAATAATAATAATAATAGTAGTAGTAGTAGTATCATAAGTTTTAACATTATTTTTTATTAGTGAATTGTAATTAATACTTAATTTTATAATTAATTATTTATATGTATATTTTATTTCTTGTGTATTTCTATTAATATGTACAAATTTTAATTATAAATATTAATATAAAGAGAAAAAATCAAAAATCATAAATATATATATATATATAATAAAAAAAAATTATATAATTAACAAAAAAAAAATTATATAATTATTGTGTTAATCCTTTTTTTTTTTTTTTTTTTTTTTTTTTTCATACTTAATTAAATATATAGTGTACCATCCATTTATTATTATTATTTTTATTTAAATAAAATATATGGTGTTCCATTAATTTTTTTTTTTTTTTTTTTTTTTTTTTTTTTTTATTTTAAAAAAAAAAAAAAAAATTTAAATTATTAAAATAATAATAATAATAATAATTATAAAAAATTTAAATTTTTAATAAAAAAAAATTTTTTTTTCTTATATAATAAATTGAAATCTACTGAAAATTTAAAACTATTAAAAAAAAAAAAAAATGAATAATGAATTACCAGATAAATCAAAAATTAAAATTATAGCGACTGGTAAAATATATAATTAATGTTAATATTAAAATATTTTAATACTTAAAAAATATATATATACAATAACACTTTATGAATAAATATATATGTTTTTTTATATTTTTGATTGTTCTAAAATGTTTATAATAATATATTCTAAATGATATATATATATATATATATATATACATAATTTCAATTAAAATTTCGTAATTTCATATAAACCGGATTTTTTTTATTATTATAAAATTAATAAAAATAAATTGTTTTTTATTAAAAAAATTAAAAAAAAAAATGGATAAAATATATATATATGTAATAAAAAAATTGGATAATAATAATAATAATATATATATATATATTTATATATAAAAAATATATTTATATATAAAAAGACCTTGATGGAACATTACTAAATGCAAAAGGAAAAATTACAGAAAAAACTAAGACAGTAATTAATGAAATTTTAACAAAGTATCCAGATCTTCATTTTATAATTACTACAGGAAGAACAAGACTTGCTACTGCAAAAATTCGTGATACACTTGGTATTATTAAAAGACCGAATACAGAATCCATAAATAATAATGGTTGTAATATTTATGATTCTAATGGTCATATGATTTGGAGCAGTGTATTACCAAATGAATATATTGTGAAAGTCCATCATTTAGTAAAGTTTTATCCGGATGCTATTTTCCGTTATACCTACAACGATAATTTGGTAACATTTAGTAAAAAATATACTGAAAGAAAGTTAAAACAAGAAAAGGTTGAATTAGACAATAAAGAAGAGCATATAGAAAAAATAGTTTCTGGTGAAAAATCTGATATTAATAAAGTGGGATATATACATAAGGGACAAATTTGTGAAAGTAAATTATTATTATTATTATTATTATTATTATTATTACTATTTTAATATTATTTTAATAATTATTTTATATATCTATATCTATTCTTTCTTTCTTTCTTTTTTTTTTTTTTGTTTTTTTTTTTTTTTTTGTTTTTTTTTTTATTTTTATTTTATTTTATTTTATTTTTATTATAAAAAGATATTATTGAACAACTTGAAAAATTTAGAAAGAAATATAATCTTGAATATGTACATCCATCATCAGCAGTAATAGAGTATTTACCATATCAAACCAATAAAGGAACAAGTTTAACTCGACTTATGAAAATTTTAAATATTTCGAAAGAGGAAGTTATCGCGTTTGGTGATGGTGATAATGATAAAGAGCTATTACAAAGCGTGGGATGGCCTGTCGCTGTGAATAATGCTATTGATAAATTAAAACCATATGCAAAAATTATAGCTAAATCCAATAGGGAAAATGGAGTGGCTTGTATTTTAGAAAAAATTTTCTTAAATGATTATCACAGCGACTCCATTAATAAAGAGATTAAAGATAATAATGATAATGATCACAATAATAATAATAACAATAACAATAATAGAAACAAAAATAAAAATAAAATAAAAAATAATAATAATAATAATAAAAATAATAAAATTAATAAAAGTAATAACGAAAATAATAATGACAATAATAATAATAATAATAATAATAATAATAATAATAATGAAGCTGATAATGAGAACACTGGAACAATTACAATAAAAACTGTAAAGAATGATAATGAAGCTGATAATGAAATTGCAACTATTAACAATAATACTAATAATGAAAGCAATATTTCAACTATAACTACAGATGATGATAATAATACAACAACTACAACAATAGTTACAACCTCTGATAATGATAATAATACATATACTACTACGACAACAACAATTCATACTTCTACAAATAATGAAAATAATATAATTACAACTACAACAATTAGTACTTCTAATACTTCTTCTCTACCATCAATTACTACAACAACTTCTATAAATTCAGTCTCTTCTTCTATACCATCTTCTTCTACTATAACTACTTCCAATAGTCCAATTTCTTATCCTAAACCATCTACTATTACTAAAATTACTTCTTTCACAAAACCAATTTCTTCTTCGTATACTACTACCAAAACTACTTCAACAAAACCAAATCCTTCTTCCTCTACAACAACTAAAACTACATCTACAAAATCAATTTCTACTTCGAAATCATCTTCTTATACTACAATTACTTCAACATCCTCTACTTCTACCACAACTACTTCTACCACAACTACTTCTACATCATCTAATACTACTACTAAAAAAAATTCTAGAAAACCAATTCCTTATTCTAAATCGTCTCCCACTACTAAGACTATATCTACAAAACCAATTTCTTCTTTTAATACTAATAAAACTCCATCAACAAAATTAGTTTCTCACTCCATACCATCCACTGTTACTAAAACTACCTCCACAAAACCAATATCTTCTTCTTATACAACGAGCACAACTTCTACTATAGGCCCAATTTTTTCTTCATCTTCAAATTCTACAACAACTACTTATTCTACTAGTAGTACTACTACTACTACTAGTACTTCTATAACTACTACTAATAATGATGATGATTATAACGATGATGATGACAATTTATAATATATCAATACCATAAACAGGCAACAATCAATAATAATAGTTATCCCAATGTTAATAATTATAAATAAATAAAGGGAAATACTCACACAAAATATACATATTAATACTATCTCTATCATTTAATAAATAAAAAAATAAATGTATAATAAAAAAAAAAAAATTATTTTCTTTTTTTTTTTTTTTTTTTTTTTTTTTTTTTGTTATAACTTTTCAAATAAGGGTTGTATATTTCAATGTATTTAATAATTCATTTATATTAATAAATTATATATTCAGTTGATTTGATATAGGTTCTTCTAATAAATATATCATAATTAAAATTATTTGTACTATAGAAGAGAAGAATTAGTAAAATAAAAAATAAAAAAAAAAAAAAAGAGGAATTTATGTTAATATTGATATTAATCTTTCCATTAATTTTTTTATGAAAATACAATATATATAGAAAAAAATTTAAATTAGAAATTCTGAAAATGATTTTCTATAAAAAAAATAATAAAAAATAAAAAAATAAATTATCTTCAATTTATAAATATTTTTATTTGGTAAACTATACAATGAATATAATCTACATTTTAAAAGGAATATATGAACTAATCAAAAAAAAAAAAAAAAAAAAAAAAAAAAAAAAAAAACTAGAGAACTAAATCAAATTAAATATTAAATTAGAATTTCTAGGCCTACAGTTGGAAAATTAATTAAACAGTAGAAGACCACTAAAATTGATGATTTAACTTATAAACATTCAGGGTGATATAGAATTTATTATATGTATATATAAAACTATGAATATATTTAATTATCATAAGAATATGAACAAGAAATTCCATAATAATAATAATAATAATAATAATAATAATAATAATAATAATAATAATAATAATAATAATAATAATAATAATATAATTAAATCAATATATTTTAAATTTTATAAAAAAAAAATTTTTTTTATATTAAATCAATAAAAAAGTTTTTTTTTTTGTTTTTTTTTCTTCATTTTATTTTTTTTATCCACACTATAACACTATACCACAATAATCTCAATTTAAATTAATAATGGGAAATAATAATTATATACTTTTTCATTATTATTTTATTAAAAAAATATATATATATATATAAATAAAAATAAAAATTAAAAAAAAAAAAAAAAAAAAAAAAAAATTATAAAAAAAAAAGCATATATAAAAGCATATATATTTTCTTTTTTAATTTATTTTTAATGAATTATTTTTATAATTACTTTATTAAAATTATAATAAATTTTTTAAAGTTTTTAATTAAAATTTTTAATGTGGTTGGTCCATATATATTAAATAAACCTTATTCATATGATTTTATTAATAGATTTAAGAAATTGAAATTGTGGTAATCTTGATTATTTTACTTTATTTTTTTTTTTTTTTTTTTATACTTCATAAAATTTTATAAAATTATTAATTATTCATATTAATTAATATATATAAATGGTGAATATGAATGGCAAATTACCTGATGCTTCTAAAATTAAACTTATTGCTACTGGTATATTAAGAATAAAATATTTAAAAATCAATATTTTTTTTTTTATAAATTTATATAATTGAAATACTTGAAGTTTTTTTTTTTCATAATAATTATAATAAATAATATGTAAAAAATATAAAAAATTGTAATTTATTTAAATAATTAGATATAATAAAATATTAATAATAATTATATTCTTTTTCTATAACAAACATTAAATTAAACATAATATAAATACAAATAATTATAAATGAATAAATATACATATATTAAATATAATGGAAGAAAGATCTAGATGGAACTTTATTAAATCCAAATGGTGAAATTTCTGAAAGAACAAGTACAATAATTAAAAAAGTTTTAGATAAATTTCCAAATCTTCATTTTGTAATTACAAGTAGTAGAGAAAGACCAGCCATTAAACATATTCGTGAAGCCCTTGGTATATTAAACAGACCAAATACAGAATCTATATTATTAAATGGCTGTATTATTTATGAATCTTCTGGAAAAATAATATGGCAGAATACATTACCTAATGAATTTGTAGTTAAATTTCATAATATATTAAATTCATTTTCCAATGACAATTACATTTATTCTTGTGAAGATGATGCAGTATTATTTAATAAAAATTTAGAAAGGGAAGCGAGAGAGGACTTTCAGAAAAAAACAATTCTAGTCGATAGTCATGAATATAATAAAAAAGTTGAAGCTGGAGAAGTAAAAGTTAATAAAATTTGTTTTCTAGCAGCAAATGAAAAAGAAGGAGAAGGTAAATAATAGAATATGTATATAGAATTTTATATTAAAAATAATAACAATAATAACAATAGAAATAATAATAATAATAATAAGATATAAATAATAATAATATTATTAATGATATAAATAATTATAATAGAAATAAAATAATATACTTATTTATATTTATATTTATAATTATATTTTTATTTTTATTTTTATTATTATTTTTATTTTTATTTTTATTTTTATTTTATTTATTTATTTATTTATAAATTAAATATTTAATTTAATTTATTTAACAGAAATTAATTCAAAAGTTGATGTTTTAGTCAAAAAGTATGACTTAGCGTATGCATATTCAAATAATGTCTTTTTCGAATATATGCCACATCAAACCAATAAAGGAACTGGGATAATACAACTTATTAAAATTTTAAATATTTCAAAAGATGA
The DNA here is from genome assembly GCA_016946835.1 of Neocallimastix lanati (nom. inval.). Lineage (NCBI taxonomy): Eukaryota > Fungi > Neocallimastigomycota > Neocallimastigomycetes > Neocallimastigales > Neocallimastigaceae > Neocallimastix > Neocallimastix lanati (nom. inval.). Next base: position 332,173 of record JACVTC010000063.1, read on the forward strand.
GGTGATGGCATTTGGAGATGGTGATAATGATCTTGAATTTTTTGAAAGTGTTGGATGGCCAGTAGCAATGGGCAATGCATGTGATGCATTAAAACCTTATGCACAATTAACTACTAAATCTAATGCTGAAGATGGTGTAGCTGACATGTTGGAAAGAATATTTTTAAGAGAAGAACAAATGAATTAATTTTATATGTATTAAAAAAAGAAAAATAATAATAATAATAATAATAATAGTAATAATAATGAAAATAATAATAAAAATAAGTTGATAAACCTAAAAAAAAAAAAAAAAAAAAAAAAAAAATTATTACTATTATAACTTATTTATATTGCATTAAACCTATACAAATTTATGAATATTTTTACGTTTATTAATTTTAAATAATGACTAAGAGTATACAATAAATATGATTATCTTTATTAATTTAGATATTTAGATTTCAGTATTAATATTTGCCATATAATAAATATTTTTTTTTTTTTTTTTTTTTACTTTCTTTTTTTTTATAATATAAACTATATATAATATAAAATGAAATATTAAAAAAAATTATTATATATGTAATGTAATAAAATAAAATAATAGTAATATCAAATCAAAATATTATAAATAAATTAAATAAACACATGAATAAATAAATAAATAAATATAAAAAGGCATGTTTTTATTTTATTTAACTCTACTTTATATATATGTTTTTATTTAATTTTACTCAACTTTATATATATATATATATTACTCTAATTTGAAAGGTATTCCTATTAATATTAAATATAGTCATGTTTTAATAATAAGACTAAATGTATTAACAATTATTAAAAAATATTAACTTAATTATAATTAATATATAATAATTTTATTTTTTTTTTTTTTATTAAGGGCTAAGTTTTACTAAATAAATTTTTTTTTTTTTTTTTTTTTTTTTTTTTTTTTTTTTTTTTAATAAAAAAAGTTTAAATATATAAAATTTATATTGATTATAAGTAACACAAAAAAAAAAAAAAAAAAAAAAAAAAAGTTTTACCTTTGCAAAGTAATAAAGTATAAAACAAGAAATAAGAAATAAGAAATAGAAAAATGACAAATGAATTACCCACAGCTTCCCAAATTAAACTTATTACTACTGGTAAATTTTTAACAAAAAAAATATAATTATTAATATTATTATTATTATTTTTTTTTTTTCTGAAATTTAGAAATTTTAATCTTATTAAAAAAAAAAAAAATAAAAAAAATAAAAATAAAAATAAAATTAAAAATTAAAATTAAAAAATGTTAATTAAAAAAAAAAAAAAAAAAAAACACAATATATATATATAAATTGAAAACAAAACAAGCAAAATACAAGTATAATAGAAAGATAATAAAATTTATTAATAGAATAAATATATTTAAGACATTTTCAACCAGAAAATACAATAATATTAATATTTTTTTTTTTAAAAAAAAAAAAAAAAAAAAGCAAGTATATTCACTATTGATATTTATAATTTTATTTTTCTACAAATTTAATTGAAATTCATTCTATTTTTATATTATATATAAATTAATAATTCAAATTTTAAAAATGATACTTTTTAGTTGTATTTTCTAAATGACATTAATAATTGTTAAAATTTAAATTTATATATCGAATAAATATATATATATATATATAATTAATAATAATAATAATAATAATAATAATAATAATAATAAAATTTTATAAATATATATTCATTATTCAATATTTTTTATCATATTTTTTTTATTTTTAAATAAAAATTAATAAATAAATAATTTAATTTTTATAATTCCAATTATTATTATAAAAAAAACTCAAATTTCTTTTCTTTCTATCGACTTCATTATAATGATAATAATAAATAATAATAATAATAATAATAATAATAAAATTTAACATTTATTCAAAAGATATTGATGGTACTCTGTTAAATCCCAAGGGTAAAATTTCTGAAAAAACCAAATTAATAATTAAAAAAGTGTTAGAAAAATATCCCGATCTTCACTTTGTTTTAGCGAGTAGTAGAGCTAGACCAGCCACAAAAGATATTCGTAACGAACTTGGTATTTCAGAGAGACCCAATACGGAATCCATTCTTTGTAACGGCTGTGTGATATATGATTCGGTAGGCAATATACTATGGCAAAATATCATACCTATTGGTTTTATTACCGAATTTCATGATATAGTTAAAAATCATACCCCTGATAATTATATGTATTCTAGTGGAGATGATGCCTATATGTTTGATGAAAATTGGGGGAAAAAAGCTCATGATAAATATCAAGAAAATATTATACTCATTGATAAAGAAGAATATATTAAAAAAGTTAAATCAGGGGAATCAAAAGTAAATAGAGTCTGTTTTATGGTTAAAAGTAAAGATGAAGTTGAAGGTTAGTTTTATATCAATGATTTAATTATATATATATATATATATTAGATATTGTTTTTTATATATTATTATTTTATATATTATAATTTTTATATATATTTTTTTATAGATTATATTTATATTAATCTTTTATATTATATTATATTATATTTTTTTATGTTATAAATATATTTTATATTTTTATTTCATTTTTATTTTTTTTTTATTTTATTTTGTTTTATTTTTATTTTTATAAATGAATACTAATATTTATACCTTTTTATTAATTTTTCTATATATATATATATATATATATATATATATATATTTAATAATTATAATTATTATTTAATCATTAAAAATTATAAAATAATAATATAATAATATAATAATAATAATAATAATAATAATTATTATTATTATAATTATGATAATAATGCATATAAAAAAAAAAAAAAAAAAAAAAAAAATAGAAATTAAAAAAAAATTTGAAAATATAAGAAATAAATATCATTTAGAATGTGTCTATTTTCCAAATATCTTTTTAGATTATATGCCAAATCAGACAAATAAAGGTACCGGTATCAAACAACTCATTAAACTATTGAATATTTCCAAGGATGAAGTTTTAGCGTTTGGCGATGGCAATAATGATATTGAACTTCTTAAGAATGTTGGATGGCCAGTAGCCATGGCAAATGCGACCGATCAATTAAAATCTCATGCAAAAATTATAACTCAATCTAATGCAGAGGATGGTCTTGCTAATCTTTTAGAAAATATTTTTTTAAAAAAAGATGAACATATAAATTGATAAATCAGTAAATAATAAAGATAATAAAAAAAAATATATAATTTTTTTTTTTTTTTTTTATCTATTTAATTATATTATATTAAATAATTAATAATCCATTATATATATATTTTTTCTTATCATTATCGGATGTATTAACAATTTTTTTATTTTTTATTTTTTATTGTTTATTGTTTATATTTTAATTTTTAAAAATGAAATATTTATTATTTAATCAATTAAATTATTATTTCATATATATATATATATATATTTAATATATTAATAGAGAGATTGTTTTTGTTTCCAATACTATTTTATATTACATATAATGCTAAGCAAATAAAGTAAAAAAAATATATATATATATATAATAATAATAATAATAATAATAATAATAATAATAATAGAAAATACATAATAATAATTAATATTAATTATAATAATAGAAATAGAAATATAGAAATCCTTTTTTTTTTTTTTTTTCTATGATAATAAAATATTACTTTATAGATATAAATATTTCATTTTTTTATTTGTATATCATAAATATTTTGTTAATTCCAATTTTTTAATATTATTATTATTATTATTATTATTATTATTATTATTATTATTATTATTATTATAATTTTAATAGTTTTCATTCATACTCCATACATTGCTTAAGTTAAAAAATAAACTTTAAATAATGTATTATATATTGATATTAATAATTTAAATTTAAAAAAAAAAAATTATCTTTATTTTAAATTTAAATAACAATATAAAAAATAATTTTAATTAAAAAAAAAAAAAAAAATTAATTATAATATCATGAAAAAAAAAAATGTGGAAAAAATAATTAAAAACCTTTTATTAAAGATTTTTTTTTTTTAATAATTGTCTTTTAATAATAATAATTAAATTAATAATTAATTATTATATAATAAAAAATAATAAAATAATAAAATAAGAATAATAATAATATATAATAATACTAAATATAAAGTAATTTTATTTTATTTTTTATTTTTTATATTTTTTTTTTTTTTAATTTTATTTTTTTTCAAAAAAAAAAGTATACCTAAGCTTTAATTAAAATAAATTTATCTTTACTTTATTTTATTTCATTTTATTATTAATATTTTTTTTTACATAAGAATATTAAAAAAAAAAAAAAAGTAAAAATAAATTATAAATAAATAATAAGAAAATAAATATATCCATTCTAAAATGATAAATAACTTGCCCAAAGCCACTGATATAAAGCTTATAGCAACTGGTAAACTTTAATAAATATATTATATATAAAACTAATGAAATTATTCAAGTTGACTTTTGTTATATTTTATTTTTATCCTTGTTTTTTTTATTTTTTATTTTTTTGTTATTTTATTTTATTTTTAATTTTTTTATTTTTATTTTTTTAAAAGAAAAAATTATTAAAATGAAGAAAACAGGAATTTAGGTCTTATTAAATATGTTAATTTAGTAAATTATAATATTTCGTACTTATTTTTCAAAAAATTCAAATGAAAATTTCAAATGAAAATTTCAATAGTTTTAATTTGACATTTAAATATATTTTCTAATATATATATATAATATATATACTTAATTATACTTATTTATTATTATTTTTTTTTAAAAAAAAAAAAAAAAAAAAAAAAAAAAAAGGAAAAGAAATGTTAACATAAACAAAATTGAGAAATCTTTTCAACCTCTTTAAATTTATTTATTATTATTATTATTTTATTATTATTATTATTTATAATTACTTTTAAATAATTACTATTTTTTTTTTCTAAGAGCTTTTTGTTCATATAATATTACATTATATATATATATATATGTTTTTTTCTTTTTTTTTTAATTTAATATTTTCAAATTCCAACTTTTAAAATACTATTCATAATTATATTTATATTAATATTTATATTTATATATATATATATATATTTATATTATATTTACTTAAATTCATAATTTATTTTGCATTCATATTCACATTTAATTAAACAATTTTATATATACAACTAATTCATAATATATTTTCATGTCAATTCAAAATACTTTAATATATTATATCTCATTTTAATAAAAATTTTTATTTAATTATCATATGAATGGAACATTTTATAAAATATATATATATATATATATATATAAAT
>JACVTC010000063.1:342500-355000 GCA_016946835.1 Neocallimastix lanati (nom. inval.)
TTATTAACATTACTATTAATAATAATTATAAATAAATAATTATAAATAAATAATTATAAATATCAAATAATAATATATGATATGATTTAATAAAATATATCTTTATATATTATTTTTTTTTTTTTTTTTATTATGGGAAAAATTAAATTAAAGAATTAATGTATGGAATAATAATTTATATATATATATATATATTTTTAAAAAAGTTACTCTCTTTTTTCAAATAAAACAAAAGTAACACATTTGATTCAATAAAAAGCTTAAATGTTTCCAATTTATAATTTTGCAGTTAACTGTCTTTTTGATATGATATAATAAAAATGAGAAAATAAACAATAAATTTCTAGTTAAGGTTTAAAATTTAAAGAATAATTTCAAAAAATTTGATACGAAAAACAAATATTAAAGGAAAAATGATTCGAGCCTTTATTTTATAGGAAAAGAAAAAAAAAATTTTTTTTTTTTTTTGATATATGTTATAAAAAAAAAAAAATAGAAAAATTGATTAATAGAATAGATATAGAAAATTATTAATATTTATTGTTTTTTTTGTGTATATAAAAATAAAAATAAAAATAAAAATACAAATAAAAAAAAATCAATAAAATATTGGTTAACGAATATTGATTAACTAAAAGTTAAGACAGAAAATCAAAGATTAGTTTTATGAAACATGTATATATATTTAAATAGATAAAAATATATAACCTAACCTTTTATATTAATGATTAATGATTAATAATTAATATTAATAATGATTATAATTAATATGAAATAATACTACATAACTTTTAATAACAATCTTTATATTAACATATTATAATTATTGAAAGTTTACCTATTTTTATATATTCATTTGTTGTATAATATTTGAGATTTTTTAATGTTTTCATTTATGTCTATAAATCAATGAATCAATGAATATTTAATTTTATATAAATAAATATATATATTATTACGACTATATCGTTAATTTTTATTTATTATTTTTCATTTTATTTCTATTTTATTTTATTTTATTTTATTTTATTTTATTTTATTCAAATATATATATATATATTTTATTTAGATAAATATAAGATATTTATCCATTTTCCCCAAATTAACATAATTTTATTATGAATATAAATATTTAATTTTATTATTTTTAAAATATCATATTTATGTTAAATAATATATTAAAGTTATGATATTTAAAGATTAAAATATATTTAATAAGTAATATGGCGAGTTTAAAATTTTTTTATGTAACCAAATAAATAAATAAATAAATAAATAAATAAATAAATAAATAAATAAATAATTAATTAATTAATTAATAATACTGAATAACTAAATAAATAATTGAATAATAAATAATTGAATAATAAATAATTAAATAATAAATAATAAATAATTGAATAAAGAATTGAATAATAAATAATAAATAATTGAATAATTGAATAATAAATATATGAATAATAAATAATTAATAAATAAATAAATAAATAATAAATATATAAATAATCAATAATATTGAATAACTAAATAAATAATTAAATAATAAATAATAAATAATTGAATAATTAAAGAATTAAATAATAAATAATAAATAATTGAATAATTAAAGAAATAATAAATAATAAATAATTGAATAATTAAAGAATTAAATAATAAATAATAAATAATTGAATAATTAAAGAATTAAATAATAAATAATAAATAATTGAATAATTAAAGAATTAAATAATAATTGAATAATTAAAGAATTAAATAATAAATAATAAATAATAAATAATTGAATAATTAAAGAATTAAATAATAAATAATAAATAATTGAATAATTAAAGAATTAAATAATAAATAATTGAATAATTAAAGAATTAAATAATATATAATAAATAATTGAATAATTAAAGAATTAAATAATAAATAATAAATAATTGAATAATTAAAGAATTAAATAATAATTGAATAATTAAAGAATCAAATAATAAATAATAAATAATTGAATAATTAAAGAATTAAATAATAAATAATTGAATAATTAAAGAATTAAATAATAAATAATAAATAATTGAATAATTAAAGAATTAAATAATAAATAATAAATAATTGAATTGAATAATAAATACATGAATAATAAATAAATAATAAATAAATAATGATTAATAAATAAATAAATAAATAAATAAATAATAATTAAAAATATATATATAAAGTTTTTTTTTTTTATATATAATTTGTTAATATACAATTAACTAAGTATTAATAAATTTTATATTCCAATTAAAATTATTATTGAAATCTTTTTTTTTTTTTTTTTTTTTTTTTTTTTTTTTTTTTTTCAGAATAGATAATTATTTATAGAATATATCTTTTGTATCATGTATCATTCAATTTTTAATAAGTAAAAAAAAAAAAATTGTTATTGAATTTGTTTAATATTAAATATTCATACATATTTACATTTATATCCTATGTGATTAAGGTTATTTAATAATCAAGATTGCATATTATGATATCATGAAAAGTTTGATCAAGTTAGTTATCAATAAATAAATTAAAAGGATATATTCATACAGATAATAATAAATTTTGATCAAATTAAAAATCAATAACACATAATAATAATTATAATAAAAAAAAAAAAATCCATCATAAAATAAATCATTTAGTCATGCTTATATTTAACTAATAATGAATAAAATAAAAAAAAAAAAAATAATAAATTTATATATCCATATACATAAATTCATATATACATATATATACATAAAGGATATATTTAATTATTCTGAAAAAATAATAATAAAAGGGATTCTTAATTAATATATTGTTAGCTTTTTTTTTTTTTTTTTGATTAATAATGAATATTATATATTAAAATAGTTAAAATTATATATATTTATATTATATAATGATTATAATGATTATAAAAATGATTTATTTTAAACCAAAAAACAAAAAAAAATTTTTTTTTTTCGTTTTTTCATTACATATAAATTTAATTATTTTACTAGAATGTATTAATTAAAATAGAACTAATAAATACTAAATAATAAATAATAAATAATTAAATAATTAAATAATAAATAATAAATAATAAATGATAATTATAACAATAAATGATAATAATAATAATAATATGAATAGTAATAAATAATAATGAATAATAAATAATAATGAATAACAAATAAGTATCTATCCACTCCTTGGATTTTTTTATGTTTAAAAAATTAATTTTAAGAATTTATTAAAATTAAAATTAATGAATCAAAGCATTTTATTAAATTTTAAATATTTAATTCAATTTCATTAACTTTATTATATTTTGTTTAAATCATTACTAATATCTAATATTATTTTGAATTAAATAAATATAAAAAAAGTAGTAATAATTATTATTATTGTAAAAAAAAAAGAAATGAAATAAATCTTCAATAAAGTTTTATTTTCTTATGGTTTTTATAAGAAATAAATTAAAAGTTTAAATTGAAAAGATCTTCAAATCACTCAACATCAAACTTTTTTTAAATAATAAAAATAAGAGTATATATAATAATTAATGATCATCCTCAATATATTGATAATTTTTTTTTTTTTAAATTCTAATTTTAATTTATAAATAATTAAAGAAATATAGAAATAATAATATTATTTTTACTATTAATATTATTGATATATATTTTATAATTAAATTTGTTATTAAATTAAGTAATAATAAAAAAGATAATAATAATAGTAATAATAAAAGATAATAATAATAGTATTAATAAATAACAAATAATTAAATAATAAATAATAATAAATAAATAAATAAATAATAAATAAATAAATAAATAAATAAATAATAAATAATAATAATAAATAAATAATTAAATAATAATCTAATAATAATCTAAGGATAAACAATAATAAATAATAATCTAATAATAAATAATAATAAATAATTAGTGACATTTTATTATGAACTTTTAAATTAAATCAATTATTCTCTATTTAGTAATAATTAGATCTTTAGAAATAACTTTTAATATATTATTTTAATGGATATATTCAGTAATTCTAACTTTAATAAAAAAGTAATTATAAAATATACAATTAATATTTTTTTTGTTAATAAAAAATAGTTCTCTAATTTATTATATGTTTAATAATTATGAATAACTATATAAGAAGATCATTATCTTGCTTTATAAATCCAAGTTGAAAAAAAGAATTTATTGTATATAAGATCATTTTAATTTTATACCAAATTACTGAAAGTAATAATCATTTAAAAACTAGCCAGTAAATAGTAATTAAAGAATCTATCTGTAGAAATGCATTCAAATATGAGAAGGAGTGACAATTTCAATTATTTTTTTTTTTTTTTTTTTTTTTTTTTAATTACTAATTTCTAATTAATAATTAATAAAAAAAAAAAAAGTTACACAAATTCTTTTAATTAAAAAAATAAAAATAAATAAATAAATAGTTAAAGTTAAAACTTTAAATATATAAATGAATATACAATAATAAATAAATAAAAATATATATATAATTGAATAAACGTAAATAAATAAATTAATAAGAATTATTATTAATTAATAAATTTATTCAACATAAATTAATAAAAAATAAAAAATTTTAATTAGTAAAAATTTAATATCTTAATAATTATAAATATAATTAAATAATAATATAATGAATAAATATAATTAAATAAATATAATTAAATAAATATAATATGAATAAATATAATTAAATAATAATATAATTGAATAAATATAAATAAGTAATAAATAATATTAGATAATAAATGTATATAAATATAAATAATATTAAGTATAAATATAAGTAGAATAAAATTGAATGTATATTAGAATTGAATATATAATAGAATTGAATATATAATAGAATTGAATATTTATTTAATAAAGAGTTAATTAAAAATTATTTTCTAATTTTAATATATATATTTAAATACATATTTAAAATTTTATAATTAAATCGTATTTAAATATTAAAAAATTTCCAAAAACTTTAAAAAACTTTAAATATATAATTAAATACTTAATTAAATTAAATTAAATATATATTCATATATTTAATTTATATGGAAATTATTTAGTATATACATAATCATTTATTTAATTTATATGGAAATTATTTATTATATAAATATTCATTTATTTAATTTATATGGAAATTATTTAATATATAAATATTTATTTATTTAATTTATATGGAAATTATTTATTATATACATAATCATTCATTTAATTTATATGGAAATTATTTAATATATAAATATTTATTTATTTAATTTATATGGAAATTATTTATTATTTATATATTCATTCATTTAATTTATTTATTATTAATCAATTTTTAAAATTATTTCCAACATACATTAAAATTTTATATAAACATTTATTCAATCCATTTAATTTATTATGATCTTATACTTATAACTATTATTTACGTAAGAAGAGCATAGCTATCTTTTTTTTTAGTTTTATTCTCTATACTTCTCAATGCTTTTCTTTATTTTTTTTTTCTTATTTAATTCAAATTATTTATTTACTCTATTAATTATTCATCTATTTATTTAGTTAAATAGATAAAAAAGGAAATCTTTTTTTTTTTTTGTTTTTTTTTAACTATTTTTTATTTAATTTAATTTAATTTAATTTAATTTAATTTAATTTTAGTTTATTGCTGATAATTTTAAGAAAATTTACTGAAAAGGACTAAAAAAGGAAATCTTCTACTGAATGCAGCTTAATTGCTAATAGAGTTAATGATTATGGGATGGTCATGTCCTCTCTCACGGGAACAGCCCTGAACTGCAAACGATGAGGATTTTTCAGCAATGGAGGAAAATAAAAAAAAAATAAAAAAAAAAAAAACAGGCAAAGTAAATAAGAGAAAAAAAAAAAGTTAAAGGTAAGGGTGAAAAAAAAAAAAAAAGATATTTATAATAATAATAATAATAATAAAATAATAATAATAATAATAATAATAAAATAATAATATATATAATAACATAATAACAATAACTATAATAATAGTAATAATGAATAATAATAATTATTTTAAGATCATATTAATAGATTAAAAGATATTAAATAGAGATGGAACAAATAAAAAAATTATAATATTAAACACTAAATGAATAAATCAAATAAATGAAGAGTTTATTTGAAAATATTGACTTATAATTAATAAAGTTAAAATAATAATAATAATAATAATAATAATATTATTATTATTATTATTATTTATTATTATTACTATTATTATTATTATTATTACTATTATTATTATTATTATTATTATTATTTTATTATTATTATTATTATTATTATTATTATTTTATTATTATTATTATTATTATTATTATTATTTTATTATTATTATTATTATTATTATTATTTTATTATTATTATTTTATTATTATTATTATTATTATTTTATTATTATTATTTTATTATTATTATTATTATTATTATTATTATTATTATTTTATTATTATTATTTTATTATTATTATTATTATTATTATTATTATTATTATTATTATTATTATTTTATTATTATTATTATTTTATTATTATTATTATTAATTATTATTATTATTTTATTATTATTTTATTATTATTATTTTATTATTATTATTATTATTATTAATTATTATTTTATTATTATTATTATTATTATTTTATTATTATTATTTTATTATTATTATTATTTTATTATTATTTTATTATTAATATTTTATTATTTTATTATTATTATTTTATTATTATTATTATTATTATTATTTTGTTATTATTATTTTAATAAGATATTTTTAAAAAGATGTTAAATTAATTATTCATATTGTTCCACATTATAAAAATAATACTAAATAAATAGATGAATAAAAAATAAATATATATATATATTATAAAATGATTATATTTAAAAAATAAAACATTTTTTAATATTATCAATAGTTGTTTCACTTTAAGTATTATACATATATAATTATATATATAAAATATTTAAAGTATAATAACAAGATAATATAGAATACTCAACAAAAAAGCAAACATTTAAATGGTACTCTACTATCTACTTAAATGAAATATGAATGATGAAAATACTAAAGATTCAATTCATTTTATTCTTACTAATATTTATTTTTTGTTATTGCTCTTTATTACTTATTTATTACTTAATTATTTATTTATTATTTAATATTTATTTATTACTTAATTATTTATTTATTATTTAATATTTATTTATTATTTAATATTTATTTATTATTTAATATTTATTTATTTATTTATTATTTATTATTTAATATTTAATGTTTAATATGTATTATTATTTATTATTTATTATTTATTATTAATTAATAATTAATAATTATTTATTATGAATTATAAATCATATATTATAAATCATTTATTTTATATTATAAATTATTTATTATAAATTATTTATAAATTTTTTATTATAAATCATTTATTATAATATTTAATATTTATTTATTTTAACTTTTTTTTGCATTGCATTTTTATTTCGGTGTTTCTCCTATAGGTTTAATATTTTTTATGCATCATATACAATTTTAAATAATAATAAATGTAATATATTTATTTTAACAAGAAAAAAAAGTATATATATATATATTTATATATTTATACTGTTTTTCTATATTAATATATATATATAAATATTTTATTTTAAGAATAGAGTTGTAGAGATGGAGTAAAAGTAAAAGTCGAATAAAAAAGCCTTTTTTTTTTTTATTTAATTTTATCTAATAATATAAAATGTTCTTTGTTTTAGAATATATATATATATAAATAATTTATAGGTTATTTCTTAATTTATTACGAGGAATGAATTATTTATTATTTATTATTTATAATTCATAAATAAATACTCTTTTTATCATTTATTAATAAATACTCTTTTTATCATTTATTATTCAATTATTTATTATTTATTATAATTTTTTTTTTAAAAAAAAAGGAAAAGAAAATCATAAGAAAATATTCAATTAATTAATTTAAATATATTTTTTTCCTTTTAATTTTAAATTTTTTAATTTTTATAATAATTTATTAGTTTATATATATTAAATATATATATTAAATATATATATATTTTTTTTGATTTTTCTTTTGACTATTTTTTCTCCTCTTTAATGTTTTCTCTTTGTTTTATTTATTTATTTATAAGAACAGATTTTTGCTTTGTTCAATATTATATGACGAATATATAGACATTGTATAATATAATGGTAGCTATCAATCTATTAAATATTCAATAAATCATTCTATTTCTTTTATTACTTTTGATATTATCAATAAAACTGTTTAATTATTTATTATTCAATTATTTATCAATAAATACTTTCTTATTATTTAATTATTATTTATTATTATTTATTGTTCAATTATTTATTATTATTTAATTATTTATTATTATTTAATTATTTAATTATTTATTATTATTTAATTGTTTTATTATTTATTATTTAATTATTTATAATTATTTAATTATTTATTATTATTTAATTATTTATTATTATTTAATTATTTATTATTATTTAATTATTCTTTTTCCTTAATTTTTAATTATTGAATTAACCGTTAAACGATAGTAAACTTTCATATATCATTCATTGCTTTTATATATATTAAAATTGATTGAAAATAAATTGTGATGATAAAAGAAATATATATTAATTTTTATTAATTTTTAAATTTCAAAAAAAAAAAAATTTTTTTTTCAAAGAATATTTTTAATAATAAATCAAATATATAGATAAATATATTAACCGTATATTATATTAATTCTCTTATTAGAAATTTTAAAACTCTGTATATTAAAGTATATTATAATATATGTGTTATCATCCTTATTGTTCATTAGATAGATAAATAATATTTAAAGTTTTTTATGGTTTAATTAATGGTGAGAATCGATATTTGATAATTTATGTATATATTAAATACATTTATATCTACTATATATAATATATATATTTTTATATATGTTTTACAAACTTTTTATATATATTAAATAAGCTTTAAAAATACAATCTAATATATATTTATTTCTATTGGATAAAATTTCACAAATAGTTTTTGGGATTGATTTTAAAACTACAGATTTTAAATATATTCTAAACACAGTTTTATATATATTAGAATCAATTATTATCCATATATTCATATAACATTTAATCTTTAATTAAATATAATATATGTATTAATATATGGATCAATACATTTATAGATAATTTTTATATATTTTTTATAAAAATAAATAAATTTAAAAATTTTTTTTTTTTAACTTTTAAAAAAGGAAATTGTTTTAAATAATAATTAAATAATAATTATATATTCCAATATATTGAACATAATATATTAATTAAAAATAATTTCACAAAAAAAAAAAAAAAAAAATAAATAAAAATAAAAAGAAAACTTTTTCACTTTTTTTTTTTTTTTTTCATTATTAAAAAAAAAAAATTTTTTTTTTATTTTATAGTGAAGGTTAAAACTTTATTTAAAAAGATTAATAAAAAAACTACAATTAATTTTATATTTATGAAAGATAATTAAAGTATTATTTTTTTATAATAAAAATAAAAAAAAAAGGAAAATAAATTAGAAATTAAAAGATAGTTGTCTTAAAAGAAATATTTATATATAATAATAGTTATAAGTAACACTAAAAAAACAAAGATAACTATTAAATAAAAAGCACCTTAATAAACACAATTTTTACTGAACATTTGAAAAAAAATAGTACATAATATTTTTTTTTTATTTTTATTTTTATTTATTTATTTCAGAAAAAAAGAAAAATATATTTTTTATTATTTTTTATTGAATATTACAATTAAGTATAGTTTTACAATAATTTTATTTATTTTTTTTAAAAAGATTATTTATATATTACAGAGCATTTGAAGAAAAAAAATAAATATTTTATATAAACAATAAAACGATATATAAATCAAAAAAAAATTAAAATAAATAAAGATATTTTAGTTTGAAAAATAAATAAATAGTAATCGTAAGAAATAAAGATTTTAATCAAATAACTATTGAATTAAAAGATATATATATAATAACATAAAGTTTAAATATATATTAAAAATTCAAATAAGAAATTAAAGAATAAAGTAAATTAAATAAAAATAATATAAAAATTTTATTTAATAAATATAAAAAGAAAAATATAAAAGGAAGAATTTCTTAAAAAAAAAAAATAAAATAACCAAAAATATTTTTAAAAATAAAGAAAAATTTAGTAATTTTCTTTTTTAATACGATACAAAATTTGAATTATTATTTTTATTTATTTTTTAATAATAAAAATATTCTAAAGTAAAGATAATAATTTATAGTTTATATGTATAATAACAATTAGAATTAATTTTTTAAGTTAAAAAAAGAAAGAATTTACCTAATTTTTTAAAATTAATATTAAATTTTTATAAATATTATATATTTTAATTATTATTATTTTTTTTTTACATTATATTTTAGTTTTTTCGAAACTTTTTATTTTTTAAAAAATTTAATTATAGATATTATTTTAAGCAATTTAGCATATTTAAATATTATTAATTATATTTTTAAAGTTTAATAGTAATTACGAATAGTACAGATTTGTTTTTTATATAAAGAAAAGAGAACATATTTATATATTATATTTATTTAAAATATCAAAATTATATCATTATTTATTATAAACTCTAATTTATCATTTTTAATTTATCAAATATTTACATTAATTAATTAAAATCATTAATTATAATATAAAAAATTTAAAGGATAAAAATATTAAAAAAAAAAAAAAAGGAATAAATTTAAAAAATATATATATTAAGAAATAATAATATATTAAAAGTTGAAAAAAATGGTTAAGGAAAATACTGAACAACCTACTTTAACAACCTCTCCTTCAAATTCTAGTCTTAAGGAAAAGAAAATTAAGGATACAAAAAAATTGAACAAGAGAGTAAATAGATATAATAAATAAATTATTTAATAATGATGATAATATATTTTTTTTTTAAAAAAATATAAATAAATATTAATTTTTTTTTAAAAAAATAATTTAGAGAAGTAAGATGAAGTTAAATAAGAAAAAGAGTTTAGTTGAATTAACAAAGCCAGAATTGAAACTTCAAAAAGAAATTCTTGAAAAATGGGAAAGTACTAACAAAAGTATTCAAGGTGCTCTTGAAAAAGGTAGAGAAGCTGATATTTACACCTCATCTTTAAAGGCTATTATTTCGTATGTTATCATGAAAAAAATGTTCTTAGAAGTTAGAGAAATTATAAGAGAAAGTCCAGTTGAAAGCTTAAGTACTAGTTTTGTTATTAGATATGTTAAGAAAGCTAAGGAATTCGGAAATCCATTTGAAACAGATGATGAACATACTGCATTAATTTTAATTTCTCTTCGTTACCATTTAGAACCTTATGCAATTGCTGGTGCTGCATGGAAATTAGCTGAAGGTGATATTAACAGAGCTCTTGCTCTTATATGTCCAAAGCACTACGCTATGAAAAACAGAGATTTTGAATTTGTTGGACAAGAAGCTGCTTACTTAAGAGCTTATTGGAAGGGTGGTATTAAATTTAATGATCCTGCTGAAGAAAAAAAGGAAAAGTTAGCAAAAATTGCTAATACGTTTGATGATAGCTTAATTACTGTATGGAAACGTCTTTATTCTTGTGTTAACAAATCTAACAATCCAATGGGTGTGAACCAATTTGTTAATATTTTAGGTGGTTTATCCTTAAATGGTTATTGGTCTCAGGAAACTTTAATTGAACTTATTCACAGAGTTTTAACATTAGATTGGTTAGATAATCGTTTTGGTGATTCTGGTAGAGTGGTTAGTCGTATTTGGAAGAGACTTTATTCTACTACTAATGTTGCTAATCGTGATGATCAAAAGGAAAAAGAAATTTCTGATGAAGAATTATTAAAGAGTGGTCTTAAGGATTTAAAGCTTTCTAGAACTGGTCTTACTCTTGACAATACAGTGACTGGTGCTGCTAATAAGAAGGTTTCTACATTAAATGAACTCGAAAGAAAACGTGATTTTGTTGAACGTCTTAGTATTGCTTGTGAATTAACACAATACAAAAAGAACGAAATTGCCATGTATTTTGATTTACCAGAATATTATGGGGCTGCTGCTCATTTAGTATTGGTTGATGAAGATCCAGTGATTAGTCAATTTCTTCGTTATTGTGGTCCATGTAAGAAATATCCAATTCATTATGCTCGTGAAGCTCTTGGTTTGACTGACCATCACTTAACAAAAACATTAGATATGCTTGCTTGGTGGAAGGAATATCGTAATCCATTCATTATTTCTGCTGATAAGTTCTGGGAATTAGCTCTTCAAACCTGTGATTTAGATGAAGAAATTATCTATGAAAACTATGGTAATATTGATGATTTCCATGGTTTAATGAAGGAATTAATTAAGAATGAATCTTT
>JACVTC010000063.1:360000-380000 GCA_016946835.1 Neocallimastix lanati (nom. inval.)
CAATATAAACCCCAATCATAAACCATTCTATAATCAAAATTTAAATTAAAAATATAAATATAAATAGAACAAATAATAAAATAAAAAATTATTCTATATCAATATTAAATTTATATTACGAAATACAACTAATCCCTTAAATAAAGCAGTATTAACAATCAAAATAATATGACAAGACAAGGAAATATTAATCAACCTATTGTGATTAACGATCCCCAAACAAAGGGCATCACTTTCAGTTACTCTGAAAATTTCAATAGAGTAATTGATCTCACTCCAGAAAATTACAACAGCTGGAGAACTAGTATCCTTTACTTATTAATGATAAATAACCTTGAAGGATACGTTGTTTCTGAAAAGGTAAAGAAGATAAGAAAAAGGAATGTTAAAGATGACCTCAGTGATTACATGGAAGATAAGTTCGATAATAATTTAGTGTATGATAAAGACACCAACCTTCTAGACATTAAAAATGATGTCATGGTAAAATGGATCATCATTAATAGTTTAGGAGAGGAAACTAGGAAAATAATCGAGGGACAAGGGAAAACAGCTTTCCAAACATGGAAAATCTTAGAACATTCCTTCACAAGAAGTCCAGAACGAAGAAAATTAGAAATACAAAATAAAATAAACAATCTAAAATACAATGAAGACCAAGACATAAATATCTTTATGGCAAAACTACAAAATGCCATAGAAGAGCTTGAAAACCTAGATCACGATATTAGTGATAATATAAAAGCTGGAATACTCAACAGATCTCTACCCGAAAACCTAAGATTTATAAATGTTTTCCAATATAAAGATGATTGGAATAAACTATGTTTCTACATTAAAAATGTCATTCCTGACATTATATTCTCTAACATGAAGGAATCAATAAAACAAGAAGGATCCGATAAACAGATATTCCATATTGAACAGAAAACTAGATTTCGTACTAATAGCAAAAAAACACAATGTCAAAAGAAAATCAAATAACGGAAAATGTCATACCTGTGGAAAATTCGGTCACTTTTCAAGGGACTGTTGGCACAATAACAAACTTAAGAACAAACATAAAAATTACTTTAAATTCAAAAAACAACACTATAAAAATACCAGAAATAACCAGTTTAAAAACAAAACATTTAGAAATACAAATAAACAAATAAACTATGTTAGTTCAAATGATAAAAACCATAGTTCTGGTATTTTTTCAGAAGATTACAATTTAGAAAATGACGTTTTATTAAACTGTATCACAACTAAAATACAAAATGATTCGGAAACAAAAACTTGAACAAAACAATAAAATTTCGTCTTGGATTTTAGATTCTGGAGCTTCATTACATATCACTAATTCCATCAGTTCCCTCAAAAAATTTAAAGTATTGCAATGAAAATATTGTACTCCCAAATGGTAACATAGTCACATCACATAAATGTGGTGATTTCATTTGGATATTTAAATAATAATAAAGTTGTATTAAGAAACGTCCATTTTGTACCACACATAACTAAAAATATAATTTCAGTTACTAAACTCATCCAACAATATTATAAGGTCATTTTCTTTAATAACAAAAATCATTTATGTGCAACCATCTATGATCAATATGGAAACAGAATAATTAATCTATTTTCAAACGAACAAAATACTTTCATTATTTGGTTATCAACCAATCCCATAATTTATAATAAACCAATTAATACACCTATACATCTATTTCACTTATCAAGACTATCTATCCCCGATAAAATAAATTATGGCATAGGAGATTAGGGCATTTTTATATTAATCCCATCAAAAACAAATTATTAAAAATTGATATTAAATCAAAATGTCCTATTTGTTCTAATTCAAAATTAAAAAATTTTCCATATAAAAGATCTATAAATAAATCTAAATCCATTTTCGAATTAATCCACATGGACCTTGTTGGGCCAGTCAATGAATCAATTCATGGAAGTAAGTATTTCCTCTCAACTCTAGATGATTTTTCACGTTATGGATGGGTCCTCTTTCTCGACAACAAAAGTGAAACGTTCGATAAATTTCACTCTTGGTATAAAGAAATCAATAATATTTTCAATAAATCTATATCTTTTATTCGTACCGATAATGGAACGGAATTCAACAATAGAAAATTCAAAACATTCTGTACCAATAATGGGATTGTTCAACAATTTACTATCCCATATTCTCCCCAACAAAATGGTCGTGCGGAACGCTTTAATGGTATCCTTATAAATTCTGCTAAAGCCTTATTAAACGAGGCTCAATTAAGTCACGAATTCTGGGAATATGCTGTTGATACATAATAGAATACCACACTCTGGTATCCATAACAAAATACCTTACGAAATTTTATTTAAATCAAAAGTTGATTATTCTCACTTTAAGGTTTTTGGATGTCGCGTATTTTTCTACGTTCCAAAATCTTTTCGAAATAAATTTGACAATAATGCTTTACCAGGCATTTTCCTGGGTTATCATCCGTATTCTTCAGCTTATAAAATTCTTAATTTGTCTTCTAATAAAATTATTCTTTCCCGCTCTGTTGAATTTTTTGAAAATAACCCTGGCAATTCTAAAATCACTTCTTCCATCCCCAAGGATTTCTACTACTTTATTCCCAATTCCGAAATCAGGGGGAGCGACTTACTCAGTAATAATGATCCCAAAAGATTCAACCATTATAACTTTTTTAACAATAACAATAACAATAACAATAACAATAACAGTAACAATAACAATAACAATAACAATAACAATAACAGTAATAATAATAATAATAACAATAACAATAATAATAATAATAACAATAACAATAACAATAATAATAACAATAATAATAACAATAATAATAACAATAATAATAACAATAATAATAATAATAATAATAACAATAATAATAATAATATCAATACAAACAACGAAGTAATAAATGCAATATACAACAATTCAATAAATGACAAAAGACCAAAACTAACAAATCACAAATCATCTACACCAAAAACTCACAATAATACAAACTTAAAAGAACCAAAAGATTTTTATGACATATTCAATCTACCAGATAAGGATGAATGGTTGGATGCCGTTAACAAAGAACTAGAAAATATGGAACAACTTAACGTGTTCAAACCATTAAAATCCATTCCAAAGGGAGTAAACATAGTTTCCTGTAAATGGGTTTTCAAATATAAGCGGGATTTCAACGGAAATATCCTTGTACTCAAAGCACGTTTAGTCGCAAGGGGATTCACACAAAAGTTTGGTATAGACTACTTACTTACCTTCTCGCCTACTTTAAAACATGATTCACTGCGAATAATTATAGCAATCGCAGTACAGAAAAACTTTAAAATTTTTCAATTAGACATTAATGCAGCATACCTAAATGCCGACTTGAGCGAAGACATTTATATGAGGCCACCTCAAGGTCACCCATTATACAACAAAGTTTATTTTAAATTAAACAAAGCCTTATATGGTTTAAAGCAAGCCGGCAGGGAATGGAACGAAAAATTGGACTCTACACTATTAGAAATGAAATTTAGAAGATTGAATAGTGAACCTTGTATCTATGTGAAGGAAAATAAATTGAAGGAAATAATATGTATTCTTACGGTATATGTTGATGATATACTTTTAATAGGCAAGGAGAATGTAATAATAAATATTAAGGAACAAATTAAAATGAATTATAACATTAAATATATAGGTGAAGTAGATTTCGTCATTGGGATAAAATTTGAAAGACAAAGTGATGGTTATATTATACATCAAAGAGGATATCTAAGAGAATTACTAAATAAGTTTAGACTGACTAATTGCGCACCTGTAAGAAATATGAAGCCATTGGAAAATAAGGAATTAAGAAACAAAAAATTTAATGAAACCTTTTACAGAAGTGCCATCGGGAACCTCCTATACCTTGCAATTTGTACAAGACCAGACATATTATTTTCAATAAATCAAGCAGCAAGAAAAAGCAAAAATCCTACTATGGAGGACTGGATTAACGTAGAAAAGATTTTCAAATACCTAAAGGGTACTGAAAATTATGGAATTAAATTCTCAAAGAATAGCTCATTAAAAATATTTGTGGACGCCGATTATGCTGGAGACAATTGATACAAGAAAATCAACCTCCGGTTTTCTGATGATGATGGGAGATGCACCTACTAGCTGGTATTCCAAACTACAACATTGCGTTTCAACTTCAACGGCAGAATCAGAATACTATAGCGTAAGCGAATGCGCTAAGCATAGTCTTTGGTATATGAACTTTTTTAAATGAGCTAAATATCAATCTTAACTATGTAATAATAAATGTTGATAATAAGGCAACAATATATAATTGTCAGAATCATTCTATTAATGCGAAATCAAAACATATTGATATAAAATATCATCATATAAGAGACCTCGTTAAAAAGGATAAAATAAGATTAAAATACATAAAATCAGAGAATAATCTAGCCGATGGGTTCACTAAATATCTGAATAATTCATTAATGGATAAATTTAGAAATACACTTCTCGAAAGAATTAAAGATTAAAGGGTAATACATCAGAAAAACAAATCTAATTTTTACTACATGTGGAAATTAGATTTGAGGGGGAGTGTGAAATGAGATAAATATCAAATATAAGAATTAATATTTAATATATTTAACCAATAGAATCAATTATCTAAATGTATAAAATAAGCATTATGTATTTTTATTTTTATTTTTACTTAACACTTTTATAATTAAATAAATACGAAAATATAATATGAATTGTTAATCTTTCATCTGAGTTAATATTTTTTAATTCAAATTTTAATTTATAAAATTTAATTAAATATAAAAAAAAAAAAAAAAAAAAAAAAACTTATTTTCTTTGGTTTTTTGAATACTAGACGAATACTAATTCTTTTATTTAATAAACTTGTTTTTTATTTATTTATTTATTTATTTCTATTTAAAATAATAATTTTATTATTATTTTTTATTAAAATTTATATTTATACATTATTAATTATAAATAAATTTTTTAATTCTTATTTTTATTTTATATAAATAGAATTAAAATAAAAAAAACTTATTTTTTTTCTTTTTTCATTTTGAAAAGAATTCAAAACTTTAATCAAAAAAAAAAAAAAAAATAGTAAAATAATTTTTTTTAAAAAAAAAGAAATGATTGCTGAATTCGTCTAAATTTCAAAGTGAAATTTTTTTTTTCAGTTTGTTTTCTTTTTAATTTAGAATATTCCGAATTTCATAAGGCTCATCAATGGATAATTCGGTGATTTAATACTAGATAGCATTTTTAAAACTTAACATTTTTTTTTCATTGCTGAAAATTAAGTCATGGCTATTCAAATTCAAAAAAAACATTATCAAAAAAAGATTGCAGTAACTGTCTAATACAAGATAGGGACTTTACTTTCATTAAAATTTCATTTTTACTTAAAATTTGTTGATATAAAATAAATACCTGATTTATTTTTAAAACAAAAATCAAATAAAAATAAAAATAGAGTAGAATAGAATCCAATTCCATGGTAGTTATTATTTCTTTTTTTCTTCTTCTTCTTCTTCTTCTTCTTCTTATTTTAATTCATTTCCAATGGTTTTTAAAGATTTCAAAGATGAGACTTTTAATTATTTTATTTATAATGTGATTACCTTAATAAATGTTTTTTCCTTTATTTTTCACTTGATGAGAAAAAAAAATTTTTTTTTCAATTTCTTCTCACTGTTATTATCAAAGATATTTAATTTTTTTTTTTTGATAAATTAAATAACTTTTCTAATTTTTTAAAAGTCTAAAATTCAAAACAATTGAAAATTTTTCTTTCTTTTATACTTTTTTTTTTATTTAATAATCACTATAATAATATAATAAAATATATATTATGCAATTAAAATATTTATGTGTATTTTATTAAAAATATAAATATTAAATAAGAGTTTTATTATTAATAGTAAAGTAAATTTTTTCAAATAATTAATGTATATTAAAAGATAATATTAATTAAAAATAACTAGTGATAAAGTTTATGTAATTATTCATTATTTTTTTTTTAAAAAAAAATATTTAATAATAAAATTATACTAAATATTTAATAAATTATTATTTTTCTTTTTATATTTTTTTATATGTGCATTTTTTATATTTTTTTTTAATAAAATGACAGTAATAAATGAAATACAATGATTAAGAAAAATTTTACTTAAATACTGTTAGAATATGAAGTTAATTAACTATGCTTAAAATTAAATTAATTATATTAATTCTATTATTTATATTATTTTTATTATTTGTAAATTAATCTTGGTTTATTTGAAATATATTATTTTATTCTTATTAACAAGCTACAAATAGTATTTAAAAAGATAAATTTTATCAAACATTTTAATCTTCGTAATTGTTAAAAATCATTATTATATATTAACAAACCTTAAATATTGAAAAAATTATTAAATTCAATAAATAATAAATTATTTATTTCTTATTTAATTGATTCATTTATTTGAATATAAAATTTATATACCTATACTGTTAAGACATGAACAATATGGATTTCGTAACCGAGAAGAATGTATAAGTCTTTACACTTCATTAAGAATTATATGTCAGAGACGAAAATTTGAAAATAAAAAAATACTTTACCTTTGCTTTTTTGGACCTTAAAAAGGTGTATGACTCAGTTTCCCATATATAATGTATTAATGAAGATTCATCACTTTGGTATCAGCAGAGGTATAAATTTATTGAAAAAAAAAACTTATACTTATCTTCCAAGGCTTGTGTAAGGATTGATGGACAATTATCAGAATCGTTTAGTATTAAAGAAAGAAAGGTGTTCCGTCAAGGTTATCCCCTCTCACCAATTTTATTTGACTTGTTCATTAATGATATCTTTAATAACTGTGATAAATATGAAATCTCTATTGGTGATAAACGTCGTTGAGGAGGTCTCTCTGCTCCAACAATTTCTCAACTTAAAAAGTTGTTTAAAATTTGCCAGTAGATGGGCTAGAAAAATAATGAAAGGCAATTTGGTATCAATAAATGTGCCGGATTAGTAGTTCAAGGGGAAGTTTCAAGATTTCTATATAATAGTAACCCTACCTTTTATCTTTAAAATTAAGAGGTTACCTAAAACGAATGGCTATATATACCTACTTAGATGTACCGTTTTCAAATGATTTAGAATTGAAACCGATCATACAGAGAATGAATAATAAAGTTAAAGAAAGCATTTTATTTCATAAAAGGATTTCTTCTTAAGAACCCTCATATTCCTATCCCTTATAAACGACTGTTTTTTTTTTTTTTTTTACTATAGTAATTGGGCAAGTTTTGTATTTACGCACCTATATTTGGATCAAATAAAAGAAAGAACGAGAAGGGCACACAGACACTATTCAGGATTATACTGGATTGAAGGATTTGCTAAAGGGAATAACTTTATATCCCTTTATTGTGTTTCTAAAGAACTTAACGTTCCTCCTCTTTCGGCGAAATGCGCGATTGCTCAGGTAAGGTGTTTTAAAAAATTTAAAAAACTTGAAATGTATTATCTCTGATTTACTTAGAGATATATCTCGTTGTAGACGTCATGTAATGGGATAAAGAAAGTAAAAATTTTAGATGACAAATTAGATAAATTTCCATCAAAAAAAAGCTATTTTTAAACTTTTACTGGGATAGAGATATGGCAGGAAAATCAATCAAAGCTAAGGCTTATAAAAATAATAATTTTGAGAAAACAAGAGAGTATCTTAAGCTAAATTATAAATATCCTGAATTTAGCATTGGCTTCCAATGGGTACTTCGCGCCAGATGTGGATATAAATTCCGATACTCATGTTGCCAAAGCCGCCAAAATGATTGAAGAAGACTGTCCTGAAAGGTGTCCTTGTTATTATTAGAAAAAAATAGTAATTCTGGATTGGAACATCGGTTTTCTAAAAGCTATCTTTTCCGTGTATTTCGAATGAAATATTTTAAAGATATTGATATAATTTCTAAATTTTATCCAATATCAAATAGTAATGTAAGCACTTTTATCACAAATATGAATAATACAGAATTAAGTTCTGATTCTGGTAGTAGTAACGAAGTATATAATATTAATTATAATAACAAAAGAAATAATATTGTTAATAATAGTAGTTTTAGTGATAGTGAAAATAATAATATCGTTACTATTAATGTAGTGAATAGTTCAATTGGTAAAAATCGTGTTAATTTGAGTAATTTTTTAAATAATGAGGCTGTAAACGTATACGTGATGTGGTACCGATTATATAACTTCTTTCATGATGGAAGAGATACTGACATTATGGATTTAAATTTTTTTTTAAAAAAAAAAAAAAAAAAAAAAAAAAATAAGGATGTTTTGTTTAAAAACCAAATTATTTCTGGTGATTATTCAATTAACACCATTCTTGGTGCAATCTGCTGGTTCTCTTTTCAGAAATTATGCCTAGGGCTAGTACCCAACGAGGGGTTGATATTTCGACGGTATAAGGGTTTTAATAAGTATAAACTAACCAGAAAACACCAACGATGAAAATGCAGTAAGACAAGTTGACAGGGCAAATGCCTTTGAAGGGAGAAGACCATAATTTTTTTTTTTCAGATTTCTCTGTTCAAAACCTAATCCAGAATAAGTAATATGGAGGTGAGGTTCGCTGCCTATGAACTTTTTTCTGAATTTATTTATACTCTTTATTTTTTAATATTACTTTTTATTTCAACATCATTATTCTATATATTATTATATTCTAATTGGATAAATAATTATTTATTTATTGTTTTATTAATTGTATGTTTTATATAAAAAAAAAAAAAAAAAAAAAAATAAAAATAAAAAATAAAAAATATTCATGTAATTAATAAATGAATAAATAAAAAAAGTTGAAAGTTTGCAATGATTGCAGCTGTAAAAAAAAAAAAAAAAAAAAAAAAAAAAAAAAAAAAAAAAAAAAAAAAAAAAGAAAAAAAAAAAGGAGAAATAGAGATAAATCAAAGTTAATCCATAGTATTTTAATTAGGAATCAAATGGTGAGGGGAGTAAAAAGCAAAACTTGTTACTATTTTTTTTAAATAAAATTAAATAAAATTAAATAAAATATAAAACAATAGTTGAAATATAAATGTAAAGTATCCATTAAATAAAATAAAATAAATAGTTGAAATAGAAATATAAAGTACAGATTGGATAAAATAGAGTAAAATCTAATCAAATAAAATAAAATAAAATAAAAAAATATTAAAAAAAAAAAAAAAAAAAAAAAAAAAAAAAGAAAACCCTTTCATAACAAGTATAACTAAAAAAAAAAAAAAAAATTATATTATTTTAATTCTTCAAAGTTCATCTAATACAAGTATATAATATTATAATTAAAAGTTTTCATTCCTATTTTTTTTTTTTTTTATTTATTTGTAATATCTGTGAAGATCTTTTTCGAGAATATATATGACATACTAATGTTATGTTATGGTAATCACTAAAATTTATTATTGTTATTATTGTTATTATTGTTATTTTTTTTTTTTTTTTACTTTGTATTTTTTTTTTTTAACTTTGCTATGATTAATATATTCAACATTGTTTAATGAATAGGATAATCTCATATTAAAAGATATTATCTACAATATTTACCATTTTAATAATTTATTATTGTTATTTTATATTTAACTTTTTTATTATTCATATTCAACATTAAACTATTTAATCTGTATTATTACTATATATAAGCTTTATATTATTATTTGTTATTATTTTATTTATTACTATTGTTATTTATTATTTATTATTATTTATTGTTATCATTAATACATATAAGCATTTTATTATTATTATTATTTATTACTATTGTTATTTATTAATATTTATTATTATTATTATTGTTTATTACTATTGTTATTTATTTATTATTTATTTATTATTTATTATTTATTTATTTATTTATTTATTATTTATTTATTTATTTATTTATTATTTATTTATTTATTTATTTATTATTTATTTATTATTTATTTATTTATTTATTTATTATTTATTATTTATTATTATTATTATTATTATCTACAGTATTTATTATTGTTATTTTATAT
The DNA here is from genome assembly GCA_016946835.1 of Neocallimastix lanati (nom. inval.). Lineage (NCBI taxonomy): Eukaryota > Fungi > Neocallimastigomycota > Neocallimastigomycetes > Neocallimastigales > Neocallimastigaceae > Neocallimastix > Neocallimastix lanati (nom. inval.). The sequence goes on from JACVTC010000063.1 coordinate 370,115, forward strand.
TTAATTTTTTTATTATTCATATACAATACTAAACTATTTATAAACTATTTAAAGCTTTATATTATAATTTGTTATTATATTATTATATTTATTATTATTGTTATTTATATTATTACTTATTGTTATCATTACATAAAAGCTTTTTATTATTATTATTATTTATTATTTATTATTTATTTATTATTTATTCATTTATTTATTTATTATATATATATATATTTATTTATTATTTATTTATAATACAATTATTTATTATTTATTATTCAATTATTCAATTATTCAATTATTTATTTATTTAATTATTCAATTATTTATTTATTTAATTATTCAATTATTTATTTATTTAATTATTATTCAATTATCAATTATTTATTATTATTATTATTATTATTATTATTATTATCTTATATTGGTTTATTAATTATCACTTTTATTTATATTATTTACATTATTGTTTTTTTAAACTTTTTTTTTTTTTTGTACCACAAACATAAAAAAGTAGAAGTATTAAAAATATCAACATCTATTTATATTTATGTAAAAATGTAATAGATCTATTACTGAAATTGATATTTCTGTCCAATTGTATGCTTAATATTCAAATGATTTAAGAAGCTTCTTTATATAAAGGAAGTGTTACAATGATGGAATATTTATTATAATCTTGGTCAAATGTTTATTTTCAAATAGATTTTTCTATAGGCTCATTTCCGGTGTTAAATCTTTTATTATATTATAAAATTATTGCTTTAATATGTTTCATTTAATTATTAATTAATTTCATATCTTATTTAATAATTCATTCTCATTTTTTAATTATTTGTTCAAAATATTTGTTTTTACCGTTAATTATTTATCCTTCAATTATTTATTTATTTATTTATTATTTATTAATAATGCTCTTTTTATTATTTATTATTATTATTTATTATTCAATTATTTATTAATAAATAATACTCTTTTTATTATTATTTATTTATTATTATTTATTTATTATTTATTTATTTATTATTATTTATTTATTATTTATTTATTTATTATTTATTTATTATTTATTTATTATTTATTTATTTATTATTTATTTGTTTATTATTTATTTATTATTTATTTATTATTTATTTATTTATTATTTATTTATTTATTTATTTATTATTCAATTATTTATTAATAAATAATACTCTTTTTATTATTTATTATTATTTATTATTCAATTATTTATTATTCAATTATTTATAATTTATTAATAAATACTCATTTATTTATTTATTATTTATTACTTTTTACTTATTATTTATTTATTTAATTATTTATTAATAAAATGTATGAACATATCATTAATATTTTATTATTTGATTTAAAAAAAATATAAATATTTTTTATAAATTTTGTAAACTGAGAATGAAAGTTCTATTTATAAAATTTTAGATAAATAATTAAAGTGATATTTTATTTAAAGAGTTGTTATCAACCTATTTATTATTACTAATATTATTATAATTATTTATTATTACTTATTTATATTATATTAATGTATTTAAACAATTGAGAATATAGAAAAAGTTAAATTATTTTATTGTTAAATTTTTATTTCTCGTTTTTTTTTTATTTTTTTTTTTTTTGTTGTATGAAAAATATTTTATGGATCTTTAACAACCATAAAAAATAATAAATGATCAAAAAAGAAATTATTAATAAATAATAAATAATAAATAATAAATAATAAATAATAAATAATAAATAATAAATAATAAATAATAAATAATAAATAATTGAATAATAAATAAATAATAAATAATAAATAATTGAATAATAAAAAGAGTATTTATTAATAAATAATAAATAATAAATAATAAATAATAAAAAAGAGTATTTATTAATAAATAATAAATAATAAATAATAATTGAATAATAAAAAAGAGTATTTATTAATAAATAATAAATAATAAATAATAAATAATAAAAAAGAGTATTTATTAATAAATAATAAATAATAAATAATAAATAATAAATAATAAATAATAAAAAAGAGTATTTATTAATAAATAATAAATAATAAATAATAAATAATAAATAATAAATAATAAATAATAAATAATAAATAATAAATAATAAAATAATAAATAATAAATAATAAATAATTGAATAATAAATAAATAATAAATAATAAATAATTGAATAATAAATAAATAATAAATAATAAATAATTGAATAATAAAAAGAGTATTTATTAATAAATAATAAATAATAAATAATAATAAATTATTAATAAATAATAAATAATAATAGAGTATTATTTATTGATAAATAATATAAATAATAAATAATTAATAATTGAATAATAAATAATAAATCAAAAATCACAAATAATAATTATAAATAATAAATAATAATTATTAATAATAGTAGAAAGAGTATTTAATAATAATAATAGAAAGAATAATTATAAATAATAATAAAAGGAGTATTTATTAATAAATAATAAAAAGAATATTTATTAATAATAGAAAGAATAATGATTAATAATGGAATAATGGAATAATAATAGAAAAAGAAATGTTCATTTAAAACATAAAAAAAGTAATTTCTATCATACACATAACAATTAATCTTAATTTCCATTTTTTTTTTTACTTTTTCTTTATTTGTTACTATTTTTACTTTTAAATAGTAATAAATTGTAATATTTAAATAATAATAAATAATAAATAATAAATAATAAATAATAAATAGTAAATAATAAATAGTAAATAATAAATAATAAATAATAAATAATAAATAATAATAAATAATAAATAATAAATAATAAATAATAAATAATAAATAATAAATAGTAAATAATAAATAGTAAATAATAAATAATAAATAATAAATAATAAATAATAAATAATAATAAATAATAAATAGTAAATAATAAATATAAATAATTGAATAATAAATAATAAATAATAAATAATAAATAATAAATAATAAATAATAAATAATAAATAATTGAATAATTGAATAATAAATAATAAATAATAAATAATAATTAATAATAATAAATAATAATATATTATTTATTAATATATAATAAATCATAAATAATATAAATAATAATAAATATATTATTTTTTTATTTGTTATTTTTTGATCATGTGATTTTAACATTTATTTATTTTTTAAAGTTTGCATTTATTTCATTTTCTAAGGGTTAGATGAATATTCAAAATCAAAAAAAAAAGATAAAAAAAAAAAAGTAATTTTTAATAATAATTAAAATTAGAGAGAATATGAGGATACAAAATTCAATTAAATGTAATTATTAATTCAATATATACTTCCAATATATTAAATGATACATTAATAAAGTCAATAACTAATTGTAATAAATTGAATAATGTGAAAATTAATCCTTTTATAAAGTCAATTTAAATTAATTAATTTAAATAACATATATTAATTTATCACCTAGAATCGATTGATAATATATGCAATTAATTTATCAACTTTTTTTGGAAAGAAAAGAAAAAAGAAAAAAGAAAAAAAAAATAATTAATAATTAAAATAAAATTACTTTAATTATTAAATAAATTAATTAATTGAAATTATATCAATTATAATATAATATAATATACAACTGATATATATTCTAATGCTAATGCGTTTTAATACATTTCTATTATTATCATTAATAAGGTAAGCGGTAGATACTATTGAATAAAGTTTTTAATCCATATTTCTATATTGGATCACCATAAAATAAATAAATAAATAAATAAATAAATAGTAAAATAAATAAATAAATAAATAAATAAATAAATAAATAGTAAAATAAATAAATAAATAAATAGATAAATAAATAAATAGTAAAATAAATAAATAAATAGATAGATAGTTAAATAGTAAAATAAATAAATAAATAAATGAATAAATAGTTAAATAAATATACAAAAGTTAATTATATATTGTATATATATAAATATATATAAAAACATATTTATACAATATAATCTAATATTTTATAATATTTTTATTCTATATGTAATAATTATTTTTTTTTTTTATTAATGTTTTATTTAGTGTTTTATTAGTGCTTTATAGTGTTTAAATGTTTAAATATTAAATAGGTATATAGAGTATTTATTTAGATATAGAAGATATTATAGAAGATATTAATAATCAATGATTTAGAAACTTTTTTATTCAATATTAAAAGTATATATTGATATCCATAAAATTTAAAACTAACCCTTATTTTTATTTGTCATTATTAATATTAACATTTACAATATTAAATTTATTATTTCAACAAATTTTAATATTATAAAAAAACAAAAAAAAAATTTTTTTTGATATTAAAGCTAGTTTATTATTGTTTTATATATAAAATATTTTATTTTTATTATTTCATATTTTTTTCTTCTTAAAAAAAAAAAAAAAAAAAAAAACTAAATACATTAAAAAAAAAAAAGGTAAATTTAACCTTTTTATGTGTTGTTATTTGATTGAAATTTAATTTTAACTATTAAATAAGTGTAGTGTATAAAACTTTATATACTTTTTACAAACAATTTGAACAAAGAAAAAAAGAAATGATTTAATAATTGAAATTAAATAATAGTAATAAATAAATCACTACAATAAAAATATCTTTAAAGGGTATATCAATCAATTAAAATCAAATATTTTATATATGAAAGGTGACTATTACTATACAAAATTTTACAATACTACAAATATATATGTTGATATAAGTATATCCTCATAGTTCAGAAAAACAAAAACTAAATTGTTTTATTATCAAATATACTACAGAATTGTGTTGCTAATAATAATAATTTCATATATAAAAATAATTTATTTATTTAATAACATAAGTATATATCATTGTTTCTATAATATTTGTAAACATTTATTAATTATATACAATTATTAAAACATTTTAATATAAAAGTATATAAATTTTTAATTTATTTTTATTTATTATTATTTTTTCTTTTTTTTTTTTTTTATTATAAAATTTATATAATTTAAAATCTAATAAATCTTTTTTTTTTTTTTTTTTTAAATATATATATATATATAATATTTGTAATATAAAACTTATTAATAGGAAAAAAAATATTTATATTATTATATCAAATATTATTTCTCTCTTTTTTTTGTTTTCCTTTTTTTTTTTTTTTTGGCAATAATGGAATTATCAAGGGATTAAATAATAATTTTCAATACAATTTGTACTTTATTTTTTTTTTTAAAAAAAATTATATATATATAGATATTGATATTGGAAAATATTTTTTTGATACCAAACAAAAAAGAAAAACTATCTTTAAAAAAAAAAAAAAAAAAAAAAAAACAATAATTATAATCATATTATATTTATCAATATATGAAGAAAAAATATTTGCATTTCTATTAATATATTACTCTTGTATACAATTATCTATTAATATATATCTCTTTTGAAGGATATCATTTATAATACTCAGGACAGAATTAATTATATTTTATTAAATTTTATTTTAATATTATAATATATTTTTTATTTTTTTTTTTTTTTTTTAATAATACTTTCAAATATTTAGTTAACCAAAAAAAAAAAAAAAAAAGTATATAAATCATATATTATTTCAATAAACTATATAATTATATATATTTTACTCATACATATTCAATATCATTCTAAATTATCAAAACATATCATCTTAATTAAAGAGTATTGAATTTTTAAATATATATTAAATAAAATAAAATTCAAGAATTTTAGAAATAAAAAATAAATGTATATATTTAGAAATTAATACACTTAAAAAATAACAATAATTGATACAGTTATTACAGTTATTGCAATTTAAATAAAGACATATCCAGTTTATTGACAAGCAAATATTAAAAGAAAAAAAAAAAAAAAGAAAAAAATATATATATATATATTAAAATATAATTTTTAAAATTAATATTACATTTTTTTATTACTTAATAGATATCAAAATATATTATATATAAATTCAAAAATTTCATATTTGATAAAAAAGAAAGAAAGAAAAAAAAATATAATTCATAAAATTCTTAAGTTTTTTTTTTTTTTTTTTTTTTTTTTTTTTTGATATAAAGATAAAAAAAAAAAAAAGTACTCTTTGAATATAGATATATTTTTATTATTATAGTATCTTTAAAGTTTTTAATAATAATATAATATATTGTTAATTTTTTTTTTTTAATCTTCCATTAATTTGATTTTGACTTTTTTTTAAAAAAAAATTAATTATTATTATATATTTCCTTGTACATTTGAAATCACAATATATAATAATATATACACTTAATATACATCTGTATACATTAAAAAAAAAAAAAAAAAAAAAAGAAAAAAAGAATAAGAAAGAAATCGAAATATATATATATATATACTATTATATTGAAAGAATATATATATATCTATTTTAATTGATGTTATATATAAAAATAATATATTAAAAAAGAAAAAATGGATGTCACTCTATTAACATTAGCTTTTTCAGTGATACTTTTATTATTTATACTTGGTTTCGTAACCTTTCGATGGAAAAAAGATCAAAATGATAAATTGAAATATCGAAGAACATCTTCGGATTTTCTTTATACTAATACTATTAATCAAAATTTTGAATCGAATACAATGATGTATCAAAATGATATGTATCGAATGGAAAACATAGAAAATAACAGTAACGCTGGTAGTAGTAATAATAGTGGAAGTCCAAATGATATAGTCAATATTGAAGATAATATTCCATTTACAAAAAAAGGTGATCCAAATAATAAGAAAAAAGTATCAAATTATTTTAGTACCAATCCTTTAAAATCATTATTTTCTCATCAATCTGAAGAGGCTGATCCTCTTGATCGTGCCATAGAAAATCAGAATTATTATCCAAGAAAGAATAGTAATTCAAAATATGCTTCTATCACAAACTTTCCTAATCCATATTATTCAGATAAAGGTATTGGTATAGGTCCTAATGGTAGTGTTATCAATCGAAATAGTAAGGATGTGTCACATTTAATGACTATTTCCAATAAAGAAATAGTAGAACCTAATCCAATTCATTTAAATCAAATGAATCCTCGATTAACACTTACCTACAGAAATAATAATAATAGAAATAATGAAGAGTTTGAAGCCGTTCGTAATTCTATCTATCAAAATTCTAATAATACTAATAGTATTAGTTATAGAAATAGTAAATTTAATATTAGTAATTATAATAATAATAATAATAATAATAACAATGAAAATGAAAGTCGAAATTTATCAGAAAAAACATCCTATGATAATATTATGGTAACACCACCACCATCAGAGGGTATCCTTCTAAATAAAAATTCTTCCCATAGAAATAATAATAATAATAATGGTACTAAAAGTCGTATATCCTTTGTTGATCCAAATAATGGTAATATTTTGACTTCAGGATCTATTAACCAAAGTAGTAACCTATACCCAAATAATAATAACAATACTAATAATAATCAGCAATCTAATAATCGATTAAGTGTAAATAATAGTGAAGAATTACCTTCCTTTGAAGACTTTAATGAATCTGTAGATGGTAATAGAAATAATAATAGTCTAAAGAAAATGGATTTCGTACAAGGAGTAGAGAATTCTGCATTTTTAGACGTTCCAAATAGACGTATGTCAACTTCTAATCCTATATTGGATAAGGATAAAAAGGAAGTCAATGAAGATTCTAAAATGAAATCTCAATCTTTACCAAGAAAGAAACCAAAAACATTATCATGGGGTCCACCTTCCGTTTATGCCTTAAATGATGACTATGACGATTCTCAAAGTGATACCTCCAGCTACGTCGCTGATAATAAACCTTTCCAACCAAACTTTTCTAATACCAATTTTGATGATACTGCTTCATTTGATTCAACTTTCTCAGCAACCTCATTTGATACCAAATGTAAAACACAATTTAATACTCAATTTAATTCAAAATACGAAAGACCCGATTTAATTAGTACTTTAGTTAAACATAAACAACCAAAAGTACTACCCGTTGTTCCAAGAAGAAGTTCACTTATTAATAAGCCAAAGAATGGTATTAATACCATGGTTGTGGAGAGTAAAAACTTAAACCAAAACTTCCCTATTAACATGAATAATATGAATAATATGAACAATATGAATAACATGAATAATATGAATAATATGAATAATATGAATAATATGAATAATATAAATAATATGAATAATATGAATAACATGAATAACATGAATAATATGAATAATATGAATAACATGAATAATATGAATAATATGAATAACATGAATAATATGAATAATATGAATAATATGAATAATATGAATAATATGAATAATATGAATAATATGAATAATATGAATAACATGAACAATATGAATAATATGAATAACATGAACAATATGAATAATATGAATAATATGAATAATATGAATAACATGAACAATATGAATAATATGAATAATATGAATAATTCAATGGTAAATAATAATCCATATGTAAATAACAATGATAATACCAATATTAATAACTTGGCTAATTTATCTTTGAATGATCTTAAAAATATGAATTTAAATCCAAATAATCCATACATTAATAATCCAATGATCAATGATAATTCTGTCGTTGATCCTAATAATATAAATAATAATAATAATAATAATCCAATAATAAATGACTTTTCTAGTGGAAATAATAATCCATATGTTAATAGAAATAATTCAAATGGTTCAATTAATTCTACTAATTCTTCTGACAAGAGTATTCAAAGTATAAATAGTATGAATAGCATGAATAGTGTGGGTAGTGTAGATAGTATGAATGGTATGACAAATGAAATGAATAATGAAGTAATAACGAATGATTTGAATAGAAGTATATATAATGGAACTCCTGAAATTCCTAATAATAATGGTATTAGTAGTATACCAACTTCAGTTTATTATCAAAATCAACAAAATCTTAAAGAGAATTATGATAAGGCAAAAATCATGTACCAACAAACTGTACAAGAAAATCAAAAGCTTATTAATAATTTTATTAATGGGTCCTCCTTAAATAATTCTACTCATAGTTCAAACAATAATACAATAATAAGTAATAATGATAATATCAACAATAACAATGTGGAAGGAATATTCAGTCCACCACTTTCTAATATGTCATTGAATAGCAGTACACCAGATTCGTCATTTGCCATATTGGCCAATTCTTCCACAATTACAGCCGAAAGTTCAATTCTTTCAACAAATAAAGCATCTGTTATTTCTCCAGAAAGTTTTACTTCACCTATCGTTCAATACCAATCCCCAAATATTTCCCTTGTAGAAAATGGTAGTGGCAGTGTTCAAACAAGTCCTCTTTCAATGAACAATAAAGCACTGAACTTTATCAATAATAATGGAAATATCGTTAATAGAAATCCTTTATCAATGGAAATGATGATTAATCAACAAAATATTATTAAAAATCAAGGAGATACAGCTTCTATCAGTAGTCAATCTTCAATTATGAGTAATAATTCATTACCAAATTCATTACCAGGTTCATTACCAGGTTCATTACCAAATTCATTACCAGGTTCATTACCAAGTTCATTACCAAGTTCATTACCAGGTTCATTACCAAGTTCATTACCAAATTCATTACCAGGTTCGTTACCTACTCCTCTCCCATCTAATAATCCTTCACCATTAATACAAGCTAATCCGGTAGGATTAACTTCACCTCAATTACAAGGTTCACCTATAGTCATACCAAGTAATCCTTTAGTCATGACATCTCAAGTGAATACTAATGTAAATCAATCCCCATCAATAAGTCCTTTGAATATGGCTATTAATATGCAATCTCAACCTCAACAAACATAT
>JACVTC010000063.1:385000-392500 GCA_016946835.1 Neocallimastix lanati (nom. inval.)
ATAAAAAATTAATTTAATAGGAAAAAAGAAATTATTAATTATTATGTTTTTATGTTTTTTTTTTTTATTATTAATTAAATACTTTTAATATAAATATATATATATATATAAATACTTTACAGTTGTTTCCTCATTATCTATTTCCAGTTCATCTTTATCTACTTCTTGAACACTAATATCAAATTCATTTTTATCTTGATAACCTTGAATTGAGAAATAAATAAAATTATCTATATTTTTTTCGGTACTGATTACAATTTTTCGTTGTTTCGTTAAATCGACATTATATCCAATACAATTATGAGCATCTGGTTTTTCAATATTAAATGAATAATAAAGATTAACGTCACCTTGTCGTATTATCAATTGAATAGATATATAGGAATGAAGTGGTATTTTAACTTTATAATAATAATACTCCTCTTTATCTATGGTGAAATTTTTTATCATTCCATTGTAACCGCTGGTATAATTTATTTTATTGCTGGTAGAGTTGGATTTTGATTTTAAAGTAATAGGTAATTCAATGATTTCTCCTTTATTGCCTTTGTAAGCAGAAGAAGATGATGATGAAGAAGTATGATTATTATTGTTGTTACTATTATTATTATTATTATTATTATTTAATTCAAATCCTTGATTATCTCCTTCAAATGGTTCAATATCAACTTCAACATCGGTATCAATGACAATACAAGCCATTTCAGGTTTTAATTCTTGAACAATAAATTTATAAGTTTCCTGCCAATCGACTACATTAATTTCTTGACCTATATAAAGAAGTGTTTGTTCCTTACGGAAATAACTTTCTAATAAAGCTTTAATATTTGAAATTTTCGAAATATTTGCACTCATAGCTTTTAATTTAACTTCCTGACATTTTGGTAATTCAACCATTCGTATAAATATTTCATCATAGTGGTTAGCATCCAATGCATTTTTCATAGTATTGGACATATATATTTCATTTTCCTCAGCCGTAAATTCTATTATTTATTAAAAAAAAAAATAAAAAAATAAAAATAAAAATAAAAATAAAAATTATTTATAATCGTTATTATCACAATTATTATTGTCATAAATTTCATTTTATTATTATTAATGTAACATAATATTAATAATAATAATAATAAATTTTATTTGATTTTTTAATTAATTTTTTTTTTTTTTTTATATTTAAATAGTTTACCACTCACTCCAGAATATATTTTTACATTATTTCTTTTATTAACTTTAATTTATATATTAATAATAAATGTTATATATAATTATTATATATTTAAATAAAATTTAGTTTTTTTTTTTTTTTTTTTTTTTTTTTTTTTTGAAATTTAAATTTTTTATAGAATAAATTAAAACAAGAAAAAAAAAATTACCTAATACAAAGGTTAAAGGTGAAGGTAATGTTGCATTTTTTGAAATTAACGTTTCAAGTACTGAAATTTCATTATATAAAGTGAAAATATTTATATATATATAATAAAATATATACATTTAATAAACAATAATAATTATTATATTATAAATTTAAATAATATAAAAAAAAATAATATGAAATTTGTAAAGTAGAAAATTATATTAATAATAATTAATAAAAATTTTTATATAAAAGAATGACATAAAATATTTCATAATATTAATGGATAGTTGAAAAATATACCAGAGTTTGGTAAAACGACTTTATCAACGGTATTTTCTCTATTAGTATTGACTAATAAAGTAGTTGACCAACTTTTTAATGCATTATCCATACTTTTATTAGTTTTTTTTTTTTTTTTTTTTTAATAAAAAAAAAATAAAGTTTAAAATATTATGACTATTTTTTTTTATTTAAATACTGATAACCGTATATTTATAATTTTATTTGTATAAGAAAAGATTATACTAAGAATTTCTTGTATAAGAAAAAAAGTTTGACTTTTATAAAAAATAATTAATTTTTGAAAAAAAAAAAAAAATAAAATAAATTTATTTTAAATTTAAATACTAAAGGAAAATAAATAATTTTTTATTTATTTAAATGGTAAATATTATTCATTAATAAAACTTTGATAGAAAATAAATTATTTTCTATTTATAATATTTTATTTATTTATTTATTTATTTATTTATTTATTTATTTATTTATTTATTTATTTAAATTTATATTAATATATTTATATAATTTAAATAAATAGATAAATAATTAATATTTAAATAAATACATACATATTAAATAAATGAATACATTTAAATATATTAAATAAATATTTAATAAAATAAATGAATTAATAAATTGATGATGTAATACAACTTTAATAAATATTTTTTTTTCTTTATTTTATTAATAACTAATAATAATTATAAAAAATAATTATAAAAATAATTATAAAAATTAATAATTATAAAAAATAATTATAAAAATAATTATAAAAATTAATAATTATAAAAAATAATTATAAAAATTTATAAATAAATAATATTGTTACTTACAAGTATTGTACGTTTTAATAATAATGAGTCTATTTATATTAGAAAGGAATTAATAATTATTTAAGAGATCATTGGATGGTTCTTATTAACCTTTTTCACATTTATTTTATTTTGGAAATTATTTCTTTCAGGAAATGGCGATGATATTCTCGAACAGTTTTATATTCTTCAAAGCTTCCACCGAATTCTAAAAAAAAAAAATATATCAATTAATAATTATTAATAATTATCTGTTATTATTATTAATATTTATATTTATATTAATTGATATAATTTATTTACTTTCGGTAGTATTTATTTATTTAATTAATTAAATTATTAAATTTATTTAATTATTAATTACTTTATATTTATTTATTTATTTATTTATTTAATAATTATTTATTTATTTAAATATTAATTATTTATTTATTTAAATATTAATTATTTATCTATTTATTTAACCAATCCAATCTGATAAAATATTAATAAATTAACTCCTAATTAAATTTAATAAAAGTTTTAAAAAAATTTTTTTAATAATAAAAAAAAAAAAAGATTAAATATATAAAATAATAATAATAAAAATAAAATTTTATAATATAAATAAAATAAAAATATTAATACAAAAAATAAAAAAAAAAAAAAAAAAAGAATAAATAAACAATTAATACAACAAATTATAAAAATATATAATGAAAAGTATACAAAAAGGAAATGAAAGTTATAATATGAAAAAAACCATTAAAATGGAAAAGTTTTCAAAACCAAAAAAAGCAATAATTGTATATGTTCATGGTTTCTTTGGTGATAATGATACTTTTGAGGATTTTCCTGATTTATTACAAGCTGCTTTACAAATATATAATATAAGAATTATAAATAAGGTATAAAATAATAAAATAATGTTTATTGTATTGAGAGTACTTTATTTAAAATTATTATTAAAAAAAAAAGAAAAAAAATAATTATATGAATTTATAATAATAAATTTTAAAAAGAGAATGGACATTATTATTATATATATAATTATTTTTTTAAAAAATAAATAAATAAATAAATAAAAATTGATAAGCAATAATGAAATAATACTCTATTTGATTATTTATGTAATTCATTGTATTCAGCAATTATGAATATTCATAATGAAATATATATATAAATTTATTTAATATCCTAACATTATAAAAAAGAAATTTCATGAAAAAATCAATTTCTTCTGAACTTAAAATAATAATATTTTATATATATATATAATTATAAAATACTATAAAAGATTTTTCCACGTTTTGATACTAATGGTGTGTTTAAAGAATTTGTTGACTATATTATCAATTGGCTATATCAAAATGCAACTGACCTACCTGTTATATTAATGGGTCATTCTATGGTAAATAGATATTACAATAATAATATATTTAAAAATGATTTATATAATTTTTAATTTTTTCTATAGTCATTATTGATTTAATAAATGGTAAATGAACATTTAATTTTTCATTGTTTATACATATATATACAATAATTTTATTTTCTATATTTAAAACACAAATAATTTAAACATTTTATATATATATTTATATATATAAAAAGGGTGGAATTCTTATTGCAGATGTTTTTAGGTAAAGAATAATTTAAAAATAGAATTTTAATTCATTAAAATAAATATTTTAACTCTATATATATATATTGTTTTATTTATCAATTTATTTATTATTTACTTTTTATATTCATAAATATATTTTTATATATATTTTTATAATTTTTACCTATAATTATAATTGTAATATTGTAATACTTCACTTTTTCTCCGAAAATTTATCATTTAAATATTTAAATATATTTTCATGTTTATATAATATATATATATTTAATTATTATAATATATTAAATAAATATATATATATATATAATTTTTTTTTTTTTTACTGTACTTTATATATATTTATATAAATATATATTTTATTATTATAATTTATTTAGAAAAATATATAAAGGTGATGTACCTTTTTCATATAAATTAGAAAAAACACCAAGAATTATTGGTGTAATTGGTTTTGATTCACCTTATTTTGGACTTGAAGTATCTCTAACCAATGCTGGTGTTAAAAAAATAAAAGAAGCATTTAATGTAGCAACAAATTATTTCTCTTCTTTCATAAAAAGTAATAAAAATGATGACAAAGAAACAAAAAATATAATTGAAAATGAAACTGAAGCTAATGAAGGATCTGATAGTTTAAATAAACATGATACTGAAAAATCAGTTTCATCTATATCAAATATCAATATAAATTCTAACAGTAAAACCAATGATAAAAGTAATGATGATACGAATAATAATAATACTATTATCCATACCGATAATGATACCAATATCAATACCAATATAAATAATAATAATAAAAATGATCATGAAAATAATGAAAATAATAAAGATAGTAAAAATAATAATAGTAGTGGTAGTAAATGGAACTATATCAGTAATATAGTATTAGGAGCAGCGGCTGTTACTGCCATCGGTACAACTTTATTAAGTCAAGGGGGAAGAGAAGCTGTTATTGAAAATGGAGGTCAAATATTTCTTGAAGGTCAAAAATATATCACAAACTATGGTAAATTTTTAGAACCTCTTATCGAATCAAATGAACAAAACAAAAGAATAGATGATCTTATCAGTTATATGATTGAGACACATCATTGTTTTAAATTTAAAGCTTATTATGCTGTTGTAAGTATTTTAATAAATAAATAAATAAATAAATAAGTGAATGGATAAGTGAATATATTATTATTATTATGATGATGATGATTATTATTATTATTATTATTATTATTAAAATATATATATAAATTTAAAAAGTTTATAATTAAAAAATATTAACTAAATAAATATATAATTTATTTTAAAAATTAAAATTATTATCTCTATTAATATAAATATATTTTTTAAAAGACTCAAGTAAAATATATAAGAGATATCCCTGAAAAAACAACCTTTATAGCATTACCTGAAAATCCAAAATATATGAAATATTTTGATAGTATACCAGCTGCAAAAAATTCAACAGATCCAATTGATTCTCATACTAGAATGTTTAATTCTCGTATTAATTCTGAAAATGTTTTTAAATTAACAGAAAAATGTATATCAGATATATATGAAATTATAAGTCATACTTAATAAAAAGATGTATATATAATATATATATAATATATATATTATTTTTTATTTTTATTTCTATTTTTTTTTTTTTTTTGAAGTAGATATATTAATTATAAATATATGATTATAAAACACACAAAAATTTTTATATATATATTACAAATTAATCATTCTTTTTCTTAAATCTACATGATAAATTACATGTTTGAGTATTACATAGTAGTTATAAATAAAAAATATATATATATTAATATAAAAAAAAAGTTTTTATATTAAATACTAATGAATAATAAATTATTTATTTTATTATCTTTTAAAATTATAATTTACCAAAAAAAAAAAAAAAAAAAAAAAAAATAAGATAATAATAACAATAATAAATTTTATAATAAATTTACGTCTTTCAATTAAAACTTTTACTATCATTAGCCATCATAGATTTTTCTCTTCATAAATGAAGAAAATTAAAATAAATCTTTTTTATGATTAAATATAAAAAATTATTATTGTTTAATATTTAATAAATTATTTATTTATATATTTATTTATTTTAATATTTATTTATTTATTTATTTATTTATTTTAATATTTATTTATTTATTTATTTATTTTACTATTTATTTATTTATTTATTTATTTATTTATTTATTTATTTATTTATTTATTTTTATTATTATTACAATAATGTTAACATAATTTTATGGTTATAAAAATTATATTTTAAATTTTGTATTAAATAATATTTAATAGTTATATTTAATAGAATTGATATATAATATATTTATGTATAATCAAAATAAATGACAGAAACTGTCAGATGATATAATAAAATATATAATTAATAGAATATGCTATATATTCATAATTCATTCATTATATATTAGGAATACTAAAGGTAGAAAATCTTTCATTCGAACGTTGAAATGTTTTTTTTTTATAAATGTTAAATCAAAGTTTTTTGTGTATATTAATAGTATATTGCAATATATGGCTAATCAAAATTTGAAATAGAAATAAATTAAAAAATTGGCTATCCTTAGTATTTACTAATAAAAATAAAATTTTTTTTAAATAATTTAAAACCTAAAAATAGAAAACAGATCTTTCTGTATTTTTTTATACCTACAGTATATGAATGAATGAATAAATAATAAATAAATAAATAAAATGTAAAAATTATATAATAAAGTTATTAACTAATAAATAAATAAATAAATAAATTAATAAATAAATAATTAACTATAATAAATAAATGAATAATTAAATAAATAATTAATTAATTAATTAAATGAATAAATAATTAAATAATTTTTTTATGTAAAGGTTTTATACATACATTATATATATATTATTCCATTTATTTATATATATATATTATTCATTTATTTATTATATATTAGATTTATTTATTAATAATAATACATATATTTATTTATTATTATTTAAAATTTAATAATATTTAAAGTTTATCTATTTTTTAATGTTTTTTCTAAAAAAAAAAAAATTATTATTAAAAGAGAAAAAAAAAAATATAAAAGATCCAAAATTAGTCTCTCAATTATTACTACTACTACAGCAAACTTTTTACATTTCAAAATATATTAAATATTTTCTTTTTTCTTTGTTAAATTTTTTTTATATCTTATTAAATAAAGATATATAGTTAAATATATATTAGAAAACTAAAATAATAATATTAATTTCAATACAGAAATATATATTATAAATATAAATATATTTGTATAGAAAAAAAAAAAAAAAAAAAAAAGGTCATTCAAAAATATACATATAAATTAAAAAAAAAAAAAAAAAAAAAAAAAAAAAATGCAAAATAGAGAATATGGAAGTGCTGTATATAATTATAAAAATAGTAAAGGAAACTA
>JACVTC010000063.1:397500-412500 GCA_016946835.1 Neocallimastix lanati (nom. inval.)
TTAATATATTATAAGAAAATAATTTAATAAAAATTATAATAATATTAAACTTAATCATTATAAAACTTTTTTAATTAATATATTTTAAATAAAAATAAAAAAAAAAATAAAAATAAAAATAAAAATAAAAATAAAAAGCTTATCAACAGACTGTTTAAAAATATTAATTATGGTATAGATATTAATTAAAATGATAGAGATTATTACAATAAAGATAATAATAATAAAATAAAAAATAAAAAGTTATTTTTTAAAATATATATAAATAGAATTAAAAAAATTTTAATATATCGTATAAATATATTTATATATAATTTTTTTATATTTAAAAAAAAAAAGAAGCAATATTAATTACATGCATTAAATTTACTACGACGAAAGAAAGGAAGAAAATATGTAAATCATTTTATGCATTTTATATTTATTCCTTCTTAAAAAAGCTAATGTTAATTATATGCAATAAATTATCATTATTTATATTAAAAAAGAAAATTAAAATAATGATAATGAAATATCATTAATAATAATTAAAAAAAAAAAAATTTTTTTTTTTCTTTTATATTTATTATATATTATGTATTATATATATATTATATATTTAAATTCAAATTTACCGGAATAAGAAATGAATTTTATTTATATTTCTTTGATGTATTTATATTTTAGGTTTAATTTGATGTTATTCTTTCTTTATTTTAATTTTCTTTGACTTTTTATACTTTTATTATTATATATAATTGTTTTAAGATATTATCAAGAAATAAATTAAAAAAAAAAAAAAAAATAAAATATACATTTTGTACTTATGATAAAATTTACATATATCATTGAAAAAAAAAAAAAAAAAAAAAAAAAAAAAAACATTTCTTTGTTTTTTTTATTCATCACAATTAAAATCTTTTTTTCCTTTTTTTTTTTTATTTTTTTATTTTTTAATTAAATAATAATATTTTAATTTCTATATATATTTACTTTATTTTTTATTTGATTTCATGACATCCTCTTATCTATTTGGAAAAACAATTTTTTTTTTTTTTTTTTAAAAAAATACAGTATTATTTAAATGAATGTCATGTTTTAATAACAATATGACATTCACTTAATTTAAAAATTTAAATTATAAATAATCTTATAATCTTATAAAATAAATAAATAGATACATAAATAAAACATTTCTTTTTCTTTAATTTTCAATTATTTTTCTTAATTATATAATTCTATTATTTTAAATAATATATGTAAAAAAAAAAAAAAAAAAAAAAAAAAAACTATAAAACTTTTTATTTTAATGTGAATGGATTTTTTTATAAAAAAATAAATAAGATTATTTGAAATAAATTAAAAAATTAAAACTTTAATTCTTTTTTTTAAAAAAAAAATATTTATAATACAATTAAATAAATTTTTAGTTTGATAGTAGCTTTTCATATCATTCCTTTTTTGAAGTTTAAATTATTATTTTTTATTTTATTTTTTTATTTTTTAATTTTTTTTTTTTTTTTATAATTTTATTTAATTTAGAAAAGGATTAATAAAATGATTATATAAAAGTATTTATAAATTTAATTTATTTTAATTTAATTAAAATAAAAATTAAACATATATCTAAATATTTTATTATTAATATTATCTCATTTTAATTATTAATATTTATATAAGCATTATTATATAAATAAAATTAAAAAAAAAAAATAATAATAATAATAATAATAATAATAATAAATATTAATTATGATAATAAAAATATTATTAAAGAAGGTTTAGGGTTTGAATATTTTATTTAATTGTTTTTAACTTTTCAGTTAAAAAAAAATAATAATAAAATAAAAAGTACTAAATAACATTATAATTAAAATATATATAGTAAAAAAAAAAAAAAAAAAAAAAAAAAAAGTTTAAATAAAAACATGGATATATTTTATTAATAATATGCAGTGTTTTTTTCTACAGAATAAATATGCTTAAATAATTTTTTTTTCATTATGTTTTTTTTTTTTTTTTTATTTCCACATCAATTATAATTAAGTATTGGTAAGATAATTATTATGTACATATGTAAATAATAAAAAAAATTGAAATAAACTTTAATTTGTAGATTTATGCACATTTTTTTTTTTTATTTTTTATTTAACATAAAAGAAAAATTAAATTAAAATTATATTCTTTTTTTTTTTATTTTATTTTATTTTATTTTATTTTATTTTATTTTATTTTATTTTATTTTATATTAACATTTTTATTTTTACTATTCTTATTATTATTATTATAAATGAAACAAATTTAAAGATTATTAATAAAATAATAATAATAGCAATAACAATAATAATAAAATAAAATAAAATATTATTATTATTATTATATTTTAAATATTTCAAAACCAGTTTAAATAATATTATTCTTTTATATATATATATAATATATATATATATATTATGTTAAAAAAAAACTAAAAAGTTTTATATATAATATAAAAACTTTTATAATATAATAGTAATATAATAAATAATAATAATAATAATAATAATAATAATAATAATAAAATGGATATCATTAAATATAAGAATAATGTCTTAATATTGAAAGATAATCAACCACCGAAAGAGAAAATCATCTATTCTAATGATTATGATGTTGAGCCAAAAATTCATATATTAATATCAGCTATTTCATGTATTTCAGGAATATCATTTATGTTCCTTTTTTGGTATAATCGAAACCATTATTTAATTAAATATCGTGGTTTTAAGTCAGCATTTACTATTGGATGTGTTAATTTTGCAAATATGAGTATTATTCCTGTAGGCATCTTTTTCCTTTTTTTTATTTTATTTTACATTTTTTTTTTTTCTTAATATATATATATATTATAATATTGAAAAAATAAATTTAATAAAAGAAAAAATTAAAACAAAACAAAATAGTAAAAAAAAAAAAAAAAAAAAAGAAAAAAAAAGAAAGAAAAAATAAAATAATTATAATAATAATAATAATAATAATAATAATAATAATAATAATAATAATAATAATAATAATAATAATAATAATAATAATAATAATAATAATAATAATAATAATAATAATAATAATAATAATAATAATAATAATAATAATAATAATAATAATAATAATAATAATAATAATAATAATAATAATAATAATAATAATAATAATAAATAAAAATAAAAACTTTCAGAAAATAAATATATTTTTTTAACAAATAAAAAAATAATAAAATAAAATATAAAGTATAAATCATAAAATATATCAGCATTTATATATATATATATATTTCATAATATACTCATATTAAATATACTCAAAAATCACTGATGATAATTTTTTCACATATTTATTATTAATTATATAACAAATTAATGATTATAATTTTTTCTTTTCTGTGATATAATTAGTTATTGTTTTATAATGAATGGCCATGTTACAGTATGGATTTTTATATATTACATAAAAATGTGTATATGCTAATTAAAAGATTAAGAAATATTAAATATATTTTTTTTTTTTATTAACACTTTTTTTTTTTTTTTTTTTTTTTTTTTTTTTTTTATATTTTTATTATTATCTTTTTATATATATTTCATAATAATGTATACTTATTGATATATATTCATATATACAGCAAACTTTGTAGTCAATTCATTAGGTGCCTCTGTAGCAATGATTCTGTAATTATTATTTAATACAAATACATATATATATATATTTGTATTAGAATCATATATAGTATTATTATTTTCTTATGTATCGGATAAATTATTAACAATTTCATAAATATCAATTTTATATAATAAAAATATATATATGAATTAATTTTTTTCTTTTTAAAATATATATATATATATATAAATTTTAAAGAATGGTATCAAGACATTTAAAAATTGTAATATTAAATAAACAAAATTTAATTAAATCCAATTTCTTAGATATTAATGTAAAAGATAATAAAAAGAAAAATGATACTCCAGAAAATGATTCTCTGAAAGTCTCTAACAATAAACAGGTTTATTTTGTTATTGAACCCAATGAATATATTAGACATTATGATGAGATTATTACAGTGGTATGTTAATAAATATATATAGATAGATAGATCGATTTTTTTTTTTTTATCATTTCATTGATCAATATCTTTTATATATATTTTAAATATCTTATGAAATGAATCTTTTTATATACTTTATTAAAAATTTAACTAACTTTTTATTTTATTTAATTTTATTTAATTTTGTTCTGTATTTACATAAACTTTTTAATATTAAATATATATTGGATCATTTAATATTTTATAAATATAATATAATATAAATATAATATAAATATATATATATATTTTTTTAGAAAGTTACCAATTTTATTTCAATAATCTTCTTTGCTATTATATTTTTATTATTTATTGTTGTTTTCCTCGTAGCATGGGATGATCTTTGGGATAAATGTAATTCAAAATCATGGATTGTATTTTTACCGGTAATGACCGCTACATTTATTTCATCATTATTCAACTTTTATTCCTTAGTTTATTCTGTAAAAAATCTTTCATTTGAAAAAAGTCTTGATATCGCTTTATGTAATATTGGTATTATTTTAGGTAATTTTTTTTTTTTTATAAAATATATATATATATTACTCTATACCTATGTACTTTATTACATTTATTATTCATATATTTTTTAAATTCAAATAAAATAAATCAATATCTAATCAAAAAAAAAAAAAAAAAAAAAAAAATTATTATTATTATTTTTTTTAGGTATCGTATTTTATATTTTATCTAAATCAAAAATAATTAAAATGAATGGATCATCTTATTTCTTTTACTTTCCCTACATCTTTTTAACTGTGGGATGTATTATTATTCCTTTGGTGGAAATCTATTGGAGTCGATATGTTACTAAAAAAAAGGTACATATTTAATGAGCATATTGAAACTAAAAAAAATAAAATAAAATAAAATAAAATAAAATAAAATAAAATAAAATAAAATAAAATAAAATAAAATAAAATAAAATAAAATAAAATAAATAAATAAAATAAAATAAAATAAAATAAAATAAAATAAAATAAAATAAAATAAAATAAAATAAAATAAAATAAAATAAAATAAAATAAAATAAAATAAAATAAAATAAAATAAAATAAAATAAAATAAAATAAAATAAAATAAAATAAAATAAAATAAAATAAAATAAAATAAAATAAAATAAATAAAATAAAATAAAATAAAATAAAATAAAATAAAATAAAATAAAATAAAATAAAATAAAATAAAATAAAATAAAATAAAATAAAATAAAATAAAATAAAATAAAATAAAATAAAATAAATAAAATAAAATAAAATAAAATAAAATAAAATAAAATAAAATAAAATAAAATAAAATAAAATAAAATAAAATAAAATAAAATAAAATAAAATAAAATAAAATAAAATAAAATAAAATAAAATAATATTTATAATAATAATAATAATAATAATAATAATAGTAATAATAATAATAATTAATTAATTAATTAATTAATTAAAAAAAAAAATTTTTATAGTAAAAAATTTATACTAATTATAAATTTTTTTTTTTTTTTATTAATTCATTTTTTTTTTATTATTTATATTAATAGAAGGTATCCAGAGCCGAATTTATTAAATTATTGACAAGTAAAAAATATATTGAAATTATGAAAGTATGAATTTTTATTTATTTATAATCTTATATATAAAAATTTATAATCTATATAAAAAAATTTTTTATTGTATTATTAATATTAAAATAAAAATATAAATAAATATTAAATATGTTAAAAATAAATAATAAATAATAATAATAAATAATAATAATAAATAATAATAATAATAAATAATAATAAATAATAATAATAATAATAAATAATAAATAATAATAATAATTAACAATAATAAATAATAAATAACAATAATAATTAATAATAATAATAATAACAATAATATTATTAAATTTCATTTTAGTAACATATAGTATTATCCATTTTAAAATGTTACATATAATTATTATATATATATAAAAGATTTATTCAATTAGATTTTTATGTGTAGAAAATATTTTATTCTGGGAATTACATTTAAAAGTCTTGAAAACAATATGCTCGAATATTTTTGAGGAAATTAAATTAACAAAAAGAGAGGAATATGAAATTAATAAATTAACGCCATTAAAGGGAAATTACAGCTATTCAAATAATATTTTGAAAACAGCAGAAATGGATACTACTTACAATGAATTGGCCTCCATTAGAAAATGTAGTACGGTCTCTGAAAAAGAAGAAAGAAGAAATAGTACTGGAGATTATGTATCAAGAAAAAATAGTAAAGCTATCTCTGCGACGGAGGATAATTCAAAAATGATAGGTGAAAGTCAACCCTTCCCTACGATTGAATTCTCAGGAGAAACCATGCATGCAACGTCAGAAAGTAATAATTTTGAAAATGCTACGTATTCTATTATTATGGATACTTCATTTAATGTCAATATCTTCAGTGGGAACAGTAATTCCAGTAATATTTACAGTAGTGAAAGTTCGGATATCTCTATAAAGAACAGTCAATCCATGGATATGTTAAAATTTAATACAGAATCATCGGAAACCAAAAGGATAATATATGAACAAATATTTAGAGAACTGGTGATACCTGAAGAATTTTGGACGGCTATATTTAAAAAGATGAATAATTTTAATGAAGAATACATCGAATACTATAAGAAAATTTATGATATTTATATTAATCCTAATGGAGTCGTTCCCATAAAATTAAAAAATAACGATGCAAAAGCAATTAAATTAAAAATAAATAAATCAGAATATTCTTATGATATGTATTTCCCAGTAAGTTTAATATATAAAACTTTTGTATTATTTGATTGATATTTAATATATATATACATATATATATATATAATTTTTATAATTTTATTAATTTTATTATGTATATATAATTTAATTATTTAAATAATTAATAAATTTAATTTTTTTTTTTTTTTTTTTTTGATATTCTTTTATTAATGTATACAGATACTGGATGAAGTTGCTACCTTAATTTATGAACATGTTTATCTCAATCTTGTTTTATAATAAATTATAAATTAATCAATCAATTAATTAATTAATATATAAATTTAATAATAATTCATACCTTTTTATAAAAAAAAAAAAAAAAAAAAAAAAAAAAAATTTTTTTTAATAACTTATAATTATATTCATAATTACTTTTATTATTAATATTATTATAAAAATAATTTATACTACATATATATAGATAGTTTTGATTTTTTTTTTCTTTTTTTTTTTTTTTTTTTTTTTTTTTTTTTTTTTTTTTTTTGTATTACAATTAAAAACAAAACTAAAAACAAAAAAAAAAAAAAAAAGTAACCAACATATCAAAAAAAAAAAAAAAAAAGAAAAAAATATATATATTCAAATTTTTAATTAGTCATCTAGTCTATTGATTTTTTTTTTTTATTGTTTTTTTTATATATATTTCATACATATATATTTAATTTATTTTTATTATTTTTAAGCATTAAATAGATAACATTAAAAAAAAAAAAAAAAAAAAAAAAAAAAGTATTATATTTTTTATTTTATTTAATAAAAAGTTTTGATAAAAAAATTTAACAAATTTAAAAAAAAAAAAAAAAAAAAAAAGAAAAAAGAAAAACAGTATTTTATTTAAAATATATATTATATTAAAAGTTTTGATAGAATAAAAAATTTATAAAAAAAAAAAAAAATTATAAAAAAAAAAAAATATATATATATATATATATATCAAAAATTTAACAATTAATATAAAATTAAAAAATAAAATAAAAAGAAAAAAATTAAAAATAATAAAAATAATAATTATTTGGTATATATAGTAAATATATATATATCAATATTAATACATAAAAATATATTTATATTTTATTTTATTTTTATTTTTATTTTTATTTTTTATTTTTATTTTTATTTTTTATTTTTATTTTTATTTTTTATTTTTATTTTTATTTTTTTTTTTTTTTTTAATTTTATCATATTTTAATTTATATTTATTATTTATATCTTAATTTAATAGTAAAAGAAAAGTATCTTTGTAATTGATTAGTAATTTGGTATATATAATAATATATAAAAAAAAAATTTAGAAATGTAATGTAAATAAAAAATAATAGTATAATATATATGATTAAAAAACTTTTTTTTTTTGAAATTTTAAATTGTATTATTTATATGCTATTAAATCTTAAATAATTTTATAAAAATAAAAAATGTTGTTACTAATATTTTTTTTTATATTATTGAAAATATGTATACTTTTGAAATTCATATTCTCAATAAAATTTGTTTATATATATATATATATAGAAATGGATATTGATATTAAATATATTAAATATTAAAAATATCATAATATAAAATGATCATTATTACTTATTATTATAGTAATTGAACTAAATTCAAATTATTATAATATTAATATTTATATCTAATATCTAATGTATATTATATATATATATATATATATATTTTTTTTTTTTTTTTTTTTTTTTTTTTTCAAATATGATTTCAATTTTTTAAATTATATTATTATCTTTTTAATTATTATTGTTAATAATATTGTAATATTTTATAATGTATTATGAATTATTGTTAAATATACAATTTTTTTAATTATTGTTATTAGTAATAAATAATTAATAAATTTAATAATTATTTTCTTTTGTTAAATATAGAATTTTAATTTATAATTATGATTATATTTATGATTATAATTATGATTATGATTATGATTGTGATTATAATTATAATTATAATTATGATTATAATTATAGTTATGATTATGCTACTATGATTATGATTTGATGGTGATTATGATTATGATTATGCTACTTTAATTAAATTTTGATGACCATCTCTTCAATAATAAATGTTCAATTTTTCCTCTGGAAGGGAAGGAAGGTAATGTGTTATTCTCCAGTGAATGATTTGATTTTTGCTGATTTAATATTATATCACAAATTTTTTGAGAATTTTCTTGTAATTGCTTTGAAATATCTTGATTTTGACTTTGATAGGTATTGAAATAAAGTTTACTAAATAATTTATAAATAGTATTTATTTATATAGATATATTTATTTATTTTAATATATATATATAATTATAACAAAATATAGGTTAATATTAAAATTAATATTAAAAATATTATTAAAAAAAAACTATTAAAAATAAGTTTTTAAAAAAATATATATATATATAATATTTACCGATTATGTGCATTATTGAAATCATCCAATATTTGATTAATTAAATTATGATTTACAATTTTCATTTCTTCTAGTCCATTAATAATATTCGAAAGAATATATTGTTCCTGTTGTTTTTGATTTGCTGAATTGGAATTATTATTTTCTAAATTAAATTCATAATCATTATCTTGATACTTTATATATATATATATAATATTTAATAATATAATAATTATTTCATTTTATAATTATTGTTGTTGTGTTGTTGTTGTTATTAAATATTAATTATTTTATTTATTAATAGAATTAAAAATAACATAAATATATAATATTTTAAATATACATATTTAAAGTATGATAAATAAAACAAAATAATTTACCTTTTTTAAATTTTCAATTAATAATGATATGTCAGAATCATTTTTATTATTATCATTCTTTCTTACTTCAAAATTTATATTATTATTTATATTATAATTTATGTTATTATTTATGTTATTATTTATGTTATTATTTATATTATTATTTGTGTTATTATTTATGTTATTATTATTATTGTTGTTGTTGTTGTTGTTGTTATAATTATTAACATTATTATTCATTCTAAAAGAATCATTAGATTTATAGAGTGATGCTGATTTTAAAAAAAAAAAATTATATTATAAATAATAAATTAAAATAAAAAAAGTATTTAATAAAAAAAGATTTTTTTTATAGTATATATATATATATATATATATCCATATAAACATTTTAAAATATTTACTTGATTTATTAAGTTTATTTATATTTGTTGAATTATTAGTATTATTAGTATTATTATTATTATTATTATTATTAGTGATTGATAATGAAAAATTATTCATATTATTAATATTATTAATGTACTGTTGTTGTTGCTGTTGTGGTGGTGGTGGTAGTGGAGGTGGAAGTTGTTGTTGACTAAAATTATTTGATGAATGGGCCGATACCGGATAATTAATATTTAAATTGTTGGATGAACTATAGATAGAATTTCTTTTATTTTGTTTCATCTTATCATAATCATTATTATTACTATTGTTATTATTATTGTTATTGTTATTGTTATTGTTAATGTAATTATT
Organism: Neocallimastix lanati (nom. inval.); assembly: GCA_016946835.1. Taxonomy (NCBI): domain Eukaryota; kingdom Fungi; phylum Neocallimastigomycota; class Neocallimastigomycetes; order Neocallimastigales; family Neocallimastigaceae; genus Neocallimastix; species Neocallimastix lanati (nom. inval.). The sequence continues at coordinate 407,882 of JACVTC010000063.1, forward strand.
GCTATTATTATTTTTATTACTATTGTTATTATAATTATTATTAATATTGACATTATTACTTTTATTATTACTATTATTATTACTATTACTATTATTATTATTATTATTATTATTATTATTATTATTATTATTATTATTGTAATTATTGTAATTATTATTGCAATTATTATTGATATTGGTATTAATGTTGCTGTTACTATTATCCATTGATCTTTTATCATTATTACCTATATAGAGATTATGATTACTGTCACTATTATTATTTATATTATTATCTATAATCAAATTTTCATTGTTCATAAATTTATTATCTATATTTCCATCCGCTAAACCATAGCTTCCATTACTGTTATCTGTACTACTACCAATATTGCTATTATTATTACTGCTACTATAATTATTTATACTAATTTCCTTATAATAGATGATATTACTGTTGTATCTTGTCACTAATTTTCTATTAGGGATTTTATATTCATTATTTCCATTGGTGATATTATTATTATTATTATTATTATTATTATTATTATTATTATTATGATTATTATGATTATTAAGGTTATTATTACTGTTACCAACATTATTTAAATTATTTTCATAACTACCATTATTATAATTATTATATATATTATTGCTGTTTATATTATATCTATTATTATTATTATTGCTGCTGCTTCTGCTGTTATTGTTGTTATTGTTATTGTTGTTGTTAAAATTATTATTAATATTATCTGGTGGCGATAACATTATATTGTCCTCCTCTATGTCATCACTCCCTGTAGGACTTGATTCATTGATTTCAGAAATACTTTCTAAATTATTATTGTTATTATTGCTATTATTATTATTATTTTGATTAAAATACACATTACTCTGATTATTACTCATGCGATTAGAAAAATCAGATTTTGGTAATCGAGGATTTGATGAATACATATATTGACTTTGATTCTGACTTTGATTCCTATTTTGATTTTGATTTTGATTTTGATTTTGATTTTGATTTTCTATTAAATTCTGATTTTGGTTTATATTAAAATTTCGATTTATATTATTAACATAATTTTTATTTTGATTATCATTATTTTCCCTTAATATGAAATATATAAATATATATATTATTTAATACATAATTATTAATTATTTATGTTTTTATTTAATTTTAACCAATATTAATTTTTTTTTAATTATTTACCTTACTTTAGATCCATTCATTATACTGAAAAATGAAGATTCTGAATTTGAATGATTATGTGTGGATTTTTTTATTTTCTTTTGTTTTTAAATATATATATATATATATATACGATTAAATAGAAGTTTAAATAAATATTATAAAAAAATATATTATAAAATAATATAATATAAAATAATATATAGTTTATATAACAATCATTATTATTATTATTATTATTATTATTATTGTTATATAATTAATCTTATTATTAAATAATTTTTTGAATAGAAAATAAAAAATAAAAATATAAAATAAAATAAAATAAATAATATACTTTGACAGGAAGATTTGTACCAAAATCCCATTGAAAATAACTTTTATTAACATATTTTTATATATAAATATAGAGAATTTATATAAGACAATATCATATATATAATATATATTTAATAATAATAATAATAATATAATAATAATAATAGAGAAATATTAGATGAGATTAGAAATCATTATTTTAGCATAAGTAAATAATTTCTATATCTTTCTATTTATTTATTTTTTATTTTGTTTTATTTTTTTTTTTTTTTTTGGATAGATAAGTTTGAATATTTATGTATAAGGTATAGGTATGTGTATATAATAGAAGCCTACTTTTCATCATCCTCTTCCTCATTTTTTATATCATAATTCATTCGATTGGTTGGCGTTAAATCAGTTATGTTTTCTTTTAGATTATTTAATAATTCTTGCTTTTTACTCTTTTTTTTCCAATCCGGATTTTCTTTTACCCAATTATTATGTCTTATAATTAAATCTATTAGCATTGAATTGGGCTTATTTTCTTCATTATTTGTAATAAATGAATGACCCAACAATTCTTTTGCCGATGGTCGCTATTTACAGATAATTTTTCCAAAACGAAAATTCATCAAAGAAATAATAATAATAATAATAATAATAATAATAATAATAATAATAATAATAATAATAATAATAATATGTATAAAAATAAATAATAATATTATGTATAAAAATAAACATTAATAAAATCAATTGAAAAATGAATATAAATTAACCATAAAATTGTTATTATTTTTCCTTATTAATTTCAAATATTATAAAAAAAAAAACTTAAATTTTATATTTTTTTTTTCATTTATTATTTACTATTTATTATTTTTACCTCCAATTGTGATTTTTTTAAACATAACGATACAAAATGTTGAAATTCAGTTGAAAATCCTTCATCACTTCCTAAGGAAGCTGGAGGATTTTTTAGTATTAAAGAAAGTGCTTTCATAGGGTTTTGATTGGCATATGGTGGAAGACCCCTTTTAATTTTTTTTTTTTTTTTTTTTTTTTTATTTTGATTAAAAAAAAAAAAAAAATAAACATATACATAATAATATTTATTATAATTAAGATTTACTATTAAATATTTATTATACTGATCGATATATAAATATATACAAATTTTTATTTCTTATATAATTATATCTAATTTAGATTTACTTTGCTAATTCTATTGCCGTTATTCCGAGTGACCATATATCTGCCTTTTATATATTTGTATGCGTGTAGGCATGTATATGAATAAATATATAAAATATAAATATATATATATATAACATTTAAATAAATGAAAAAAAATTTATATTTATATATATGTATTTCTTTTCCTTTTTTTCCTTTTTTTTTTAATTTTTAATTTTTTTTTCTATTATTATTGTTGGTATTTATTTTAATTTATAAGATATTTATTGAATAGTATTTAAATAAATAAAATATAAATACTTTTGAATCATAGCCTGTTTGTTGAATCACTTCAGGTGCCATCCAAAATCTTTTTAATAGGTTGACATTTATTTGTTGTTATTATTATTATTATTATTATTATTATTATTATTATTATTATTATTATTATTATTATTATTATTATTATTATTATTATTATTATTATTATTATTATTATTATTATTATTATTATTATTATTATTATATCAATATTACAGATTAATAAATAAGAAATATATAAATATATAAATATAAAAATAAAATATATATTAATATATAAAGAGAATATATAGTATATCATTATTAATATATTCTAACAGAAAAAAGAAAGAAAAAAAAATTATATATATATATATATTACGGTGTTCCAACAAAGGTATTGCGTTTATTTCTAACGCCTAATTGACCAGCAACCCCAAAATCGGCTAACTTCACATTACCTTCACCAGATACTAATATATTGGCGGCTATACATATATAATAATAAAATTGAAATAGAATATTAAAAAAAAAAAATTTTTTTTTTTTATTTTTTTTTTATTTAGAACAAATTTTTCATAGAAATATCTTTAAATCCTATATTCTTATTTTTTTTTCTTTTTAATCTAATATAATTATTAAAATTTATATTATTGTTGTTATTGTTTTGAACTGAATAATAACTTTTCTTTATATATATATATATAATTTAAACCCTCGTATAGGATACATTGTCATAATAATTACAATAATATTGTATCAATCACTTTTTTTTTTTTTTTTTTTTTTTTATTTTTTTTTATTTTTTATTGATATACCTTTTATATCACGATGTATTTTTCCTGAACCATGTAAATATACCAATCCTTTCAATATTTCTCTTATAATAATAGACACATAAAATTCATTGACAGGACCCGGTCTAATCTACATAATAATGATAATGATATTGATAATGATATTGATAATGATAGTGATGATAATAATTGGATTTTAATTAATAATTATATATTTTAATATTATTTATATTTATTGTTATTATTATCGTTATTCTTTTTATATAAATAGATAATCATTCAATTAATTTTTATTAATTTTTTTTCTATTATTATTATTATTTATCTACTATATTTCAATTTAAAATTTTTCCATGTATAATATACTGTATTAAAAAAATTTTTTTTTTTTTTTGATAAATACCAAATCCCAACATGAACCTCCTCCCATATATTCCATTACTTTATTATGATATTGTATCAACATATAAAATTTTAATATAAAATTAAAAAAAAAAAAAAAAAAAAATTATTTGATAAAATGAAAATATATATATAAATAAATGTGAATATAGTATAAATAGAAAAATAGTATAATATAGGAATTTTAATATATATGTATAAAATAATATAAAAAAAATTATAAAATGAATTATTGAATATATAAAATAAAATGTATGAATTGTATATATATATATATATATATATATATAGTATATATAAAAGCATATAGAGATAAGTGTGTATAAAATAATATGAAAAAAATAATATGAATTGTTAAATATATATAATAAAATGTATGAATTATATATATATATATATATATAGTATATATAAAGGCATATAGAAATAAAATAAATGTGTATGAAATAATTAAAAAAAAAAAAAAAAAT
>JACVTC010000063.1:417500-455000 GCA_016946835.1 Neocallimastix lanati (nom. inval.)
TACCATGATCATAATCATTCTTATTATCCTCCATGGAATCCATAATGATTTTAATAAAATTATTCCTTTGGCAATGACTACAATATACTTTGCCACATTTTTCACAATTAGCTCCTTCTTTTTCTGTACAATTCTTACAAAGACTTACCTTACAAGAAGGATTTCCACAATCATAAAATAAAAAAGTGTCATTTATATAGGTATATCTTATTATTTTATTTTTTTCTTTATTCTTATCCTTATTATTATTATTATTATTATTATTATTATTATTAAGTAATGAATCCTGATATTGACGAATATCCTCCTTACAAGTATCACATAATAAAACTTCATTTTTTTTATCATTTAGTTTACACAGACTACATATATGATGATTTTTATTTTTATCACATAATCGTTTAAAACACTTATCACATCTTTTAGGTAATAATAAATGAATACATTCCTTACAACAAACTTGATTTGAAATGTTAACTTGGGTATCATGAGTATTCTTATTTGTAGTTAACATTTTATTATTTTCTTTTTTATCTTTTAAAATATGTAATACAAAAAAAAAAAAAAAAAAAAAAAAAAAAAAAAAAAAAAATTTTTATTTATTACATTAATTACATTAATAAAAAAAATATAATATTATAATTTGTATAAAAATAAAAATAAAAAAAAAAAAAAAAAATAATAATAATAATAATAATAATAATAATAATGAAGAAAAATATAAATATTAATAAAGATATATATATATTTTTTTTATGTATATTATATAAATTATAAAAAAAAAAAAAATTATAATTCAATTCTTTATTTTCCTATTATTATTAATATTATTTATTATTATGATTATCATTATTTAATATTATATATTTAATAATAAGTTTTATATATAAATTAAATATTAATTATATTACCTATATCCATTGAATTTGACGAATGGAAATGACGACAACCCCATGCCTTACTATCATCTTGACATTTTTTACAAACAGGTTCCTGACAACCTATACAACAACTTGATTTAGGGACTACTTGATTATAACATTTTTTACAAACTGTTTTATCCTGAAGTTGATTTTTATATTTTTTATTTAACTCATCAATATTTTTTGCATAGTCTAAAGCATAAGTTTCCCTTTTTTTTGACTCTGAATTTTTAAACTCAACAAAACGTTTCTGATTTTGAAGTAGTCTCTTTCTAAAACTATCATGAATTTCAGCTTCCTCTTTTTTAATAGCCTTCAATTCATTATCAAGTTCTTTTAATTGTTTTTGATATTGATGAGTCACCGATAGTAATGCCACAACAGACTCGGATAAAACATTTGAATCAGGTTGTTTTCTCTTTTTATCTAAAGTATTAAAAAGAAATTTTTCATTTTCTTGATTTTTATTGGTAAGCATTTTCAATATATTATCATTCTCTTTTTTCTTTTTTTTTTTTTTTTCTCTTTTTTTCTTTTTTAGTATTACTATTGTTGTTATTGTTATTTTTAATTATTTTATTTAAGGTTTTTCTTTATTAATTTACTTTTTATTTTTATTATTTAATTTTATTCTCTCAACAGTTTTTATCTTATAATCTTACAGAATACAGAAAAAAAAAAAAAAAAAAAAAAAAAAAAGGAAAAAAAAAATAATAATAAAGTGTATATCTAATTTAGTTACTGCTATTTTTTTTTTTTTTAGTTATTACAAATGATATATATTTTTATATCTATATATATTTTTCATGTAATATTAAATAGTAATGTTTTTAGGGGGGAAATAAAAATATGAAAAGAAAACACAAAAAAAAAAATCAACAATAAAATGAAATGAAATGAAATAGAATAAAAAATATAGATATAAAAATATAAATTTCACTTATTTATTTAAATTTTATTTAAATGTGAGTTTTTTATCCTCTCATTAAAACGATAATAACAAATAAAAAAAAATTATATAAAAAAAAAAATTAAAGAAAGAAGGTTATATAATAATATTCAAAAAAAAAAAAAATTTTTTTTTTTTTAATTAATTCCATATATTAAAATTAATGGTTGAACAATTTTAGATTAATTAATAATATATATTAATATTAATAATTTTTTGGCCCTGCTTGCTCTCATTAAGCCAATCTTTATTTTATTTATAATGAATGTTATTTTTAATTTTTAAATTTTTAATTAATAAATATTTTCCTTTTATTTTTTTTTAATTTTTTAATTTTTTTTTTTTTTTTTGCCAATAGATTAGCTATAATCAACACTATCCACTTATTATCTATTATTATATAAACCTTAAAATAATAATAAAAACCTTAAAACAAAAAAAAAAAAAAAAAAAAAAAAAATTCTTTTCAATGTGTATTTATAATAAAATTTTATAATTAACATTTAAAAAAATAAAAAAACTGTAATTACACTTTTAAAAAATTATATTACATATTATATATATGATTTCCATAAGAATATAACAAAATTTATGAAACATAAAATAATAATAATAATAATATATGTATAATATTAATAATAATAAATTAATTGAAAAGGAATGTGATTTTGTTTTAAAAAAAATTATATGCTTTTTCTTTATTAAATTAAATATATATTTAATTAGTACTTTTTTTTTTTTTTTTTTTTTTTGTTCTTAATGGTTTTAGATATATTATATTATTAAATTATAATATTAATTGTTTTTTAATTAATTATAAAATCATTTATATGATAATGAAAAAAATAATAATATTAATGGGTTGTAAATAAAATAATGATGATGAAATGACAATAATAAATATAAAATTTGTCCTATTGGTATTAATACTAATTTCCAAAATTAAATTAAATCAGCAACTATTTAAAATTTAAAATAAAATGAGATTAATAATATTAATTAAAATAAAAATGTATTAGTATTCTATTATATATGTAATTAAATATAATGATAAATATAAATAATAATAATAATAAAATATTTATTAAATTATTACTGTTAATTGGCATTTCATCAATTTGAGTACTATAATATTGTTCTATATCACGAAGAATCTTGATTTCATCATTCTTAACAAAGTTAATAGCTATTTATTTTATTTAATGAAAGAATGGAGAAAAAAAAAATTTTTTTTTTTATATAAATTTATCAATTAATAATTCTTTCAAAAAAAAAAAAAAAAAAAAAAAATAATAATAATAATAATAATAGTAATAATTAGTAATAATAATAATAAATCATTTGATACATACCAACACCCTTTCTACCGAAACGACCTGAACGACCAATTCTTTTTTTATATTAATAAAAAATATATATTAAGTATTCTTTAAAAAAAATATATACATATATATATGTTTCTTTAAAATATATATATAATAATTTATTTATCTATTCTTACCTGTGAATATAGTTTTCACGATCAAGTGGTAAATCATAATTTATAACAGTAGAGATTTGTTGTACATCAATACCTCTTGCCCAAACATCAGTTGTAATTAAGACACGACTAATTTATTTAATTTTAAATAAAAAAAAAATAAAATTATTAAAATAAAATAAAATAATAATTTAAAATTAGTATATAGTATATATATATATATATAATTTTTTCAGTTATTTTTATTTTTATTTTTTTTTTTTAAAAAAAAATTCTTTTTCTTATTATTCTTTTTATTTTACTTTTATCTATTTTTCTTTTTTTTTTTTTTTTAAAAAAAATTCTTTTTCTTATTATTCTTTTTATTTTACTTTTATCTATTTTTCTTTTTTTTTTTTTTTCAATTTTTACCTTTTTCCTTGTCTAAATTCTTGCATAATAGCATCACGTTCCTTTTGTGGCATATCCCCATGCATAGAAGATATGGTAAAGTTTGCTTCTCTCATTTTTTCAGTTAACCAATCTACCTTCTTTCTTGTATTACAGAAAATAACCGCTTGAATAATAGTGAAAGAATCATATAAATCACAAAGGGTATCAAATTTCCATTCTTCAAGTTCAACAGGTACGAAAAATTGTTTTATACCTTCTAAAGTTAATTCATCACGTTTAACTAAAACTCTAATAGGATCAGTCATAAACTTAGAAGTCATCTCCAATATATCATTAGGTAAAGTAGCACTTAATAATACTACTTGAGTATTTGGTGGTAAATAACGATAAACATTATAAATTTGTTCCTTAAAACCTTTATTTAACATTTCATCAGCTTCATCCAAAATTAACATTTTTACGTGACGAGTTCTTAAACTTTTTCTACGAATCATATCACCAACACGACCTGGAGTACCAGAAATAATATGTTGACCATATTCCAATTTTTTAATATCTTCACTAATATTAGTACCACCAATACAAGCATGACACTGAACATTCATATAATCACCTAGAGCCAATACTACACTTTGAATTTGAGTAGCAAGTTCACGAGTTGGGGATAAAACAATAGCTTGAGTTTCTCTGGTTTTAGTATCAATTCTTTGTAACATTGAAATTGAAAAAGTAGCAGTTTTACCAGTACCTGACTGAGCTTGAGCAATAACATCACGACCCTTTATTATAGGAACGATGGCACGTTGTTGAATTGAAGAAGGTTTTTCAAAATCTTTTTTTTTTTTTTTAATATAAATTTTTTCAAATTTTAATTGACATAATTATTAATTGTTATTATTTATTATTGATAATTTTTTTTTTTTTTTTTTTTTCAATTTTTAAAATTTTTATAAATACCATTATTATGTATTATTAATTATATGAATTATTATTTGATGTTATTATTTTTGTTTATTGATAATTTAATAAATAAAATATTTTAAAAATGAGCATATCGTTATTTTTTTTTTATGAATTGAAATAATATAAATTTTAAGATGGTTATGTTGATTGAATAATCCAGTTATTAAATTAAATTTTATTTTAAAACATATATATATATATATAATATGTAATATAAAAAAATAATAACAATTATAAATAGAAAAATAATAACAATAATAATAATAATAATAATAAAATTTTATAAAAATTAGTAATATTATTTATTGTATATATATATCAAATTCAAATTCATAAATTTATTTTCTATTAATTATTTAGTAATAAATAATAAAAAAAATAGTAAAAAAAAAATTTTTTTCTCTCTCTCTTTACTATAAGCATAAATTCCTCTTAAAAGATTTTCTTTTAAGCCCATAGCTTCAAAGGTTGGAACAACCTTGACCTCTTCACTCGTTTCAAAAGTAGTTTTATCGTCATCCATTATTTGCTATTAATTTTAAAAAAAAAAAAATAATAATAATAATAAATTAAAAAAAAAAAAAAATGAATTTAATTAAATTGAATTATGATTTATAATTTGATTATATATTTTAAAAAAAAAAAATAATATATATATAGAACTATTTATTTAACTAATTATATTAAAATGATTTCATACTTATTATTATTGTATAAATATAATAAATTTTTAAATAAAAATTGAAAAATATAAATTGAAAAAAAAAAAAAAATAAAAAAAAACAATATAAAAAAAAAATATATATATATATATATATATTATAAATTATTTATTTATTTATTTATTTATTTATTTATTTAATTTTTTTTTTTTTTTTTAATTAAAATATTTGGATTAGACTCAAATAATGAAAATTTAAATTGAAATATATAATATAATAATTAATATATAAATTTTAATAAAATAATGATTAAATTTATTTTTGTAATTACAAAAATAAATTTTATTTTTTTTTTTTAACTTTTATTATATATATCTACATATAAAAAATTATTTTAAATAAAATTCGACTTGTTTTTTTTTTTTTTTTTGCTTTTTTACAATGCATTTTTATAGATATATCTTTTATTTTTTTAATAATTAATTTGAATTTTTTTTTTTCATTTATAATATGATTTTATTCTTTCAATTATATTTCTATATATATTATGATAATTTATATATATTTATTTTTTAATACTATCAAAATTTAAAAAACTTGCTAAAATAAAGAAATATATATATATATATATTTTTATTATTATTTTTTGTTTTTTTGAAACGAACTGATAAAAAATAATAATAATTTCTTTTATTGAAATTCTATTATTTTTATTTCTATTTTTATTTTATTATTATTTTTTTTAATAAAATTAATGGTATAGACTTTTTTATTGTATTATTTTTTAATTTAATATTATTTTTATTATTATTATTATTATTATTATTTCATTAAATTATAAAAGATAATTTAATAAGTATAAAAGTAAAAAAAAATTAAAGTTAATTGAAATAATCTAAAATATTAATGAAATTTAAAAGATAAAAAAGAAATGGAATATTTATTATGAAATTATAAAATTATAAAAAAAAATATATTTACTCTATATTATTTACTCTATATTATTTACTCTATATTAAGAAAGAAGAAAAACAAAAAAAAAAATTTTTTTAACTTATTTCTATTTTTTCTTCTATTTTATTATTATTATTATAGTTTTTAAGATTAAGTGAAATTCTTTTTTTTTTATATATATATATAAGAACAAAATAAAAATAATAATAAATAAAAATAATGATCTATATAAATTGATAAAAATTTATCCATACGAATTAAATAAAAAAAAATAAAGAAATAAAAATAAAAAGAATAAAAAAATGAAAAATTATTAAATATTTAAATAAAATTTTATAGTTTTATAAAGGAATAATAATAATAATAATAAAAAAAAAAAAAAAAAAAAAAAAAAAAAAAAAAAAAGAACTAAAAAAAAAAAAAAAGAAAAAGGATTAATATAATCTTTTTTGTTTATATATAAAATATATATAAATAAATACTTTTAAACATAAATAAAAAATATATTCACAATAAAAAAAAATAATTATAATAATAATAAATAAAAAAAATATAAATATAAAACTAATAAAATATTTTTTTTTAATGAAAAATTTAGTATATATTTTAGTGGATTATATTATGCTATTTTTCATAACTAATTACTTTTATTTTTATATTATCGAAAAAATTCTTTTTGTTGTGATCTTTAGAGATATATATAGGAACGTTAGGAATGCATCTCCGGGCAGTGTGTAACGACGATTGAGAGCGGCGAAGCTGATACAGTATGCCAATAACTCATCACCTTACAGTTAATTAATAACTGTATGGCCATATTGGGAGATGGGTACCCAGTATGTGCAGTCTATGTTTTTTTTAATAATCAACAATTTTCATACAAAAAGTATTAAAACTTGAAATATACTAAAACACATATATGTATATACAGATGTATATATTTTCAGCTTTTTTTTTTTTTTATTTCATTACTCTTTTTTTTTTTTATAATTTAAAATCATGGATAAATACAACAGAAAAAGTGAAGTTAAAAATAATAATAAAAATGAATTAAAGAACAAAATAGCCTTCAACATCAATTCTAATGAAATAAAAATTAAAACTTAAAAAAAATCTTTATTATTATTAATTATTATTATTATTATTATTATTAAATACAAACTTTTTATTATTAATATTATTAGTATTATTAATTATAATATTTTTAATTATTATTACAATTATTATTATGAAGTTGGCAAAACTAGTCGTTACTGTTATGAACAAAATCTTTTTTATTATTGTTATTATTATTTATTCATATGAACTTTATTTATTATTTAAATTTTTTATTATTTATTTATTTATTCATTAACTTTTATTATTTAAATTATTATTTATATATAATAATATAATCTTTTTCTAGTCTTTTAAATTTTTTAATTATTTATTTGTTATTTCAACTTTAATTATTATTATTATTATTACTACTATTATTATTATTATTATAATTATTATTATTATTCATTAATATTAATATTAAATTTTTAAATAATTTTTTTTAAAACTTTTTTTATTTCTATTAAATTTTTAATAAAAATTAAATATATTTATTTGTCCGTTTTTTTAATATAATAAAATATAATATTTTTTTTCTTATTTTATCTGGTACTAATTTTTTTATTTCTGCTGGTAATTTTTTACTTCAACTGGTAATATTTTTCTTTTTTTATGTATTAAATATTCGAAAACTTTTTTTTATTAAAATTAATACTAAAACAAAACTAAATAAAAATAAATGTTGTTATTAATATATATAAATACTTATATATATAGAATCCTTTTCCTTTTATTATTACTATTTAAATATAATAGAAAAAAAATGAAATTAAAAATAATAATAAAAATAAATTAACGAATAAAGTAACCTTCAATATCAATTTTACAATTTTAATGAAATAAAATTAAAACTTATAAAAAAAAAAAAAAACTTTATTATTATTATTATTATTACTATTATTATTATATACAAACTTTTTATTATTATTATTATTATTATTGTATACAATCTTTTTATTATTAATATTATTATATACAAACTTTTCTTTTTATTATTAATAATATTATTTATTTATTATTAAATTATTAATTAATCATATTATCATTAATATTATAAATTATAATATTATTTATAATTATTATTATTATAAATATTATTTTGAAGATGACAAAACTAGTCATTACTATTATGAACAAAATCATTATTATTATTATTATTATTATTATTATTATTATTATTATTATTTATTATTATTATTTATTCGTTTGAGCATTTATTATTTAAATTTTTTATTATTTATTTATATTTATTTATTCATTTAAACTTTAATTATTTAAACTATTATTAAATATAACAATATAATCTTTTTTTTTTTACTATTATTACTTAATTTTTACTATTATTACTTCATTTAAAATTTTATTATTCTAATTATTATCATTATAAATAATAATACAACCTTTTTTATTTTTATTATTTATCCATTTAAACCTTCATTATTACTATTTTAATTATTATTTATTCATTTAAACTTTTATTAGTTAAATTATTTTATATCATAAAGTATTAATTCTAATAATTATTTTTTTCTTTTTATTTTTATTATTATTATTATTAAATTATACAGAATGATTAATTAAAAATACAAAAAAAAAATTTATTAAAATATATATTTATCCTTATTTTTTTATTTCAATATCTTTAAAATTATCTTTTTAATTTATTAATTTTTATATTTAAAAATTAGGTTTAATATAAAAAAATAAAATTACTATGATTATGATCATGATTATTATTATTATTATTATTATTATTATTATTATTATTATTATTATTATTATTATTATTATTATTATTATTATTATTATTCATTATTATTATTATTATTATTCATTATTATTATTATTATTATTATTCATTATTATTATTAAATTTTAAATGAAAATGATTTTAAATTTTTAAATTAATTTTTTTTAAAACTATTTTTTATTTCGATTAAATTATTTTACTTTTCAAAAAAAATTATATATTTATCCGTTTTTTTAATATAATAAAATATAATAATTTTTTTTTTCTTCTTTTTTTTTGGTACTAATTTTTTATTGCGACTGGTAATTATCTACTTCAACTGGTAATATTTTTCTTTTTTTATGTATTAAATATTCGAAAACTTTTTTTTATTATTAAAATTAATAATAAAGCAAAACTAAATAAAAATAAATGTAAATATAAATATAAATTTTATATACAAAGAATATTTCTCTTTTTATTATTACTATTTAAATATAATAGAAAAAAAAATGAAATTAAAATTAATAATAAAAATAAATTAACGAACAAAATAACCTTCAATATCAATTTTAATGAAATAAAATTAAAACTTATAAATAAATAAAAAAAAAAAAAAAAAAAAAAAAAAAAAAAAAAGAAAAAAAAAAAAAAACTTTGTTATTATTATTATTATTATATACAAACTTTTTATTATTATTATTATTATTATTATATAAACTTTTTATTATTAATATTATTATATACAAACTTTTTATTATTAATAATATTATTTATTTATTATTAAATTATTAATTGTATTATCATTAGTATTATTAATTATAATATTATTTTTAATTATTATTATAAATATTATTATGAAGATGGCAAAACTAGTCATTACTATTATGAACAAAATCATTATTATTATTATTATTATTATTTATTCATTTGAGTTTTTATTATTTAAATTTTTTATTATTTATTTGTATTTATTTATTCATTTAAACTTTAATTATTTAAATTAATATTATTATATATAACAATATAATCTTTTTTTTTTTTTTTTTTTTTTACTATTATTACTTAATTTTTACTATTATTACTTAATTCATTAATTCATTTAAAATTTTATTATTTTAATTATTATCATTACAAATAATAACACAACCTTTTTTATTTTTATTATTTATCCATTTAAACCTTTATTATTACTATTTTAACTATTATTTATCCATTTAAACTTTTATTATTTAAGTTATTATAATAAATAATAATATAATTGTTATTTTTTTTATTTATTCATTTTATACTATTATTATTGTTTTAATTGTTATTATAAAAAGCAATGCAATCTTTTTTTTTTTTTAATTTTTATTATAGCAAAAGCATTAATTCTAATAATTATTATTATTTAATTTATTATGATCTATAATTTTAATTTAATATTTAATTAATTATTTATTTATTTAAATATTATTTATTTATTTATTTATTTATATATTGAATATCATGTTTATTTTATATACAAACTTTAATGTAACAAATAAGCTTTATTATTATTTAGTATTTATATCCACTTTCTATAAAAAAAAAAATGAACATATTCATTATTATTGTTGTTGTTGTTGTTGTGGCTTTTATTAATTTGTCTTTTTCCACTTTTCTCTTTTTCTTTTTATAATTATTATTAGATTGATTAATTAAAAATATAAAAAAAAAATAAAATTTTAATATATATATTTATCTTTATTTTTTTATTTTTAAAATTATCTTTATTTTTATTTATTAATTTTTATATTTAAAAATTAGGTTTAATATAAAAAAATATATTACTATTATAATTATTATTATTATTATTACTATTATTCTTTATTATTATTATTATTATTATTATTTATTATTATTATTATTCATTATTTTTATTATTATTCATTAATATTAATATTAAATTTTAAATAATTTTAAATTTTTAAATTAATTTTTTTTAAAACTATTTTTTATTTCGATTAATTTATTTTACTTTTCGATAAAAATTATATTTTATTTATCCGTTTTTTTTTAATATAATAAAATATAATAAATTTTTTTTTCTTCTTATTTTTTTTGGTACTAATTTTTTATTATGACTGGTAATTTTTTACTTCAACTGGAAAATTTTTTCTTTTTTTATGTATTAAATATTCGAAAACTTTTTTTTTTATTAAAATTAATAATAAAACAAAACTAAATAAAAATATATGTTGTTATTAATATATATAAATACTTATATATATAGAATCCTTTTCTTTTTATTATTATCATTTAAATCTTTTTTTTTTTTTCTTTTTCAATAATCAATAATTTATATACAATAAGTATTATATCTTGAAATATATTAAAACACATATATGTATATACAGATGTATATATTTTTAGTTTTTTATTTTTTTTTTATTACTTTTTTTTTTTTATAATTTAAAATCTTGGATAAATATTATAATAAAGTTAAAAATAATAATAATAATGAATTAACGAACAAAATAGCCTTCAATATCGATTATGAAATAAAATTAAAAATAAAAAAAAAAAAACTTTATTATTATTATTAATTATTATTAATAATTATTATTATTAATTATTATTATTAATTATTATTATTATTATTATTATTATATACAAACATTTTATTATTAATATTATTTATTTTATTAAATTATTAATTAATTATATTATTATTAGTATTATTAATTATGTTATTTTTAATTATTATAATAATTATTATAACTAGTCGTTATTATTATAAACAAAATCTTTATTATTATTATTATTATTATTATTATTATTATTATTTATTCTTTTGAGCTTTATTTATTATTTAAATTATTATTATCAATCTTTTTTTTTTTATTATTATTTATTTATTCATTTAAACTTTTATTATTGTTTTAATTTTTATTTAATTTTTATTATAGCAAAAGTATTAATTCTAATAATTAATATTTAATTTATTATAATTTTAATATTTAATTAGTTATTTATTTAATTATATATTATTTATTTATTTATTTATTTATTTATTGAATGTTTTGTTTATTTTATATACAAACTTTATTTTAATGTAACAAATAAACTTTATTATTATTTAGTATTTATATCCACTTTCTACAAAAAAAAAAATTATTAAACATATTCATATTCATTATACTATTATTATTATTATTATTATTATTATTATTATTATTATTATGATTATGATTATTATTATTATTATTATGATTATGATTATTATTATTATTATTATTATTATTATTATTATTATTATTATTATTATTATTATTATTATTATTATTATTATTATTATTATTATTATTATTATTATTATTATTATTATTATTATTATTATTATTATTATTATTATTATTATTATTATTATTATTATTATTATTATTATTATTATTATTATTATTATTATTGTGGTTGTGGTTGTGGTTGTGGTGGCTATTACTTTTGTCTTTTTCTATTTTTTCCTTTTTATTTTTATTACTATTAAATTATATTATTACTATATTATTAAATTATACAGAATGATTAATTAAAAATACAGAAAAAAAATTTTTTTTAATATATATTTATCTTTATTTTTTTATTTTCAATTTCTTTAAAATTATCTTTTTAATTTATTAATTTTTATATTTAAAAATTAGGTTTAATATAAAAAAATAAAATTACTATGATTATGATCATGGTTATTATTATTATTATTATTATTATTATTATTATTATTATTATTATTATTATTATTATTATTATTCATTATTATTATTATTATTATTATTATTATTATTATTATTATTCATTAATATTATTATTAAATTTTAAATGAAAATGATTTTAAATTTTTAAATTAATTTTTTTTAAAACTATTTTTTATTTCGATTAATTTATTATACTTTTCGATAAAAATTATATTTTATTTATCCGTTTTTTTTAATATAATAAAATATAAATAAATTTTTTTTTCTTCTTATTTTTTTTGGTACTAATTTTTTATTATGACTGGTAATTTTTTACTTCAACTGGAAAATTTTTTCTTTTTTTATGTATTATATATTCGAAAACTTTTTTTTTATTAAAATTAATACTATAACATAAATAAATAAATGTAAATATAAATATAAATATTTATATATATAGAAACCTTTTCTTTTTTTTTTATTGTCATTCAAATTTTTTCTTTTTTTATTTTTTTAATAATCAATAATTTTCATACAATAAGTATTATATATTGAAATATATTAAAACACATATATGTATATACAGATGTATATATTTTTAGTTTTTTATTTTTTTTTTATTACTTTTTTTTTTATAACTTAAAACCATAGATAAATATATTAGAAAAAAAATGAAATTAAAAATAATAATTAAAGTAAATTAACGAATAAAATAACCTTCAATATCAATTATAGTAAAAAAAAAAAAAAAAAAAAAAAAAAAAAAAAAAAAAAAAAAAAAAAACTTTATTATTATTAATTATTATTATTATTATTATACAAACTTTTCATCATAATTATATATAAATTTTTAATTATTATTAATTATTATGAAGATGACAAAGCCGGGTCTTTATTAACACAATTTTTTTTTAAAAAAAAAAAAAAAAAATATTATTTATTCATTTAAACTTTTATTATTTAAATTATTATTATAAATAATAATATAATCTTTTTTATTATTATTATTTGCTCATTTTAAAGTTTTATTAGTTTCAATTGTTATTAACAATACTTATTATTATATAATCATTCAATTAATTATGGTTTATAATTTTAAGATTAAATATTTAATTATTTGTTTATTTACTTATTAATTAATTAATTATTTATTTATTAATTATTTATTTATTTATTGAATGTTTTGTATAGATTATATACAAACTTTATTTTAATGTAACAATAAAACTTTATTATTATTTAATATTTATATCCACTTTCACAAAAAAAAAAAATTATTATTATTATTATTATTATTATTATTATTATTATTATTATTATTATTATTATTATTATTATTATTATTATTATTTATTATTATTATTATTATTATTATTATTATTATTATTATTATTATTATTATTCATTATTATTAATATAAACTTTATTATCATTTATTATCATTTATTATATGTTTTCTTTTTAATATTATTCTTTTTATATTTATTCTTTTTATTCAATTTATTATAAAATGAATAATTAAAATTAAAAATACTTAAAATAAAATATACATTAAAATTTTAATTTATATTTATCTTTATTTTTATTTTAATATCTTTAGAATTATCTTTATTTTTATTTATTAATTTTTATTGTTAAAAACTAGGTTTAATAAAAAAATAATCATAATAATTATTATGATTATGATTATGATTATGATTATGATTATGATTATGATTATGATTATGATTATTATGATTATTATTATTATTATTATTATTATTATTATTATTATTATTATTATTATTATTATTATTATTATTATTATTATTAAATAATTACTTTTTTTAATATATTTACTTTTCAATAAAAATTATATATTAATTTATCCGTTTTTTAATATTTTTTTCTTCTTATTTTTTCTAGTACCATTTTTTATTTCTACTGGTAGTTTTTTATTTTTACTGGTAATACTTTTCTTTTTTTTATGTATTAAATATTCCAAAACTTTTTTTTATCATTATAGTCAGTACTAAAGCGAAAATAAAATTAAAAATAAAAAATAAAAAATAAAAAATATATATATATATATATGTATATGTATATTAAATAATATATAATACAGAAATTTATATAGATTTATCAAATTTTTCCAACGAAATTTAAAAAAAAAAAAAAAAAAAAAAAAAAAAAAAAAAAAAACACCCAATTTTGATTATAATGAATAATAACATACATATCTCTCTCTTTATATATATATATATTTTTTTTTATATTTTTTATATTAATTATTTTTCCTTTTTTCTCTTTTTCTTTATATAAAAAATTATAAAATAAAAAAAAATAAAAATAAATAATAAAAAATAGTTAAAACAATAAATTAATAATTTTATTATTATTGTTATCATTATTCGCATACTTATATTACTATTTATTATTTAATAGGATTCAAATTTTAAAGACTTTTCTCTTTTTTAAAATAAACTTTATTATAAGAAAAAAAAATGTTTTTTTTTTTTTTTTCTATATTGAGATTGGGATTGGTTTTTGTTGCTTTTTTAATGTCTATTTCTATTTCTATTATTATTACCATTTTTATTTTTATTTCTATTACCATTAATATATATATATATATTTTATTTTTATTTCTCTTTTCTTAAAAAAAAAAATTTTTTTTTCTTTTTTTATTATTTTTAATTTTTAGTTTTAGTTATGGTTCTTCCTTTCAACCCACTTAATGTCTTATTATTATGATTATGATTATTATGATTATGATGATTATGTAGCTTTTGCTTTTCCTTTTCCTTTATATACATATATTTATATATTTTTTATTTTATCTTATATAAATTACTTTTTCTTATATATATTATTTTATATTCTATATATTATTTAAATTAATTAAAATAATAAAATATTTTTAAAAAAAAAAAACAAACGAGGAACGCCAATATTTGTTTTATCAATTTTTGTTTATATTTTTTAATAGGTAGTTGGTTAGATATTTATTAATAAATATTATAAATCAATACTAAATTCATAAATAATAAAGAAATATTATGAAATAATAATAACTAATCAATATTAATTAAATAATAAATAATTAAATAATAAATAATAAATAATAAATAATAAATAATAAATAGTACATAGTTAATAATTAATAATAATTAAGTAATAAAAAGAAATTTTAATTTTTAACAAATAAAGTAATAATTAAAATTAAACTTTTATTTTTTTTTTTTTTTTTTCTTATTTTTCCTCCCCTTTTTTTACTTAAAATGGTTTTTAATTTTTTTTTTTTTTTTGAATAATAATAAAATAACAATAAGAATAAAATGAAAAATAAATAAATAAATAAATAATAATTAATAATACCATTTATAAAAACTTCATCCATCACTCTTAAATTAATTTTTTTTTTTATTTTATTTATTTTTTTTTATGTATATACAGTTTTATAAAATTGAATGGAATTGAATTGAAATGTGTTGTATGGCCTTCATAGTTCATGCTCATTTTAAAATTCCATTCATACTTTATGCCCACTAAAATTGTATTCATAGCTTATGACATTTTAGCATATGAAATATCATATTAATGTAAGTTTAAGTAAAGTCTTTGAAAAAAAAAAAAAAAAAAAAAATTATTATTAATATTAATAATTATTATTAATATTATTTCATATGATAATATATATATTGTTATTTTTTATTTTTATATTTTCTTTCTCTCCTTCTTATAAATAAATAAAATGTTTTTTTTTTTTTAATCATTGAATAATTCTTCAATAATTTAAAATAAATAAGTATCTTTATATATGCAGAAATATCTATATAAAGATAAAAAGATAGTTATAAAGATAGATAGTTATAAAGATAGTTATATAAATACTTTAAAGTTTCAAACTTTATATATATAAGTATAATGAATATATATTTTTTTTCTTTTATTTCTTTAAATATATACTTTTTCTTTTTTATTTTATTTTATTTTATTTTATTCAATCTGTACTTTATATTCATTTTCTACTATTTATTTTATTTTATTTTATTTATTACATTTTTACTCTCTCATATTTTATTTTTATATATTTTATATTTTTACTTAATTTTTTTAATTTTATTTTATTTAATTTTTTTTTTTTTTTTTGGTTTTAAATTAAATTTTTTTCATTTAAAAATTTTATTAAATTTGTGACATTTTTTTATTTTAATCTTAATTTCTTTTTATTCCTTTTATTTATATTTAATTCTTATATTTTTTTACTTTCTATATAATTTTATTTATTTATTTTATTTATTTTATTTATTTATCTAATTATTTATTTATTTATTTATTTATTTATTTATCTAATTATTTATCTAATTATTTAATTATTCATTTATTTATTTATTTATTTATTTATTTTAACCTTAATTTTTTTTTTCCTTAATATATTTATATAAATATTTTTTACTTTCTATAATATTTATTTATTTTTATTTACTTATTTATTTTATTTTAACCTTAATTTTTTTTGTTCCTTTTTTTTTTTTTTTTTTTTATTTTTTATTCTCAATTGATATCATATATTTGGATTTTATTCTATTATTTATAAACTATTTATTTATTTATTATTTACTTATAATTAATTATAAGCATCTATTTATGATTTACTATTTAGTATAAAAACAATCTTATTTTATTTATTATTTATTATTTATTATTTATTTATTATTTTTTTAGAAACCTATTTAAAATCAATAATTTTAAATAAAAAAAAAAATTTATTTTTAATCTTATTTTATATATAGTCTAATTTTAATCTTTCATCATGAATTTTAAGAAAAAAATTTTTTTTTTTTAGACTAAGATTAAGGGGACAATAGAGCCTCCAGTCTCTTTCTTAAACGTATCAGACCCTCATTGGATTCTTTGCCATACCGTTTCTGCATGGAAGCGGAACCTCTCTCTAAGAAAGATTTAAGAAAATAAAATTAAATAAGAAAAAAGTTAAAAAATATGGAAATACATATACATATAAATACATTAAATATATTGTATACATTAAAAGTTAAAAATATATGAAAATCTTATACTATAGAAACATTCCATGCAATAAAATAAAATAAAATAAAATTTTATAATAATATATATGCATTTAAAAAAACATAGTAGTAATAGTAATAAATATAAATAATTAAATAATTAAATAATAAATAATAAATAATAAATAATTAAATAATAAATAATAAATAATAAATAATTAAATAATAAATAATATATATTAATAAATATAATAAATAATAAATAATAAAAAGTGTAATCATTAATAAATAATAAATAATAAATAGTATATAATAATAAAAGAGTACTTTTTAATAAATAAATAATAAATAATGGAATAATAATAAAAGAGTATTTATTAATAAATAATAAATAATAAATAATAAATAATAAATAATAAAAAAGAGTATTTATTAATAAATAATAAATAATAAATAATAAATAATAAATAATAAATAATAAAAGAGTATTTATTAATAAATAATAAATAATAAATAATAAATAATAAAAAAGAGTATTTATTAATAAATAATAAATAATAAATAATAAAAAAGAGTATTTATTAATAAATAATAAATAATAATAAATAAATGAATAAATAAAATTTTTTAAATTTAATATCTTTATTTGATCCATTACATTAGATTAAACTTTAAAAACTTTAAATACAAATAATCCTTCCTAATGAAACAAAAACAAAAAAAAAAAAATAATTATGAATTTTAATTTCATATTATTTTAATATTTATATCTACACATACGTAAAAAGAAGAAAATAAAAAAAAAATAATTAAAAAAATAATAATTTTTATTCTTATTTTTATAAAGTAACTCCGGAAAAATAATATAATATAAAAATATATATAAAAAAAAAAAATTCAACTAAAAAATCAAAAAAGCAAAAAAAAAAAAAAAAAAAAAAAAAAAAATTAAAATATAAAATTTAAAACTTAATTATAAATATAAAATAAAGATATAAAATAAAGATATAACCAAAAATAAATAAATATATAAATAAAATAAATTTTATAAAAGTATATTAAAGAATATATTTTTCTTCTTGATGTTAATTCTTTTTTAATAAATTGAAAAAAAAAAAAAAAATTATAGTGATAATAAAAAAAATGTAAAGATAAAGAAATATTAAAAGTTAACATTAATTTAATAAAATTCTATGTTTTTTTTTTTTTTTTTTTTGCTCTGAAGTAAATGTTAAATATTTATTTTTAATTTTTTTCACTTTCAAATCTTGCAATAATAATATAAAATAGTTTATTGTTTATATTTATGCATATATAGAAAATTTTGTTTGATTTTAATAATAGTCTAGAGACATTTATTGATGATTTAAACATAAATAATAATAGATAATTAATAGTTTTATTCATATATTGAATAATGTGTATATATAGTGATTTGAATGAGAAAAAAAATTATACATAGCTATATAAATATATATAGATGTATATATATTATATAAAATTTAATATAAATTTTTTTTTTTACGGAAAAACCTTTTTTTTATAGATATATATATTAATTTTTTAATTGACAGGTTATTTAATTATAATAATCATTATTAAAGCATTTATATTCTATATTTTTATTTATATTTATATAATATAAAAAATATACAATAGATAATAATAGATAGATAAATAATTGAATTGATAGATAGGTTGAATAAGTAGATAAATAATAAACTGATTAAATACATAAAAATAGATATGGATAATCAATGAAATTGAAATATAATTTTAAAAAAAAAAAAAAAAAAGTAGTAATTTTAAACCTATTTTATATAAAACTATTTTTTATATTTATATTAGATATATATATATTTTAATATTGACATTTTTTTATATTTAATATTTTTTGTAATTAATACTTTTTATATATTTATTTTTTTTTGTAATTAATACTTTTTATATATTTATTTTTTTTATATTTTATTATATTTAGAATTTGACAAATAAAATAAAATATTTTTTTTCTTTACCTTTATCGTGTTGAATCATTCTATAATACTTAAAATGCTTATAAAAAAAATTAAAATAAGATATTTTAAAAAAAAAAAAGAGTAAAAATATCATCATCTTATAAGAGAATACCATAAATATAAAAAAAAAAAAAAAAAAAAAAAAAAAAAAAAAAAGCACTTTTACTAGCAACATATTGGAATAATAATACTTTAAATAGTATTTAATTCTTCATTTATTATTATCAGTTATTTATTATTTATTATTCGATTATTTATTATTCAATTATTTATTTATTTATTTATTTATTTATTATTTATTTATTATTCAATTATTTATTATTCATTATTTATTATTCATTATTTATTATTCATTATTTATTATTCATTATTTATTATTCAATTATTTATTATATTATTCAATTATTTATTATTTATTATTATTTAATTATTTTATTATTTATTATTTATTATTTATTTATTTATTATTTATTATTTATTATTTATCCTATCATTACCATTTTAATATGAAAATATTTAATTTTCCTTTTAATTAATTAAAAAGTCAGGTATTTTATATTTTTTTTTTCTTAAACTTTATTTTATTTTATATAAGGAAAATTTAGGTTAAGGTTATTTTAACCTTTTTTTTAAAAAAAAAGTCATCAAAACTTAAAAAAATATTTAACATCCGTTATGAATGCCACTTTTTTTTTATATATATAATAATATTATTAATAATAATACAAATTAAATTTTAAAATGAAAATAAAATTTTTTTTTTTTTGTTATTCTTTTTATAGAGTATCTGTAATAACATTTACATCATATATTAATTATTTTTATATAATTTGTATTTTTTTAATTTTTTTTTTTTCATTTTATTTTATTTTTAATTTTTAATCTTTAATAATCTTTAATCTTTAATTTTAATAATTAGTTGATGTTTATATCATTTGACAATCATTTTAAATTTTTTATTCAAATTTTTTACTTTATTCAAGTTTTAATTTTATTTTAAATTTATGGCAAAAATATATATATATCAATGTTAATTTAAAACTATCTTATTGAGTGGAATAAACAGTACATAAAATATAATAGACTTAAATAATAAAAAGAAATAAGAATAAGAATAAAAAATGAAAGTAAAAGAGATAAGAATAAGAATAAGTAATAAAAGAAAAAGAAATAAAAAATCAGAAATAAAAAAAAAATTACAGAAAGAAAGGAAATTTATAATTTAAAATTATTAAATTAAATGTTAAAAAGTTTAAATTAAATTGAAAAATAAAAAAAATTTTTAAATTTTATTTCAATTTATTTTATATTATTATTATTATTATTTTTATTTTATTTTATTTTTTTTTTTTTTTTTTTTTTTTTTTTTTTGATACAATAAATAAAACTAAATATAAAAATAAAATAAACAAAAAAGATTATTTCGATGCTTTTAATGCTTTTGATTTTATTTTATTTTATTTTATTTTTTTTTTAATTTTATTACTTTAAATAAATGTAAAATTAAAAAATAAAAAGTAGATTCTGAATGAAGCTAAAAAAAAAAAAAAAAAAGGAAAAAAAGAAAAAAAAGATATTTGTATATTTCTGTTTTATTAGTGTTATTACTGTTTTAAATCAATTATCATAATTCCCGTGAATTAAATAAAGCTTATTATTTTTTATCTTTTTTTTTTTTTAATATTATTCATTTCTATTCATTTGGAATAAAAAAAAAAAAAAAAAAAAAAAAAAAAAAAAAAAAGTAATTTAATAATATTCACTATTATATAAATATAGGTACATAAGCATATGAATATGAAGAATAATAATGAAATATTATTCATTATTATTTTTATATATTCCACAGAAATGCAATTAAGGAATGGTATGCTTCATCTCTTTTTATTGATTGAGCAATCCACGATCTTAAACTTTAACAGATTACAGTTTAAAAAAAAAAAAAAAAAAAAAAGAAAAAAGACAATTACTGTTAATAAATGTTAACCTAATTAATTAATAAATATTAAATTAACTTTAATTAACTTTAAATATAAATGCTAATCCTTTTTTATATTCATTAATACTAACCCTTTTTTATATTCATTAAAAAAATAAAGTAAAAAAAATAGTTTTATTTTAAACTTTATTTATTTATTTTTATATTGTTTATATATTTATTTATATATATAAACTAACTAAATAAATAATATAAAAATAAATAAATTTAAAAAAAAAAAGTTTTCTCTCAAAGTTTAAAAGGAATATAAAAATTAAAAATAGTCAACCGTACAAATAAATAAAATTATTTTATTATATATTTATTATTTATATTATGTATATACATATAAAATAATTTATATTTTAATACTTTTAAATATATATAATTATTTTATATTTATATATTACATATATTATTTATGTTATAATATAAATAAATACTCCATATTAAAATACTTTTATCCATTTACTATTTATACAAATGTAATGTATATTTATTGAACAATGTAGTTATATATTCATTCATATATTTTATATATATATATACATACATATACATTATTGCTATGTTATTTATATTTATTTATATATATACATTATTTCTGTACATATTTACTATCAATATACATACATTATTATTGATATATATTATTTAATAGCAATGTTCATCTATAATAAAAGAAATTTATGAATAAAAAGTTATCTTATATCAGAATTTAATGTAATATATGGTAAAACTACACAATCTTCCTTAAAATTAAAAGTTAAATTAAAAAAAAAAGCTTCATCGAGAATTTAAATTAATTTCTATTAAATAATACAATATATTATAGATATTGTAAATTATATAGTCGACAACTGAAGAATTCCTGCTTAAGGTTAAAATCATTTAAATTAATATAAATAGTACAATATACAATAATATATAGTATTATATTTAAAATATAAAATATATTATATTTATATATATTGTATCATATATTAATTTCTTATAGAAGATCTTATTTTAATTATATTCAAAAATTTCTATTTTAATATATCAACAAAGAAGAAAAAAATTTTTTTTTCTAATATTTTAATTTATTTTCATTTTCATTTTTGTTTGTTATCTTGATTTTTATTGGTTAAAAATCAAAGTGGGAATTTCCTAAAAAAACTATATTAATTAAAATAATTATATTAAAAATTTAATAACTTTGATTTCTAAATTTGGTAATATTAAAAAAATAATAAACATAAAATTTTATTTTTATTTTATTTTATTTTTTTTTTGATTAGATTGACATTTTATAAAAAAAAATAAAAAGCTTTTTTATATATATAAATTTCTGTATCTTAACTTTTTTTTGGCTTTATGAACAGGGAGGAAATGGAAAAAAAAAGCATTTTTTACATCATTTGAATATAAAATAAAAATGTATATTTGTATATATTATAAGATATTATTAATTTTAGTCATTATTTATAATTAATCTTGTAACATATAGTTCTTCTTATCATTACTACTTAATCTTACATAGACAAGAATTAATGTGTAATTAATATTATATTTAATATTAATTACCTAACCTTTTTAAAATTTTTAAAAAATTCAATATTTCTATATATTAATATATATAATATAAAATACTATTTACATACATGGAATTGTTATAATAAAAAATAAAATATAATATAATAAAAAATAATTTCTTATTTAATATAAGAATTTATCTATTCTTTGTGGTAAACCCAAAATGAAAAATTACCCATGGAACTTTTTATATTAATTACTTCATTTCAATAGAAATGCTTCACATATTCATTTATATACTAATATACAACCACTCTTTTTAAGCCTTTTTATTCCATTCTATAGAATCATATTTAATTTATTATTTATTAGACTTTGTTGTACATTAATTTATTGTTCATTTATTATCATTCAATAATTAATATAAATTTATTCATTCATTCATTTATTATTGTTTAATGATTAATATAAATTTATTTATTTATTCATTTATTATTGTTTAATAATTAATATAAATTTATTCATATATTCATTTATTATTGTTTAATGATTAATATACATTTATTTATTTATTCATTTATTATTGTTCAATAATTAATATATATGTATTTATTTATTTATTCATTTACTATTGTTCAATGATTGATATATATTTATTTATTTATTCATTTATTATTGTTTTATTAGTATTTATTATTTATACAAAAGTGTATTAAAAAATATATATCTTTGATTAAGAAAATAATAATTTTCCTTAGGAATAACAATAACATTCATTTTTATCATTTTGCAATTGTGTTTTACATTATTAAATACATTATAATTAGAATAAAATTAAATTATATTTGTTTAATATTTGTACTATTTGAATATATGGAATTATTGAATAAATTTATATTATATATTCAAATATATTATTAAGCAATTTAAATAATTAAAGTATTTATGAAAATCATTATTATATTATATAATATATTATGTATAAATAATGATTTTCATAAATACTTTTATATATATTTTTTATAAATGTCATATATATTTTATATACATTATATTTATACTATATGTATTACATATATTTTATATTTATATTTTATTAATGTTAAGCATTTATTATATATATTGGATATATTTTATGTATATTATCTATTGATGATGTGGGATCAATATTAACTAATTTTTTTTTAATATACATCATGACCAATATATTATCAATAGATGTAAAGCCCATAGATTAATATAGAGTGGAATTCCTCTAAAATGGAAATACCATAAATAAAGTAGTACAAAACTTTAAAACAAAGCATGAAATGATAGTATTTAAAGTTTTTTAAACACAATGTCAAATAAAATTTAAAATAATATAAAATTATAATAATATAAAATTAAAATAATATAGAATTTAAAATAATATAAAATAAAATTATATATAATTAATAAAATGAAAAAAATAAAATAAAATAAAAAAATTTAAATTGAATATATTAATCAAATAGTATTCTTTATATACTGAAGAGTTCCTCATTGAACAGAAGGCTTTTATGGTATGAAAACTTTAATTTTTATTATTAATTAAACTTTTTATTTTTGAATTTGAATTCTTTTAATTATATATAATCAAAATAATTTTTTTTTTTTATATAAATTCATTTTGTTTTTCCTTTTTTTTTTTTTATTTCAAAAAAAAGTCTTATTTTGTTATAATTTTTTGATTTTTATAATTATATAATTATTTTTTATTATTTTGATTTGAAAGTTTTTAATTGTATAATATTTAAAAGTTTTATATATATATATATATATAAAATTAGAAAGAATAAATTTATTACTTACATATATATATGCAATTCTTATCTTTACAATTTTAAAATTCCTTTTTTTTTTTTTATTATTATTATTTTAATTTATTATATTTTTGTATAAAGAGTAGATTCTACATCAATAATATAGTTTTAAATTATAAATATAAATTTAGATTTTAAGTTTTTAGTTTTTTTTTTTTTTTTTTTTTTTTTTATTATTTAAAAAAAAAGGAATAAATATAATTATTATTTAATAGTATTCAAGTAAATTCTTTTCCAAATTTGTATATTTTATAAAAAAAAAATAGTTTTATGTATATTGTCGTTTTTATTATTTTTATTTATAAAATATTATATAATCTCTATTAAAACCAACAAATAATAAAAAAAACTATAGTATTATTTTTTTTATATTGTTTTAAAAAAATAAATACAGTATAAATTAATAATAATAATAATAATGAACAATATTTTATTCTCTCATTGAAACTAGTTGTAGCAAAAAGAAAAAAAAAAAAATAGTAACAACGAAAAGAACTATATAATAATAGTAAATAAATATACTTTAAAAATAAATTAGAGTGTTTTAATTTATAGAACTTATTCAATTTGTAATCTCTATCAAAATATTTTAATACCTATAAACCTGTAAATACTTTTATACAAAAAAAAAAAAGAAAAAAAGAAAGCAATTATTTCCTATTTCAATTCTAAATTTTTAATATATTTAAAAGAAAGCTTAATATACCTACAATATAATATTGAAAATATTATAACATTAAATTAAATAGAAAGAAGTATATATATATATATAATTATTTATTTTATACGTATAAAAAAGAGGTAAAAAATTACTGTTACATATTACTATAAAAAATATAATATATATACAATCAATATTAAATAATAATAATAAGAAGAAGAAGAAGAAGAAGAAGGAAAGTAAGGAAAATAACAAAATATATTTTATTATAACATTTTTCAATAAATAATATTTATAATAAAAATAGAATGTCTCAACTAAATCCTTTAATTGGAAATACTCAACAAAATATTTATGAAGATGCTTCAGCTACACTTAGATACTCCATTTATCCGAGTCCTGATAAATATAGACAAAACTCAATAGTAAATATAAAAAATTTTTATAATAATATTTACGATATTTTTTTTTATTTATTATTAAAATGATAACTCTATTTGAACTTGATCCATCTTCAATAATTGAGTTGATAATATTTATAGGAGGATAGGAAAATACCTATCCTATCTATCTATTCATTTATTATTGATAAAATTATATTTCTTCATGTATTCTTTATTACTACAAAAAAAAAAAAAAAAAAAAGTTTAAACAAGGAATATATTAAAATTAATTATTTTTAATAAAAACGTTTTTTTTTTTTTTAAAGAAATAAATTGTTTTAAATATATTAATAGATTATTTAAAAAAAAAAAAAAAAAAATTGAATTTTTAAAAAATTTAGTAGTAATATTTAACAAATAATTTTTTTATGGTCAATTAAAATTAAAATTAGGGTTTAAATATTCCTGTTAGAAATAATGTTCCACCTTATTTTAATAATCAAAAATTGATAATGGAAGGAAGAAATAGATTGTTAAAATCAGATGCTGCTGTAAAACAGCTTCAAAATAGCAATTTAAATATGTTAAATAATTTAAAGTATAACCCTGAATTGCTTAATAATTTAGAATTTTGGGATGAATTTAATAATTCCGAAAATGGAATTCCTCAAGAAATTTTATATCAAAATTATATATCTCAGCAAAATCCTATGAGTATGAATCTTCAGCAGCAAAAGTCAATCATGGCTTATGGTAATATTACCCCAATTTCACCAAATCATAATAAATTAATTGGCAATGGAGGCTTAATCAATAATTTATCAATAAATACAAATCTGATGGATCGAACTAACTTTATCTCTGATATTAATTCTCCAACATTTAAAAGTAATATAAATGTCATTCAACAACAGTCTTCTGAAATCATGAACAACATGAATCCAAATATTTTATCCTCTCTTGCTCTCCCTGAGATAGAAGCAATTAATAATAATAAAATGAATTTATTACCTAATTCAAATACAAGTAGCGCAGAAGTCATAGCTGCAAACACTTTACTTGGTCCAAAAAGTCATACTTCTTCTACTCCATTATTAACAGATGTCATTATACCATCAGAAAGTTATACTACCACTCATAGTAGTAGTAGTAGCTATCCAACATCAGAGGATTATACTATCAATAGTAGTAGTTTCTCTACCTTGACTCAAGATTCCATAATGACTCCAATCCAAACCACTCCTCTTAACCTTGACCTTAATTTTGACCCTATTAATGCTCAAAAAATAAATTCCTCCAACTTTTCTCAAAATTATCAAAAAGTGAGTCATTCTTTCTATTCTCCTGATTTAACTCCTGCTGTCAGTCAAATTTATCCTCATAAAATGATAAATAAACAATCAAAGGTTATGGGTACCACTCAAGAATCTCATGAAATGAATAAGATGAATTTCATTAAAAAAGCTAATTCCCTTCCATTAATTAAAACTACCTTAAATAAAAAAATTACCAAACGTTCAAATTCCTCTGTATCATCATCTAATCATTTGAAAGGTATTAATCCTCTCTTTGTTAAAGCAGATCTTTTAACAATTAAACAAAATGAGAAAATCTCAAATTCTCAAATAGATATCGATGTACCCATAAAAGAAAATGAAAAATCTATTTTAGAAAAGAAAGTAGCCGTCTATCAAAATCAAAATTCATCATCATCAAAAGATAAATTGTCTTCAGACAAATCCTCACAAACTAAATTATTATTATTAAAAGATGTTAAGAAGAAGGATATAGACACCACTGTTGTCACTGTCACTTCTAACAATAATAAATCATTGAAAACTGGAAATGTATTACCACCAAGTATTGAAATTACTAAAATGGATATTGATCCTTCAACGAAAGAAGAAATGCCAAAGATTAAAAATGAAATAAAACAAGAAAAAATTGTCGAAGTGAAAAGGACAGCGATGGAAGAAAACTCTGATAAGGTAAAGGAAATGAAAATTGAAACTTTATCTGTTCAACTTGCCCCAGAAAAGAAGGAGCAAGACAGTCACCACATTGAAACCTCCATGGATAGTAAAATGGAGGATGTTCAAGAGGAAGAAAAAGTTTCCACTTCTGTTGAAGTCGTCCCTCCAAAATCTAATAAAATTGTAACTAAAGTACCAAAAGAAAAGAAGGATAAGGATAGTAAATCCAAAAAAGTGGATAACAAGAAGAAGGAAAAGAAAAGTAAAGATGTACCAGTTAAGGGTAAGAAGGGATTAAAGGATAAAATTAAGGATCAAAAAGATTCAAAGGATGAAATTAAGGATCAAAAAGATTCAAAGGATGAAATCAAGGATCAAAAGGATTCAAAGGATGAAATCAAGGATCAAAAGGATTTAAAGGATGAAATCAAGGATCAAAAGGATTCAAAGGATGAAATCAAGGATCAAAAGGATTTAAAGGATGAAATCAAGGATCAAAAGGATTCAAAGGATGAAATCAAGGATCAAAAGGATTCAAAGGATGAAATTAAGGACAAAAAGGAATCTTTAATTGAAAAGGTGGCTCCTTCCAAAGAAGTAAATGGTAATGAAGATATGATTGATCCATTAAAAATTAAAAAGAGACCAAGATTCTCTATGAAAAAAGCAAGAAATGATCCAGCTGCCATTGCAGAACATGTATTGTTAAAACGTAGAAGAAATACAGAAGCTGCTAGACGTTCAAGACAGAGAAAAATCCTACAGATGAAAAATTTAGAAGAAACTGTAGCCAGTCTAACCAAAGAATTAGAGAAAACAAAGAATGAATTAAAATCTATTAAAGAAAATTATGAAAATATTTTAAAAGAATCTAATACATCAAAAAGAACTTATGAAAGTAAAATTAAAGCCTTAGAAGAACAGTTAAAAGCAAAATCCTTTTGAATTAAGATGATCGATAATATAATAATGAATGAATAAAGAAATAAATGAATAATAATAATAATAATAATAATAATAGTAATAGTAATAGTAATAGTAATAGTAATGTAATAAAAATATATATTTATATTTATAAATTTATATTTTTATTATTACCAATATGAGATTTGAATTATTAAGGGATTTTAACAATTAATTATTAGTAATATTTTACTTTATTTATTATTATTTTTTTAAACTTTTTTATTATTATTATTATTATTACTATTATTACTATTATTATTAAAAAAATTTTTTTTTCTTTTCTTTGAAATAATTATAAATTTAATGTATATCATGTTAATATAACTATTATATAAATACTATTTTATTTTTATTCACTTTATTTTTTATTTTTGTATTTTTTTTTTTTTTTATTTTGTTTTTTTTTTTTTTTTTATTTGTTTAATTGATTGATTATTTATTTATTTATTTATTTATTTATTTATTTATTTATTTATTTATTTTATTTTATTTTATTGTTGCATATTGATTAAAAAT
The DNA here is from genome assembly GCA_016946835.1 of Neocallimastix lanati (nom. inval.). Taxonomy (NCBI): domain Eukaryota; kingdom Fungi; phylum Neocallimastigomycota; class Neocallimastigomycetes; order Neocallimastigales; family Neocallimastigaceae; genus Neocallimastix; species Neocallimastix lanati (nom. inval.). The sequence goes on from JACVTC010000063.1 coordinate 447,210, forward strand.
ATTGTATATCTATTATAATTTATTATTATTATTTTTTTTTATTAAAAAAAAAATAATAAAAAGTAAAAAATAAAAAATAAAAATAAAAAATAAAAAATAAAAAATAAAAAATAAAAAATAAAAAATAAAAAATAAAAAATAAAAAATAAAAAATAAAAAATAAAAAATAAAAAATAAAAAATAAAAAATAAAAAATAAAAAATAAAAAATAAAAATAAAAATAAAAATAAAAATAAAAATGAATAAATATTGTATTATATATATATATAAACTATATGTGATATGATTTCGAACCATAGAAATTAAGCTTTGTCAAAGAAGAAAATTTAAAGGCAAATTCACATATGTAGCTTTTCTTGATCTGAAAAAAGCCTACGACTCTGTTCCCAATTTCAACATTCTTACAAAAATCTTTCACCTTAGTTTCCGTGATAAATGTTTTGATTTCATTTCTAATCTCTATCTTACATGTAAAGCTAGAGTTCGTTACCTTGACATGTTATCAAATGAATTTCCTATTCATCATGGTGTTAAAGGTTGCCCGTTATCACCCATTTTGTTTAATTTATTCATTAATGATATTTTAAACCAATGGTGATAAGTATGGTGTTAGTATTGGTAATAAAAAAAATCTTGTGGTGGTCTTTTTGCTGATGATATTGTTCTCATAGCGCCTAGTAAAAGAAAAATGAAGGCTCAACTCCATCATGTTTTTTTTTTTTTTTTTTTGTTGGGCTGATAAAAATGAAATGTCATTTGGTATCAATAAATGTGCTACAATAGTTATTAAACCCTTAAATTTTGTTTCATATCCTGATTATGAAGAACCTACATTTCTCCTTGGTATGTATTCTATCCCTTAAAACATCTGTGTATATTTACTTAGGTATCCCCTTCAGTAATGATCTTTCCCTTGAGCCTATTATCACTTATATATGAATACTATAAGTTAAAAAATCCTTATTTTCTTTTTCGAGTTTGTTTATCCAATAAAAAAAGTTCCATTTTATCTTTTTAAAAGATCTATTATTCAATCATATATTATTAGAAAAGCATTATATTTTGATCCACTTTTAGGTTCAAACAAAAAAAAAAAAATTCTAAGAATGTACAATCTTTAATTAACACAGCATTGTTATGGTGTATATTGATTCTGACTTCTTGAACAGGGAAAATTATCTTAACATTGAAAAGAAGAAACAATGTAAAAAATTATATCAAAAGGAACTTAACGGTTAGTGTTTTATGCCTTATCTCGTAATCTTCCAGTATTTTCTAATTGCTGGCTTTTGTGCTTCTTTTCATATAAAATGCTTTTGTAAATGGAGAAATTTTAAATGTATTATTAAAGATCTCATAAATTATATCCCTTCTATGCCACGTTATTCTTGGTCGAAAATTTTCATTGGTGCTCTACAAAAAAAAAAAAAAAAAAAATTAAGAAAAAAGAATATCACTAAATTCAAAGACGTTATTGAATCATATTGGCCTATTGGACTGATGTTGGTAAATTCCAAGGAATTAAAGGTATGAATTATGATAACTTCAAATTTATAAATACTAGAAATTTATTCAAGACTCAGAATTTGAATACCCTCATTTAAGTTTAGGGTTTAACTGGATCATTAAAATTAAGGGCTGGTTACAAAATATAATATAACAATTGCAATAAGAAGTGATAGAGTTTCTGACGAACTGTCCTAAATTCTGCTCTTGTTTATGGAAAAGGTGAACAATCTTTTATCCATTGGATATTTGAATGCTCTACCTTTTCTTTATGTCGATGTAAATCTTTTTAGATTTTATCGATGATTTATTCATTATATTTGTCAATAAAGTAAGGAATCTTTCCTTACTTCCTTCTTATTCTAATATTTTAGAATATGAAAAATTTAATAAACAGGTGTATTTTTTATATATTCCTTCTTGGGGAAAATTTCAGATTTAGATGAGCTACAATTCGATACTGGGGAACAGAGACATTTAAGTGAACAACTCCTAAAAAAAAAAAAAAAGTTCACAAGGGGCCTACTGTTCGGTATATTGTGGGGCTTGCGGAATATCTTGCTAAATACAATACCAATCATCAGTAGCTCTCTTGAGTTACTTTTTTTTTTTGAGAGGTTTAGCAAAAAATACTTTCATTACCAAGAGTGCCGACGTCGTACCGATATGGCAAAGGAATATAATAGTGAAGTTAGAAGTCCTGTTAATTCTCATTAATACACATTAACTAACAGCAAAGTTCCGAGCACAGAACCTATAGTAAGTAATTCAACTTTTGATGATCTTTCTTGTGGTTCAGAGGAGCGTTTAGTGGATATCACACTATCTATTTTAAAGATGTTACATCTTTTGTTTTATTATTTTAGATTTAACTGGTGATCATGTCACTACTCGTAGTATACATCACACCGAACTTTTTTTTTTTTTTAACTCTTGAACTTATTTTTATTTTTTATTACATTATAATTTCTTTGATTAATTAAAATTTGTTATTTCTTAACTTTTTATTATTTTTTTTTTTATTTTACTTAATCTTTTATTTTACATACATTTTATTTTTTTTTTTTTTTATCTTTTAATTATATAATGTATTTTTTTTTTATAATTAAATGTAATACATAAAAATATTTTAATCTATTTAATAAAGTACTGGAAGTGTATTCTCTTCCTAGTCCAAAAAAAAAAAAAAAAAAAAAAAAGTACCAATTATAATTTTTCTTAATTCTGATGATAATTGATGGTTATCCTTTCTTAGATGCCTTCTAGTATGAAGAGAGAAAAAATATGAAATATGAAATATTGGAAGACTAAAGAAAGTGAACCGGATGCTTTATATTGTTTTTAAATTGGATAGGTAGAGGTAGGTAACATTGGGAGTTGTATAATTCATAATATCATGTAGTTTCTACATATTATTATTGTAAAAAAAAAAAAAATCTATTATTGTAATGAATCAATTGTTTTTTTTTTTTTTTTTTTTTATTTTTAGCATTATTTTTAATATGTATTTTTTTTTATAGTATTACTTTTAACTCTCATGTAGCTATTGTAAAAATTTGGAATTAAGAAGATTGATTCACTCCAAAGCTTGTGTTTTAAGACTTTTTGTCTTAGTCGGAATACCATTGGTTGGAATTTTGTGAAAAGAGATCGTATTGAGTACTTCAACAACACCATTTTTTTTTTTAAAGCATTTATTCCTATATATTTTCAGGAAACAGGTAATGGTATCAAGGATGATTGTTATCCATGTAAAGTAACACTTCTCAAACTATAAATAGTTTCCAGAAAAGAATGGATCCAAATACGCCAGGTTGCAGAGGTTTACGTCTTGGGTATCATGACCTCATGTCAAGTAGTCCTTGGAAGATTAATTTCCTATACTATACTCATCTTGTCTCTTATTAACAACATAATAGTTTAATGGAATCACTCTAAGTATTCTGTTGGTAATGTCTATATTCCCACTTAGAAACACTCATTGCAAGTCCAATATACAATTATACATTTTTTCTAAAGTTTTCACATGGCTTCAGAATCACACGAAATCATCTATCTATTCTTCTTGGAGACATTAACATGAACATCACTAATTTATAAAATCAAGTTAACCAACAGGCGACCTTGGAAACTGGTTTATTCTTCCCATTAATGGTTTACCTATTTTCATGGACGAGAGGTAGATATTCATCAAATATTAATCATGCGTTAGTCAACTCAAGTATGCTGGATAAAATATCAAGTGTATATTCTGCTGACTATCCTTCTTAACATCCTAATCATAAACTGCTCGTAGTTTCTTGCAAGAAAACTATCACAGATAAATCATTTTTTTTTTTTTGGTTACCAAAAAAAAAAAAAATTTTATAAGTTGAGATAGATATAAATTGTTTTGAACTTAAGAAATGAAATTGATGATCACAATAAATTTGAGATTCATAGTGAAGAAACTAGGAAATGAAGAATTTTCAGCAGATAATTTTTTATTGAAAAAAAAAAAAAAAAATTCATCAACACTACTAAATTCTATTGTGAAGGATTTATCGATTACATAGTCAAACAAAAAATTAGAAAAAGCGATGCAATGTTTAGAATGTCCCCGCAAAATTTATTGTCCTCAAACGATAAAACATATAAAATATATAGACAAATTAAGGGTTATAAATCTGTATGCGATTCCAATGAATCTGTTAAAAATTACTAACTCCTATAATAGACTATGTAGAATTAATTCATAAAAATATGTTTACGAATTTAGAAAAAAAAAAAAGTTATTTATATTGAATTAATATTGGAATGTTTGTTCATTAGCTATTAAAAAAAAGTGATGGTAGGAAAGCGTGAAAATAGATAAAAAAAAAAAATGATGACAGAAAAGCATGAAAATAGATAAAAAAAAAATCAAAAAACTAATGGTAGGAAAGCATGAAACTAAGAAAAAAATTATGATAGAAAAGTATGAGAATAAATAAAAAAAAATAAAAAAAATAATGGTAGGAAATCATGAAACTAAGAAAAATATTATGATAGGAAAGCATGAAAATATGTAGGAAAAAAAAAATAAAAAAATAAAAAATAAATAAAATAAAATAAAATAAAATAAAATAAAATAAAATAAAATAAAATAAAATAAAATAAATAATTGAAATATGAATATAAAGTACAGATTGAATAAAATAAAATAAAATAGTATAATATGAATATAAAGTACAGATTGAATAAAATAAAATAAAATAAAATAATAAAATAAAATAAAATAATAAAATAAAATAAAATAATAAAATAAAATAAAATAATAAAATAAAATAAAATAATAAAATAAAATAAAATAATAAAATAAAATAAAATAATAAAATAAAATAAAATAATAAAATAAAATAAAATAATAAAATAAAATAAAATAATAAAATAAAATAAAATAAAAAAATAAAAAAATGATGATAGGAAAGCATGAAACAAGGTAAAAAAAAAATAAAAATAAAAATAAAAATAAAAATAAAAAAAATAAAAATAAAAAAATAAAAAAATTAAATAAATAATTATTTCATCTCCACAGTCGTTCATTCTATTATAGACAATAACAATAGCAATGAATTAACATCTTCTACAGATGAAAAATTTTAAAAGCTTGGCATTCTCATTATATATTCCTTGAGTCGGAATTCCTTACTGAACTAATGTTTATGCCTATTATTATTTAGTAATTTTTAAATCATGACCAATTTGTATGTCATTAGACCCACTGTTGTCAAAAAAGTCGATGATCAAAAAAACGAAAAGGTAAAGAGGAAATTCTGATACTATTTTTTTTTTTTTTGGAATGATAATTTTTATCCATATGAATTTATCACCGATGAAATAAGAAAAGATTTAGAGCCCATTTCGTCCCTCGAAACTCAGTAACATAATTTTTTTTTAACATTAATGTAAAACAAAAAAAAAAAAAAAAAAAAAATATTTTTCATATATTTATTCTCTTATATTTTATTTATTAAAGATGCTTTTAACATAATTTACAATAATTTTACATATTCTTAATTCAATATATCACATATATAAGTAATCCGCCACAATATTCATACATTAATTATATAATTATTTATAATTTTAATAATATAATAATAATAAAAATAAAAATAAAAAAAATTATAATGTGATACAATCATAAATTTATGGTTCATACATTAATTTAATATATTAATGTATGAACCATTTATATATAGATTATATGAATATAATAAATTAATATAAAAAAAAATTATAATGTACAAGATCAAACATGTTTCATCAATTATCTTAAATATTTATTTAATTTTATCTACTTTTTACTTTTATTTATATATTATTATTATTTTGATTTTTCGTGTTGTTAGTATCAACATAAAAAAAAAGATGGTTTAATCTTTTATATTTTATATAAGCACGCTTATTGTATTTAATCCCTATAAAAAAAAAAAAAAAAAAAAAAAAAGATCTATATATATTAAATATATAATATATATAATTATATTTATAAATTATATATATAAATAATTTGAATTTATATATTTTTAATATTTTTTTTTTATATTCTATATTCTGTATATTCTATATTATTATTTTATATTATTATTTTTATTCCGTATAATGAAATATTAATTTTTATAATAAAATTTTATATCAATTAAAATATGAAAATAATAATAAATATTTAATATTATAATTTTATATATATATATTAAAAATAAATTGCACATATATTATATTGTATTAAAAAAAAAAAAATTTTTTTTTTTTTACTTTAAAATCAAATACTTTTTTTTTTAGTATCTTTTTTTTTTTTTTTTTATTCATAACAAAATTAATTTTATTAATAATAATAATAATAAATTAATAATAATTCAAAATGGTTAACTATCAATGTTCTGTCGATTTAATTTCTGAAGAAGTTCAAAAGAGTTTACCAGAAGGTTACAAGGTTAGACCACTTGAAATTGAAGACTACGCTAAGGTAATAAAATAATAATAAAAAAAAAAAAAAAAAAAAAAAAAAAAAAAAAACTATTATTTAAATATATCTTTTTTTATTAATAATAATAATAAATAATAAATAAAATAAATACTATATATAATAAATAATGGTAAAAATAATTAAAAAAATAATTAAAAAAAAAAAAAAAAAAAGGAAAAAAAGGAGATGAATTGATCATCAATCATATTGTTTTAAAATAGAAAATATAAAAAAATAAAAATAAAAATAAATAAAATAATAATAAATACTAAAAATAAAATAAAATAAAATAAAATATATATATATATTTAAAAATTAAAAATACCTTAAATGTTTTTTGTTTTTTTTTTGTTTTTTTGTTTTTTGTTTTTTTGTTTTTAACAAAAAATATTAATATTAATAATAAAAATAATAATAATAATAATAATCATTAATATTATAAATATGGTTTATCTATTGATTTTTATAATAATAGGGTCATCTTGACTGTTTAGCTCAACTTACTACCGTTGGTGAAATTAAAAAAGAAGATTATGAAAAGCGTTTCAACTACTTAAAGGACAGACAAGATACTTATGCCAGTATTGTCATTGAACATGTTGAATCTAAGAGAGTTGTTGCGTAAATATTCTTTTTTTTTTTTTATTTATTATACTTTAATTTATAATATATTTTTATAAATTTATAAATGTATATTATATCATAAAAATATATATATATTTAAATATAATAACAACAATTAAAAAAAAAAAAAAAGACAAATTATTAATATTTTTTTTAATTTTTATTCTTTTTTTTTGTCTTTATAATTTGTTAAATATATATATATATTATATATATAATAAATACGGAAATTTGCAGAAGTGGAACGTACGTATTATATTAAATTTTGTATTAATTTTGTTTAAAAAAAAAATAATAATGTGATATTAATTATATAAAAAATATATATTTAAATATTTTTTCTTTTTCTTTTTTTTTTTTTTGCTTTGTTTTTCATTTTAATATACAGTTTAATTGTTGAAAGAAAATTCATTCACGCTCTTGGTTTAGTATGTTTATTATCATAATAATATTTATATATATATATATAGTCTTTTATTTAATCATTTAAGGAAAAAAAATAAGATAAAGAAAAACAGTTAAATGTTTTCAAGTATTATATATTAAGTGTTAAAATTTATTATTTTAATATATATTAATTTTAATTACCAAAATAAATAAAAGTGTGGTCACATCGAAGGTAACTTTATTATTACTCTAAATAATCAAAAAAAAAATTTTTTTTTGATTTT
>JACVTC010000063.1:457500-487500 GCA_016946835.1 Neocallimastix lanati (nom. inval.)
TTTAAATATTAAAACAAAAATATTATAATAAATATATATATATATATATATATATATATTTAAATATGATTTACAATGAAGTTGTTATTTAAAGAATAGTTTATATTTAATATATATATATATATTTTAATTATTAGTAAAAAAAGAAATAATAATAATTATAATTATAATTATAATAATAAATGATAACCTAAATTTACTATAAAATAATTTATTAAATAATTCACTATTATTCTTTCTTATTTACTTATTTTATTAGAATTAAGCCTTTAAGAAGACGTGCTAGAGCAGCTATAAAAGTAATTTTTTTTTATAAATTAAATTATCAAATTAAATTTAATATATTACAAATATAAAAGGTTTTAATTCTTTCTAACTTAACCTTTATTATTGATCACTATGACTAAACTTTTTTTTTTTTATTTTTATCTTTTTATATATAACTAATCAAAACATTATTTATTCATTATTAATATTATTATTATTATTGTTGTTGTTATTATCGTTATTATATTATATATTAAATAATAATTAAAAATTAAAAAAATTAATTTCAATTAAATATATATATATATATATATTATTGAAGTCATCAAATTCTGATAAACCTTCATCTTTATCTTCATTTAGTTTTAAAACACCATCAGCTACACCAGTAAAACCATTTACTACTTCTACAACTACAACCTCCACTAATTCAACTCCATCGGATAGTGCTATGAAAGAAAAAGTTAAAAAATTCACTGAACAAATTTGTGGATTAAATAAAAGTTTTATGTCATTCTTATCTAATTCTATTAAAGAAGATATTGTTTTTGATATTTCACTAAACATTGGTCAATATCAAGAAAAAAGAAAGTCTATTGAAAGAGAATTTGCTGATGTCATTAACTATTTAACTAATAATAAATCTGCTTTAAAACCAGAGACTACCACCCCAAAATCAAATTTCACTTTCTCTACTCCTTCTACTACAAATACTACTACTACCACTACATCATCTGCACCAACCTTTTCATTTACTAAACCATCTAATGATTCTAAAGAAACAAGTTCATTTAAATTTGGTTTTGGTAGTAATAACACTACATCCTCTAATACTACAACTACAACTACTAAATCAACATTTACATTTAATTTAAATAAAGATAATGAAAAGGATAAATCAAGCACTACTACTACTACTAAACCAACATTTACATTTAATTTAAATAAAGATAATGATAAGGATAAATCAAGCACAACTACTACTACTAAACCAACATTTACATTTAATTTAAATAAAGATAATGATAAGGATAAATCAGCCACAACTAAAACTCCAACTTTCACATTCCCTAAACCAGATAACAATACTACTACTACTGCTCCAACCTTTACATTTAAGAAACCAGAAGAAAATAAAGATGAATCTTCCTCAAAACCAACAGTACCAACTTTCAAACCATTTACGTTTAACTTTGGACAAAAAATGGCTGAAAGTACTTCTGGAGATCAAGGTAAAACTTTACCAAAACCAAACTTCTCCTTTGGTGTTGCTCCACCATCAAAAGCTGAAATTGCTGCTGCTGCTGCTACTTCCACTGAAGAAGATGAAGAAGAAAACTCAGAACAAGCTCAATTAACAACAGGTGCTGGTGAAGAAGATGAAGATACCGTTTATGAAGTTAAAGCTAAAGTTCATCATTATGATATGAATAATAAAAAATATGTTTCACGTGGTGTTGGTCTTCTAAAGATTAATAAGAATAAAAAAACAAATAAATCAAGATTATTAGGTAGAATGGATAATGGTTCAGTTTTCTTAAATGTTTCTTTATTTAAGGAAATGGTAGTCTCTGAACCTGTAAATACTACTCAATTTACATTTAATGCAATGGATCGTTTAGAAGGTAGTGATGAAATTAAAATGATTCGTTTTGCTGTACGTGTTAAGGATAAAGAGTCTGCTAAAAAATTATATGATGCCATCATAAAAAATAAACAATAGATTTTATATAATATATATTATGTAATATATGATATATATATATATTATATATAACATATATATAATATATTTTAATTAAAAATATATATATATAAATATATATGTTTTCTTAAAAGTCATACCATAGAAATATTAATATACATATATATTATTATTAGTAAGTAAATCGAATTTAAAGAAGAAAAATTATTTTATTTTATTTTCATTATTACTAAATGTAGTTTATTTTTTATTTTTTTTTTTTTTTTTTCTATTCAATGATTTATTCTTTTTATATATATATATATATATATATATATATACTTTTTTTTTTTTTGATACAATTATTTATTAATTTCTATTACATTACTTTTAAAAATGATTATTAAAATATTAATATTAATAGTACTTATTTTATCTTTATATTTTTTTTATATTTTTTATTTAAAAAAAAATTTTTTTTTTCATTACAAACAATAATAACAATTAATAATTTTCTGTTTTAATAAAATAAAAATAATAAAAAAAAAAAAAAAAATTATATTAATTGTAAAATATTTTATTTATTTATTTAATAAATTATTTATTTATTTATTTATTAAATTATTATATTATTATTTTAAATGTGAAAGTATTATATGTTTACATATAATTTTTTTTTTCAAACATGAATAATTATATACTAAATTTTAGATGGTTTATGAACATTTTTAAAGGATTAGAATTAAAATAAATTTTATTTTAAAAAGATTATAGGGGGATCACGCATTTCGTAACCTTGCATTTCGCAACGTGGCGTATATTTATTTTTAAATAAAGCCATACATTTTTAAGATATTCTATACAATCATAAATAAATAATTATTATTTTAAAAGAAATAATAATATATTTTTTCAATTAAATATTATTAAATAACTATTTCAAAAGAAATAATGTATTTTATTAAAAAAGAAATATAAAAAATTATTTTTATAATTGAATATTAATAAATTATATATATAAAAAAAGAATAGTTATTATTTATTTAATTATTATTTATTTGATTACTAAAAAAGCCACATATGAAAATGTGCCACATTGCGAAACGCACTAGTTAAAGAATTAACCTAACCTTTATTTTTGGTTTATATTAATAAAAAAATATAAATTATTAATTAAATATGATAAAAATGAAAAAAAAAATATATATATATATATATACAAAAATAGTGTAAATAATGAATATTCAATAATTCAATAATATTATTAAATTATTGACAAGTTTTTTTTTTTAATTTTTTTTTTATATAATTAATTTTTGTAATACTTTCTGATTTAATCTTGACTTTAATATTTAATCTTAATTAAAAAAAAAAAATTTTTTTTAGTTTTATTTTACTACTAAAATATAATTATAACAACTAAAATTTTAAAAAAAAAAAAAATTTTTTTTTTTTAATAATATTCATTGATATTGATATTAATATATTTTTATATATTTTAAAAGTATATACTATTGATATTTAATAAATTTTAATTTAATAAAAATTTGAACCATTGCCAAATGGAATGATTTTACTTTTAGCTTTAGTCAATAAAAAATAACTATAATCTTTATTTAAAAAAAAAAAGTTAAAAAAAATACTAATTTATAATAAATTAGTATTTTTTTATTATTTAAATTAATGAAACAATTATATTATAATTTATAATTCAAATACATAAGCGTCAGAAAATATTGTAATTTAGAATATATAAATATATCTATATCACCAAAGAGAATTTATATCAACATGGTCACATGAAATCGTGTACTCCAATGTTAGTAATTCCTTCGTAAAAAAATATATTAAATGACAGGACTTGCGCAACCCCTTCTCATTCAGTCCTACAGTTAGGAAAATATACTTATCTATATTAACAAGATTTAGAATAATATTTTATATATATGTGTATGTAAGGGGAAATAGGATAGATCCTAGTCCCGTTCAATATTTAATGAAATTCCTGATGTATTAAAATATTATAAAACAATCAAAAAAACAAAAAACAATAAAAAAAAAAAAAAAAAAAAAAAAAAAAAGGTTAGGATTTTTTTGATGTTCAAAAATCTTCATCTAATAATTTTTCAATTCTCATTCCAAACGAAAAAAAAAAAAAAATTTACACATTATAATAAAGATATATTTGCGGATCGTACATTTTATGTAGTTCCAAAATTTAATTACCATGTATTTATAACAGGAAACTATGTTCCAGAATTAAATAGGTTTTATAGTACTTCTTTTTCTATATTAAAAAAGATAAGGATCAAGCTACTTTTGAAGTATTATTTAAATAAATAAGAATTAATTCTAAATAAATTTAGTAACAATATTGTAATTATGCCAATTAAATTTGTAATATATCTAATGATGCAAAAAAAAAAAAAAAAAAATTATGACAATTTTTAGGAATTTTTAAAATATTTTATAAATAACTATTTACTTAAATATGATAGAATTAATATGATAAAATGGAACATACAACAAATAACTCATAATCTTTATTTATTTATTAAAAATTTTAAACGCCACATTTTCCGAAATACACCACATCCTTATTTAATTCATTATTATTATTTATTATTTATTTACTTATTATTTATTTATTATTTATTTATGTATTATTTATTTATTTATATATTATTTCTGTATTAATTATTTGGAAGAGTTGTCTGAAAATGTTGTATTTCCAAATTTTAATGAACAAATTTAATAAATAATATCTAATTAAGATTAAAGATTTTCTGATTTTTATTATACATTTAAATAGAAAACTTTTTTTTTTTTTTTTTTTTTTTTTTTTTTTTTTTTGCTTAAATAATTATAATATTTTATCTTAATAATTAAAACATAATTATTCACTCTCGATATGATAGGTTTTTAGTTCTAAATCATTTGAAAAACGGTACACCTCGGTAGTTATAGCAATTCGTTTTAGGTAACTCTTGTCTTGAAAGATAAAAGATAGGGTTATTATCATTAAGAATTTTTGAAACTTCCTCTCTTACTATTAAATTTGCACATCTATTGCTACCAAATTGCATTTTTCATTATTTCTAGCCCAACTTACTGGCTAATTTTAACAGTTTCCGAAGTTGAGATATGGTAGGAGTACATAACACAATGTCATCTGCAAAAAGAGATCTCCACAGAAGCGTTTATGATCACTAATAGAGATTTCATATTTATCACATTTATTAAAAAATGATCATTAATAAATAAGTTAAAATAAAATTGGTGAGAGAGGTCAACCCTGACGAACACCTTTCTTTAGTACTAAATGATTCCGATTTTTGTTCATCAACCCTTACACAAGCCTTGGAAGATAAGTATAAGTTTTCAATAAAATTATAGCATTTACTTCTAATACCTAAATGATGAATTTTCATTAATATATTATATATGAAAACTGAGTCGTACGCTTTTTTTTTTTTTAAGGTCCAAAAAAAAAAAGAAAAGGTTAAGTATCTTTATTATTAAATTTTCATCTCTGATATATATATAATTCTTAATGAAGGGTAAAGACTTATACATTTCTTTTCGGTTACGAAATCCATATTGTTCTGGTCTAATAAATCCTTTATCCATTCCTTAATTTAGAGATTCTTTTAGAGATGATTTTCGCCTTAATTTTTAATCCATTACTGATAAGAGAGATGGCCACGATAGTCATTATAATCTGATGAATTACTCTTTTTTATGTATAGAAAAATAGAAACTATCGATGCGGTATTCCACGATTTAGGAAAATTCATCATTCCAAATACGATAGATTAAGGCTATGAAACATTTAAAACCAGTTGAACTATTTTTCTATTATTTTCACTAGATACTTCTGAATCATCTTTATCAGGGAAATCAAAGCTTTTGAAGAATTCTATAGGAATCTTATATCAGGAACACAAGCTTTAAAGTTAGGGGTAGATGAGATTTGCCTCGTTAATTTCCTCATCACTAATATCTTGGTTAATTTCCCATTTTTGTAGTCTTGGGATTTCCCCAATTTCTTTAGTGCATCAGAATGAGAATGCCAAGCTTTTAATATTTTTATCTGATGAAGATATTAATTCATTATTATTATTTTTAATAGAATTTTTTTTTTTTTTATAGTCAATTATTGTGAATTGTAATCTCTATTTATTTGTTTATTTATTTATTCATTTATTAATTATATACATATGAATATATATATTTTTTTAAAAAAAAAAAACACTAAATTAATAAAAATAAATAAATAAATAAATAAATAAATAAATAAATAAATAAATAAATATTATTTGTTCAATTTGAACGTAATAATATTTAAAATAATAACGTAAAATAGAAAAAAAAGTAGTGTATATAAAATGAATTCAGAATAAAAAAAAAAAAAAGTTTATAGGTAACGAAACCAACCTCATCTCCAACATTAAAAGATTTATATTTAAGAAGGGAATTCTTATTCTGGATTAGGGTTTGAATTGACGATCTGAAAGATATTATGGTCTTCTCTTTCAGACCATAATCACTAGAAAATGATTTGTTTATTAAACAAAATATCTCCTTTACTTTTTATAATTTAAATAAATAATGCTTGCATCTCTTCCAACAAAGAAGGAAGTTATATAATCTGTACCATGTCACATATATATATTTACACAATCATTATTCAGAAAATTACTTTAATTAACAAGATTTTCACCAATTGAGTTATTCACTGTTTTTTTTTTTTTTTTTTTTTTTTTTTTAGGCTTAGAGAAAACTTTATTTTATTTATAATAATAATAAAATTACATGATTTTAAAGAAAAAAAAAATAATAATAAAATACATGAAATAAAATATTATATATTATAAAATTATAAAAGTGCGTTAGAAGCAATAGCCTTTAACTTTTCCCATTCATTGATGATAACACTACATCCATTATTACGAGTAATAATTTCAGTATTAGTGTTATCTAACGAATCTTGTATTAGTTTTTTCACCGGGAGGTGAAAATACATGCCTTATCATTTCGACTTCGACGCTCTTAGGAACGGCAGATTCGATAGATTCAACGGAATATCATTTCATCAGCAATCTAAAAGATCGACAAATTAATGGTATTACGTTTGTTAGAAACTCCGCAATCCCCACAAAATACGGAATAATCGACGAAGTTGAACTTTGTTTAAAAATATTGTCAACTAATTGTCTTTGTTTCACATTGTTAATTTTAATTTTTTCATATATTGAACGCCCACCAAGAAGAGCAATCAATATAAAGTAATAAATATTATTATTATCATAATCCTTTTCTGAATCTAAAGAAACATCCAAAGATTTTTGTTCAATTATCATTGTAAACTTCAAAAAAGAGATCATCTAGGAAAGGTAAAGATTTCTGAAATAAATTCAAAATCATTCTTCTTGTAAATAATTGCTTTTTTAAAAACTTTTTTAATTTCACTTATTTTTTTACCATTTAATTTCTTATCCAAAGTCCTTGATTCTTTAGTCCATGAGTAATGTGACATAGTAGGAATATTATTAGTGAGATGATTAATAATACATGATGAGCTTTTCTATTTTCTAAAGCAGCATAATTGAGTTATAGCACAGACAGCTGAAAGAGGAGGTATTCTCAATTCACAAGTAATATCATAGAGACTACCATTAGAATTACGAGATTTAAATCCATAACTCCAATAAAGTCCTCTATTAATAATTTTTTTGAGTTTTAGAGCATCTACTCTTATTTTAACCTAAGAAAGGAGCATAATATATAACAAGACTAAGAATAAACGAAATTAAAATATATTTCTTCAATGGGAGAGGAATAGATTTATTAATAAGAAATCGAAAGTACGAATTTAATTTGACATTTAAATCATTTAAATTACTGTTTAATTTGGATTGTATAGGTTTCAATGATAAAGGAATACCAAGATAAGTATAGTTGTCAGTTTTAGGTAATTCGTTACTACCAATAAAGAATTTTTTTTTTTTTTTTTTTTTTTTTTTTTTTTTTAACGGCAGCAAACTTGTTTCATCTTTATTAATTA
Source organism: Neocallimastix lanati (nom. inval.) (assembly GCA_016946835.1). Classification (NCBI taxonomy): domain Eukaryota; kingdom Fungi; phylum Neocallimastigomycota; class Neocallimastigomycetes; order Neocallimastigales; family Neocallimastigaceae; genus Neocallimastix; species Neocallimastix lanati (nom. inval.). Next base: position 465,519 of record JACVTC010000063.1, read on the forward strand.
AATATATAAATATATGATAAAATACATGTAATTAAAAGAAAAAAAGATAAAAAAATAAACAAAAAATAAAACACAAAATAAAATAAAATAATGATATAATATATTCTAGTTTCATTTAATTAATATCTGTTAAGACTTCACAAGGGTATTATTATACTGTAGTATAATAATTAATTTTGACTTCGCAATGTTAATCATAATTTTAAGATACAAAATTATGATCTTCATTGGTTGCGCTAGCCCTGCTTGCCTGTCTTACTGTTTCTTCAGCATTGACGCTCTTGGTGGTAGTAGTACGATTCTATTTGAACCTATTGAACAAAGACCATTGCTGGCCAATAGCAATAGGTATAATCGATTGAAGAAGTGCCGCAGTAACCACCAAGAATGGAGTATCAGAATAAGCACCTGATTTTATCTGGCACTTAAATAGATCCTTCCATTCCCTTGTACTGTTATTAATACTTCGACCTCCAAGAAGGAAATTAAACACTTTTTCACACACACTAGAATCAACATACACATTATTTTCAATACTATTATTAACATCACTAATAATACTATTACTAATATTACTAAAACTATTATTACTATTACTATTATTACTATTACTATTATTACTATTACTATTATTACTATTACTATTATTATTATTATTATTATTACTATTACTATTATTACTATTACTATTATTACTGTTGCTGTAATCATTATTACTATTAACAATATCATTTGTTAGGTTGCCACGTTTAAAAGAATTATATAAAAATAAAATTTTATCATTAACTTTACTACGAATATGATTGAAAAATGGACAATCAATTAACCAATGCCTTATCCATTGTTTATTATTTTTACAACAGGGACAAAAATTAGGACACATTTGATCTATAATTTTTGCAGCTTTAGCAATTCTAGCATCTAATCTATATAAAATTTTAATCTTTTTTTTAATTTTTAATTTTTTATTTCTATTTCTTTTTCTATTTTAATTTTAATTTTTTAATTTTTTATTTTTTTTTTATTTTTTTTATTTAGTTTATTATTTAATTAAATATATATATATATATATTTTTTTTAAACTTTTTTTTAGTAATTTACATTTAAAATCATTCAATGTGAATAGAAGTTCTCTATTTTCTTCCTTTTTTTTTTTTTTTTTTTTTTTTTTTTTTTTTTTTTTTTTTTTAAAATTTTACGTTTAAGAGTTCTACTTTCTTTCGTCCATGTGTATTTTCTAGATTTTGGAATATTATTAACTAAATAGGAAATAATACAATTTGAATCTTTCCATTTATCAAAACATTTGACTTGAGACAAAGTACACTTAGCTGACAATGGAGGAATAGGATCTCTTTTATTTTGAAAAAGAGGTGTGTCTGGTCGAATCACCATCGTTGCACACTTGTTAATTCCAAAATTCATCATATTAAATTTAGCCCATTCATTTACCTTCTTAAGCATTTTTTTTTTTACTTAGTTCTTGACGGTGTGCATAGAACAATATCATCTGCAAAGAGTCCACCACAACATCTAGATTCGCCTAAAGGAATTCCAAGTTCTGAAAAATCATAAAAAATGTCATTAAATAGATTGAAAAGAATTGGTGATAGTGGACAACCTTGTCTAACTCCTTTCATAATATTAAAAGATTCCGAATATTGATCATCAATTTTAACACTGGCTTTGGAAGTCAAATATAGATTTTTTATAAATTGATAACATTTACCTCTAATACCTAAAGCATCTAATTTATATAAAATATTACCTATTGGAACAGTTGTACTATGCGGGAATTTTTCCCTTCCTAACAAAAAAAAAGAAATAAAACCTAGAAGTAACATCTTTAAAATAGATAGTGTGGTGTCCACTAAACTCTCCCCGGATTCATCATTTATTGAACTTTTTTTTTTTTTTTTTTTTTTTTTTAGACTTAGAGAATAACTTTATTTAATTTATAATAATAATAAAATTACATGAATTAAATGAAAAATAACAAATAAAATACATGAAATAAAATATTATATATTATAAAATCATAAAAGTGCGTTAGAAGCAATAGCCTCTAACTTTTTCCATTCCTCGATAATAACACCACGTCTATTATTGCGAGTAATAATTTCAGTATTAGTGTTATCAATCGAATCTGTATCTGGAGGTGAAAATCCATGCCTTATCATTTCGACGTCGACGCTCTTGGTAACGGTAGATTCAACGGAATACCATTTCATCATCAAACTAAAAGATCGACAAATTAATGGTATCACGTTTATTAAAAACTCCGCAATCCCCACAAAATATGGAACAGTTGACGAAGTTGAACTTTGTTTAAAAATATTGTCAACTAATTGTCTTTGTTCCCCATCATAAACTTTAATTTTTGAGTATATTGAACGCCCACCAAGAAGTGCACTCAATATATAATAATAAATATTATTATCATAATCCTTTTTCTGAATCTAAAGAAACATCCAAGGATTTTTGTTCAATTATCATTGCAAACTTCAAAAAGAGATCATCTAGAAAAGGTAAAGATTTATTTCTGTAATTTTCCAATTCTTTACATGCAAAGATCCAGTGAGAAAAGCTAGGTACACTAACACCACAACAAGGGCAACATTTAGGGCAATCTTCTGAGACGATTTTTCTTTTAATGGAAATACTAATGTCAAATTTAAAACCACACCTAATTCGAGAAATCCAAAAGAATCCCAACTGCTACTTAGGATATTGAAATGTTAAGTTTCTGATTTCTGAAATAAATCCAAAATCATTCTCCTTGTAAATAATTGCTTTTTTAGCTTTTGAGGGTTTGAAGACATCTCTTTCCCAATAAAACTTTTTTATTTCACTTGTTTTTTTACCTTTTAATTTCTTATCCAAAGTCCTTGATTCTTTAGTCCATGAATAATGTGACATAGTAGGAATATTATTAGTGAGATGATTAATAATACATGATGAATTTTTCCATTTTCTAAAGCATCGTAATTGAGATATAGCACAGACAGCTGAAAGAGGAGGTATTCTCAATTCACGGAGTAATATCATAGAGACTAACAAAAGAATTGCGAGATTTAAATCCGTAACTCCAATAAAGTCCTCTATTAATAATTTTTTGAGCTTTAGAACATCTGCTCTTATTTGAACCAAAGAGAGGAGCATAATATATAACAAGACTAAGAATAAACGAAATTAAAACATATTTCTTCAATGGGAGAGGAACAGATTTATTAATAAGAAATCGAAAGTACAAATTTAACTTGACATTTAAATTACTGTTTAATTTGGATTGTATAGGTTTCAGTGATAAAGATTCATCAAAAGGAACACCAAGATAGGTATAGTTGTCAGTTTTAGGTAATTTGTTACTACCAATAAAGAAAGATAGATCTTCATAGTTTATCGGTTTAACAAAGTTAATCGGTTTTACAACAAGAGTAGCACACTTATTAATTCCAAAAGTCATTTCATTTTTAATAGCCCATTCATGAACTTTATTCAAAATTTTCTTAAGAGCTTGTTTAGATGGAGCTACTAATACAATATCATCCGCAAAAAGTCCACCACAACAATATTGAGAATCTAAATATATATCATACTTATCACAATTATCCAGTATATCATTAATGAACAGATTGAACTACTAGGGCGAGATTCATCCCTCGCAGAAATAGATGCTGATCCTGTATTATCATTATTCCTTATTAGAACGAAGTCGACGCTCTTGGATAAGTTTGGTATTTTGCGATATTTATCAAATAACAGCTTAAACGAACTACTTATGATAGGTATTGCTCTTGTTAAGAAATCCGCCAAGCCCACAATTTTTGGAACAGAATCATATGACTTTTTTAAATCTAGAAAAGCATGGTAAGTTTCTTTATTATTACTTTTACGCCTTTGACAAATTTCTCGAATTGAAATAAACCAATTAAGAAAGATTGAACTTCGTAATTCATCGGTTTAACAAACTATTCACTGTATTAAAAGGAATGAAATGCTATTTCCATTAGAAAATCCTTTAATCTTATAATCTTGTATAAACGAATGTCTATACACTTATGAGAGCGTAAAAAATTGATTATTAAATTTCGTATTTTTTTACCAATTTCCATGCTTTTCCACTACCATTTTTAAGAGCAAACAGAAATTTAAATAAAACTATTGAGAGCACCAATAGAGTTAAATAAATTTTTTATTTTAAATTATCATATATACATATTATTCTTTAAAAATAATATTAAAAACAAAACAAAAAAAAAATTAAAACTCTCATATCATATGTACTAATATACTTATTCATAAAATTAATAATTATATCCAGGAAAATAAAAATTTTTCATTTTATACGCAATTATCATCCTAAAATTTTTTACTAAGAAATTTTATAATTAATTCCCTTTTAGTAAGATTTAACATTAATTTAGTTATACACATTTAAAAACCCAAATCATTAATCGTTTATAATATTTTGCTGATTACATTGAATTAATAGAAATCCTTCTAATTTTCTTATTTAACACAAACCAATTCCAAACACACAAAGTATTTTATAATATTTAAAAATAAATAATTTAATTTTCCAATTTTTATTTGAATAACTTTTATTGGACAACGTGTAAATATACATTTGTTTTGAAAATACAATTTTAAATTTACTTTTCGGCAACCTATAATTTATATATTAAAATATTTATTAGCTTTACTATTTTTTTTAATATCTATTTTATTAATTTGAAAACGATACTTACAACCTTTGTACCTCTGAGGAGACCAGTTCTTCTGGCAGCAATAAGACCAACCTTTTGACCAGCTGGAGCAGATCTTCCAAGAGTAGAAGCGTGACCAATGTGTTGGTGGTTACCACCACCGTGTGGGTGATCAACTGGGTTCATAGCAACACCACGAGTCTTTGGCCAGCTGTTACGCTTAGCCTTGTACTTGTAGAAGGCACGACCAGCCTTTAAGAGTGGCTTATCGATACGACCACCACCAGCAACAATACCGATTTGAGCTCTGCAAGTACTTTCAATAACCTTCTTAGCACCACTTGGAAGCTTAATTCTAGTTTTACCATCTTCAACACTGTGACCAATAATGGTAGCGTAAGTACCAGAAGTACGGGCAATAGATCCACGGTCACCAGTCTTTTCTTCAATGTTACAGATAATAGTACCTTCTGGCATAGAAGAAACTGGGAGAACGTTACCAACAGTAAGATTGGCCTTTTTACCGGCGTAAATGAATTGACCAGTGTACATACCTTCAGTAGCGACCATAAGAGTAGAAACTAAACGGTACTTGTATGGATCACGGAAAACAATTCTGGCAAGTGGAGCACCACGACCAGCATCATGAATAATTTCCTTAACAAGACCACGAACGTAACCATTTCTATTCATATTTGATGGATTGATTAAAACTTTTTTACAAATTAACAAATATATATATTTATTTATAATATTTTACCTTTCAGCGTAATCAAGAGGTCTCATTTGAGCAGCACCTTTTCTGTGTTGAGAGTGGGAGGTGAAAATAGAACCCGCACCCTTACGTTGACCACGAATAACACGACCCATTTCGTTTTACTATTATTATCCATATAAAAATTATAAAAATTTTATATAAGCATTTAGTACCACATATTAAAAATTCTCAAATAAACATTTAACACAAAACCAAAACAATAATACGATAAATCATTATTATATTCATTATAAACAAAAATAAATTGTTTTATTAAAATTCATTCATTAACAACGTATTTTACCTAATATGATACGTGTATGTTAAAAAGAGAAAGATCGTAAAATTTCCTCAACTTTGAGTTATTTTGATAGAGTTTACAGAAAAAAAAGGATTGGGTCATATTTATCAAATTATTATTTTTAATCCAATCATATTAATACAAATATTAATACAAATTTTAGTATTATTATTATAACAAATTTGCTGATACTAGATGTACAAAATACGTAAATTATAATTTTAAAAATGTATTGATTTTACATTTAAATTTAATTAATATAAGAATCTTATAACGATTCAAATAATCTTATAAATATTTTTTTAAATAATTATATATCATCAAATTGATACTTATTTTTTTAATTTTTTTATTTTTTTAATATATAAAATTTTATAAAATAATTTATTTAACTTTTTTTAAAAAAAAAAAAAAAAAATTGATAGAACACTTATTAAAAGTGTAATATAATATATTAAATAAAATTATATTACAATAAATAAAAAAAAAAAAAATAAAATAATATTCAAAAAAAAAAAAATATAAATTTATTTAAAGAAAAATAAATTAAAATATATAAGATATTGATTTAAAAAAAATTTAAAAAAAAAAAAAATTTCTACTAATATTAAAATTAATATGACCTGTAATACTAAAAAAATAATATATATTAATTATTTATATCTATCTTAAATTTATAATAATTATTTCTATCAATCCTAAAATCTATTTTATAAATATTGATATTATTATTATAAAATATTATTTTATAATAAAATTTATTTACTTATTTATTTGATTCAGGGTTTAATGATGTGATGGTATTATCGTTAATATAATTATAATATGTTTGTTTATTCTGTCGCCCAGTTGAATTGATTATATCTGGATGAATGTATAAATAATCTAAACCAGAATCATTATCATTAGAAATAATATTGCCTGATATTTGTGAATATAAATTTGACGATGTCGAAGTAATTTCATTTAATGGTAATTCTGAATATGTAGGAAGAGAAGATGGAATTTGTTCCAAATTTTCATTATTATTTAGAGATGTAGTACAATTAACAAGTTTTTGTTCTTCTGAAGTGTTGCAAGATGGTAATGTTGAAATATTAAAAGATTTAACAACCGACTGTGGAATTGAAATTAATGAATCATTTGTATTTGCCTGTGTTGGGGTTAGGTCAGGTTGAGATTGAGTTGATTTTAATGAGTTTTCATATATTGATTCAGCTTTTGGCATAATAATCGGCTCTTGACTTTGTTGATAATCTGTGGAAATTGTTGAATTATAATAAAAATTATTAATTTTAGAATCATCCTCAGAATCTTGCTTAATTAACATTTCAGAATTTTTGTTTTTTAATGTAACAGTACTAATATTATTAATATTATTAGGATTATCAATAATATTCAATGATGATGGATCAACAATATTATCATTAGCCAAATTAGTTAATTTATTACTTGTGTTATAATAATTTTTAATATTATTTAATAAAGTAAGGAAATTTAGCCAATTTGAACCGGCAATAACATTATCTGTGACCGTATCATTAAACGTTAATTGTGAATATGATAATGAAATTGGATTTGGGTCAATACCATTATCAATACATGCATATTCAAAATTATAATCAAAGAATTTACAAATTTCGAAAAATCGTTCTAAATATATTCTAGCTATTCTCCATCTATCCCTAATTCGAAGAAGTAATGTTAAATGAATAGCTAAAAACCTTTCAAACTTTTTATCTACACTTGAAGAATCGATTTTTGAATTGATTATATTTACTAATATTACAATACAACTCTCAAATACACAAAAAATGAAAAATGGTGATATAATTGTAACATTATTAGTTTGAATTACATTATCCAAAATATTCGATATAGCTTCTACTGAAGCCATACATGTATCATATGAATGAGAAGTAAACCAAGTATTTCTTAAATTAATTGCTGCCTCAATTTCTCTATTAGCTCTTTTACTAATAAAAGGTTGGTGTAAAAGAATTAATGTCGTATAATATTTAACAAGTAAAAAAGAATTTAACCATATTGTTTTTATGTCTATATTATAATTATCTAAATTAGTGATTTTTTCAGGCAAAGACCTATACCAATTCTTCAAAGATGTATCCAAAAGTGCAATATCAGAATCTGTAGATACTACATAATCCTCATTTATTTTTTCATGTTGATGTTCTTTAAATGTCAGAACTTTTCCTAATAGAGCACCTAAAATAATTTGTCTTGAAAATAGATTTAATTCAATAGTTGTTGGTATATATGGTAAATCTGATTTAAAATAAATCTGTTGAAAATTTTGTTTTTCATATTCTTCATCAGTTTTAATGGTTTCCCATATTTTTGTTTCAACTGGTAACGCTATATATGTATCATTTTCATCAATAAGCAGAGGTCTATTAGCAAATGCGCTGACATATTTATCCTAAATTAATAATTATATCAATTTATTTAAATTTAATTATTCGAAATACAAAATATTTGAATCATAACATTATATGTCATTTATAAATTTTTATTAATTAAAGCATACATTTAAATAACATATCCACCATAATCTTTTTCTGTATTCTTTTTCAAAAGGACCAATATCATTTTCACCCATGTTTGGATATTCTTTATTATATTTTAGTAATTGCGCCATTCTATGAGCCATTCCTGAATAAATCCTAATAATTATATATATTATATATTTAATCAAATATTTAATTTGAATTTGTTTAATAATTACTATATAATAATTAAATTTTATTAAAATAAACCAAAATATTACCATTCTGATGATCCAATTGACATACCAGAAAAATGAACAGAAAGTATAATCATTGCTTGTAAAGTTTCCATAGATGGTTTACTTATACTCTTTTCAAGTAAAATCTTAACTTTCTTCAATAAAATTGATTCAGGACAATAATTTTCAGGATCATTAACATATCTAGTTGAAACTAAATAAATAGCATTAAGAAGTAGTGGTGAAACTTTATTTTCTAATTTTAATTTATCATAAAAAGTTAACTTATGAATAACAGGCATATGTGTATTAACAGATTTAAAAAAAATTTCTATTAAAGGCATAATAATTTTTGTTTCAAATTCTGGTGATTCCTCACTTATACTTTTTAAATTATCTTCTTCCTTAATTTTTTCAATATTAATAGTTGAATTATTTTTATTATTAGTAGACACTGAAGATAATATTTTCCCCTCAGCAGATAAATTATTATTAAATTCACTATTTGGTTGATTTGAGAAACAATTAATTCCATGATCCATCAAAAAAGATTCCATGTCACGTAATTTTTTTTCTATTATACCAATATATCCAGCCCTTGGTCCACGTTTCTTAGTTCTTGGTGAATACACACATGGTATTTTTGAATCTATACAATTTGAACAAGGATTATTTCCGTCACATTTAATTTTCTTTTTGTGGCATACATCACAGGCTTTTGATGATCTTTTTCTTTTTGTTTTTACAACATTATTATTTTCAACTTCTTCAATCATTTTATTTAAAATCGGTAGAAATATATATATATATATATAAATAAAAAAACTAAAAAAAAAAAAAAAAAAAAAAAAAAAAAAAAATGTTTTTGTTTTTGTTTTTTTTTAGTAAATTTTTTATAAAAATTATATAAAGCTGTTTTTTTTTTTTTTTTTTTTTGTTTTGTTTTGTTTTGTTTTTTATTAAAACTTTTTTAAAAATATTTAATTCAACATAAATTTAAAGTATTTTTTTATTTGAATGATTCAAAATACTAATTATTTTTATTATAGCATTATTCTTTACAAATTATAATAATAATATAATAATTTAATAATCATCATTTAAAAATATAATTATATATTAATAGAAAAACATTATTAAATATTAAAACATTTCAAATATAATTTTATTTTAAAATTTTATACAAAAAAACTTTTTCATATAATTAACATCTTTAGTAATTTTAATATTAAGTAATTAAAAAAATAATAATAATAAAAAAAAGGTTAAATATACAACATTAATTAATGTTTTGTTTATTAATTAGGTTAAAAAAAAAAAATTAAATTAAAAATTGTTAGAAAATTCGTATTTCTAGTTTAAATTTTTAATTAACACTCTATATTCAATAGCTTTTTATTATTATTATAATTTTAAATATTAAATAATGTATTACAAATAAATTGGATATATTACAATACTATAGAATTTATATAGTTTATGATACAAATAATCTAGTTATAAAAAATTTTATAAGCCTCTTTTATATTATTATTATTAAATCATGTATTTAATATAATAAAATATGTATGTTCCATTGAATGTAATTTTTATGAAAATAAAAATATTAAAATCGAATATGTTGCATTTTGGAATATGGCTTATAAATAATGATTTAATTTGCAATTTAACGCCCCATAAAATTTAATTTCTTTTTAGTAAAACTAAAAATGTTTTTTTTTTTTTTATTTAAATAACTAAAAAATTTTCTCACAAACACTTATAATTTATAATTTTAAAAAAAAAAGAATTAAATAAATAAACAATAAATAAAATAAATAATAAAAAATTAAATTTATAATATATTAAATATATTCTTTTTTAATTATTAAAAAATAGAAAAAATTCAAAAATTGAAAAAAGTGAAACAAATAAAGCAAAAGAACATATTATAAATAAAAAATAGGATAATTTCTATCATTAAATATTACTAAATATTATTTTATTATAAAAAAATACTAAAATATATTTAAAATTAAATATTATTAAATAATTTTTAATTATTGTTTAAATAAAAAATATGTAAAGTATATCTTTAATATTTATTTTTTTAATATAATTTAAGCCACTCTTACATGAGTGGTTTATTAAAATATGCCGCATATATAATATAAGTACATGTTCCGAAATGCAACATTTGGGGTGTGCATTTCGAAAATTTTTATTACATAAATTTGTATTTTGTTGTATGGCTTAAATAATTTTAATTTTAAGCCACTTAATTTTATTAAAAATTTAATGAATAATAATTAATTAATTAAATAAATAAAATTACAATTCTCAAAAATCTTCAAACACGTAATCTTACGTGGGGCGTATATCTAATTGTATCATAAATTTGTGGCTTTTTCTACATTTTTTAAAAAGCCATATATTCACAATATGGCGTGAATAATAAATGTGGTGATATTTTATGACGAAAATTTATAAGCCACCAAGAATTTGGCGAAATTCAACTGGACGAAATTCAACTTTTGGCGAAATACAACACTTCAATAAATAATAATTGTTTAGGTATTTCTATTTAACATTGAAAAATAAAATAAAAATAAATAAAAATTTATTTTTTAAGCATTAAAAAATAAAAAAAATAAAATAAAATAAAAAATAAAAATAAAAATAAATAAATAAAATAGTAAATAAAAAAATAATAAATAATTAATAATTAAATAATTATTTAAATAATTATATAATTAATTAAAAAAAGGTTTATTATTTTAAATATTAAAAAAAAAAAAAAAAAAAAAGTTTCAAAGCATTTAAAAGTATATTTATTAAAATATTTTATTGAAAAATTTTAATTATTAATGGAAGACAATATAGAAATTGAAATAAGTGAAACAAATCGAGGAAATGAACAAATTATTATTAATAAAAAACACAAATTTAATTTTTCATTTCAAAGGAAAGATAAATCAAAAATTTATAGATGCACTGAATATAAGACTTTAAATAAATGTAAATCTTTAATTATTTTAAATGATAAAAAGGAGGTTTTAAAATATGAAAGTTTACATAACCATCTCGAAAAAGAAATTGATGTGTCTATATCAGTAGCAAAGCATAAAATTAAGGAAGAAATTAAGAAAAATTCAATTCCTATGGATATAAAACCTAAATATATATTTAATGCCGTTTCTCAAGAAATGAGACTTATATGTCCCGAATATAGTACAATTAGATCCCAAATAATAAGAAATATAAATAAACAATTTCCTCCAAACATAAAAAGTTTTGATGATATTCCCATTGAATCAGAATATTATAAAACGAAAAGAAATGAAAATTTTATGATATTTAAAAATACTGATCTAATAATCTTTCAATCACCATTCCAAGCATATTTATTTTCGAATTATCATAAAAATATATTTGCGGACGGTACATTTTATGCAGCACCGAAATTTAGTTATCAGTTATTTATAACAAGAACTTATGTTGGGGAATTTAATATGTTTTACACTACTTCCATTTCTATATTAAAAAATAAAAAACAATCTACATATGAAACATTATTTAAAGAAATAAAAAAAAATGCAAATAAATTTAGGAGTAATACATTAATTACTACAATTAATTTTCATTGTGATTTTGAACAAGGTATATCTAATGTCGCAAAAAAAGTTTTTCCCAATATAAATATTAAATATTGTGTTTGGCATTATAAAAGATCATTAGAAAAACAAAAAAATATATTATGTTATCATGAAGTGAAGAATAATAATGATGTATATATTTATTATAAAGCCATTTCGAACTTATAGTTTATAAACCCTAACTATATATTTGATTTTTATATTATAATAAAAAGAATTTGTCAAAAAAAAAGTATAATAATTTTCTACAATTTTAAGAATATTTTAATAAAAATTATTTACTTAAGTATAATGTTAATAATTGGAATTATTATGAAAATATAGAGCGTTTAACAAACAATGCATCAGAATCTTATAATAGCTACTTAAATAATATATTTCCAAATAAACCTTTATTTTATAAATTAATATATATATTAAAAGAAGAAGAAAACTTATCTTATAATGATTATCAAAGGAGAACTAAAGGAAATTAGAAAAAAAAGCAAAAAATATTTAGTGCAACTAATGAAATTAAAATTTTAATTGAAAATTACAAAAGTAAGGAAATAAATTTATTTTATAATGAATGCAACAGAAATGAATTAATTAAATTATGGAAAGAATGTTTAATTGATTTAAACGATATAAATATTAATTTAAAATAAATAATCTTAATTTAAAAAATTGCTAGAAAAATAAAAATTTATTTATTTTAAATTTATATTTATAATCGTTTAAATAATAATTAAATAATCTTAATTTAAAAAAATGCTAGAAAAATTATTTATTTACCTATTGTGTTTATTTAATAATCTTAATAGAAATTATCTTTTAGTTATTTTTATTAAGTAATTTATAACTAAAATCGATTTATTTGATACTAGTTAAAATTTTATTAATATTAATATCAATATTATATAATTATAAATTTTATTAATATCAATATCAATATTATATAATTATAAATTTTATTAATATCAATATCAATATTATATAATTATAAATTTTATTAATATCAATATCAATATTATATAATTATAAATTTTATTAATATCAATATACTTTTCAAAATTAATAATGTTATTAAAAATATTAAATTCAATAAAAGATTTTTATTATTTTATTAAAATTATAATTGTTATTATTATATAATAATAATAATTGATTCATATTGATCAAACATTATAAATATTACTATGTAAATAATAAATTATTTTAATAGGATCAATTATTCAACTCTTATTGTTTTAATTTTTAATTCTTATATCATTTAAATTAATATATATATATATATATATATATATATATCGTTTATGAAAATATGAATTATAAATAATTAAAATTATTTACTTTTCATTTAAATTTTTTTATTTACTATAATAAAGTATAATAATTAAAAGACAAACGTTATTATAACTAAATTTTTTTTTTTTTAGAAAAATAAATGAAAAAAAATTAAAATATATAAGATTCTTATATATATAAAATAATTATTATATTTTATTTTATTTTATTTTATTTTATTCAATCTGTACTTTATATTTATATTCTACTATTTATTTTATTTTATTTTATTTTATTTTATTTTATTCAATCCGTACTTATATTTATGTTTCTACTATTTATTTTATTTTATTTTATTCAATCTATACTTATATTTATATTCTACTATTTATTTTATTTTATTTTATTCAATCTGTACTTCATATTTATATTTCTACTATTTATTTTATTTTATTTTATTTTATTCAATCTGTACTTTCTTATTTAGTATTCTACTTTTTATTTTATTTTATTTTATTTTATTTTTTTTATTTTATTTTATTTTATTCAATCCGTACTTTCTTATTTAATATTCTACTTTTTTTTTATTTTATTTTATTTTATTTTATTTTATTTTATTTTATTTTATTTTATTCAATCTGTACTTCATATTTATATTTCTACTATTTATTTTATTTTATTTTATTTTATTTTATTTTATTCAATCTGTACTTTATATTTATATTCTATTATTTATTTTATTTTATTTTATTTTATTTTATTTTATTTTATTTTATTCAATCTGTACTTTATATTTATATTCTATTATTTATTTTATTTTATTTTATTTTATTTTATTTTATTTTATTTTATTAAATCTGTACTTTATATTCATATTTCTACTATTTATTTTATTTTATTTTATTTTATTTTATTTTATTTTATTCAATCTGTACTTTCTTATTTAATATTCTACTTTTTATTTTATTTTATTTTATTTTATTTAATTCAATCTGTACTTCATATTTATATTTCTACTATTTATTTTATTTTATTTTATTTTATTTTATTTTATTTTATTTTATTTTATTTTATTTTATTTTATTTTATTTTATTTTATTTTATTTTATTCAACCTGTACTTTATATTTATATTTCTACTATTTATTTTATTTTATTTTATTTTATTTTATTTTATGTATTAATAATAATTAATAATATTTAAAATAAAATAAAAAAAATATAATTATTTATATATGTAGTAATTATATATATATATATATATTTATTTACCGAAATGTACTACAACAAAATACAAATTTTTGTAATAAAAATTTTCGAAATGCACACTCCCCCAACAAAATACAAATTTATGTAATAAAAATTTTCTGAAATGACACACCCCCGCAACACTCTAGTTGTATTTTATCAAGTGGCGTATTGATATAAATAAATAAATAAATAAAAATTCAAAATATGTCTTTTAAAACTTTTTTATAATATTTATTATTTTTGCAAATAATATATTCTTAATATTTTGTAAAATAATAATAAAATAATTATTTATAATATTTAATTATAAAAATATACTTAACTATAAAGATATATTTTAATATTTTGTAAAAAAATAATATTACAATAACAATATTTTAACTATAACAATATATTTTTTAAATAATAATATATATATTTAATGAACTTTAGCTAACCTAATCCAATAAAGATTAAAAATACTTTAATCAACATTGTATTTATTTATTCTCTTTTAAAATAATTTTACTTATTAATAAATTATAATTATGTAGGAGAGAATTCATTTGGTCAATTTTCTGTTATTTCTTAATAATTTATTATTTCTTAATAATTTTAATATTTAAATCATTTAAGCATTTCAACCATAGTTTAATACTTTCTCTTTTTTTTTTAATAAAACTTCTATATTCTTGTAATACTTAACTAAACCTTGATTTCCTTAGTCGGTATTATTATTATTTTTTTTAAAATTCCGGCAGTTCTCCTTTTGTAGTCAATGTAATATTTGTATTCTTCTTCTTGCAATTCTGATAATAATTAAAAAAAAATGAATAATTTTTTTAAGTATTTATTAAAAGATTTTGAAATATTATTTGTAATATACTTATTATAATAATTCCAATTTTCAGCTTCATAGTTAAATAAATAGTTTTTTTTTAAAAATATTCTAAAAATTCTAAAAATTAAACATAATTATTTTCTTGGCACCCATTTTTTATTTTATTATAAATATCATATATATATTCAGGGTTAATAAAAGGAAAGTTTGAAATATTTTAATGATAAATATATAAATTTTTAATTTTTCAATTTTATTACCACATAACTCATTTTTTTGAATTTCTAGTGCTCTTTTAAAATGCTATATTCATTATGAAAAACTTTTTCTGTAGCATTAGATATGACTTTTTCAAAATCGCAATGAAATATTTTCAGTGTAATTTCAATACTATTATATTTGCTAGAATTTTTTTTTTTATTTCTTCAAATAATAATTCATAAGTTGTTTACTTTTTAATTTTTAATATAGAAATGGAAGTAGTATAAAAACAATTTAATTCTTTAACATAGGTTCTTGTTATAAATATTTGATAACTAAATATAGATTCATTATAAAATGTGCTATCCCGAAAATATGCTTATTTTTAGAAAATAATTATGATTGGAATGGAGATTAAAAAACAATTAAATATCATAAAATTTTCATACCTTTTTGTTTTATAGTATTTTTATTTACTGGGAATTTCATCAAATATTATTATATCAGGAGATAGCTGTTTTCTTCTATTTCTTGTTATTTTGGATTTAATTGTATTATAATCAGGACATATAAGACCCATACCTTGAGAAATTTCATTATATTTTTATTTTATATTAATGTTAAAAGGAATCGAACTATTTGAAATTTCATTTTTAATTTTATTTTTTACAATTGATTTAGCTGCTTCAAATTTACATTCAAGATGATTTTGTGAGTCATCATATTCTAAGATTTGATTCTCATTGTTTAAAATAATGAAAGATGGACATTTATTTAATGTTTTAATGTTTTATATTCAGTACATTTATATTTTTTTTGAATTGTTTTTCCTTTTGGATAAAAGATTAAACTTATTATCTAAATTTTATTTTTTTAATTCTTTTATATTTTATGAGATTATTTTATTTTTCAATATATTTTTAACTATAAAATTTTTATATCATTTTTTAATTCATTTATATTTATTTTTATATTTAATATATTATTATTTTCATTGTTATTATAAAAAAATTATTATTGATGTTTCTGTACTAAAGTTTATATTATTGAATCTAGTGCGTTTCGCAATCGTGCATTTCGCAATTTTTGTATGTGGCTTTTTTTAATAATCAAATAAATAATAATCAAATAAATAATAATAATATAATATAATAATAATGTAGTACTAGTAATATTAAAATTATAATAATAATAATAATGATAATAATAATATTATTATAAAATAATAAAAATAAAAAAAAAAAAAAAAAATAATAATTTTAATAAGAATAATTATAATATAAAAATAGTGATAATTTTAATAAAAATAATTATAGTAATAGATTATTTATTTTATAAAAAAATAAAGAGAGGAAGATTTTATGGTAGAATTGACTTATTTCATAAAGCATCCTATATAAAAAAGCATTTAAGAAATTACTAATTCAAACTTTCACAACTATTAATATATATTAAATATTATTATATACAAAGAGAGAATATTTTTATTACAAGATCATTATTAATGCAGTTATTGTTAGAGAATTAGAAAACATTAATATCGAATCTACAAAAGTAAAGTATAATAAATATAATTTTATTATAGTTATTTTTTTACTTATTGTTATATTTATATATGTGTAATAATACCTTTTTTTTTTTTTTTTTTTTTTAAAAATTCATTTTTTTCATATAAAATATATAATATATAGGATTGAAGATTCATTAATAATTCAGTAAATGATCAACAAAAAGTTTTAATATTTTGGATTTATAAGATCATGGAAGAAATCCATATATTAGAGATTTCATCCAAATATGTAAATTAGAGAAAGGTGCTATTGATGTTGTTTTTCGTAAATTGATGAAGTATAATATATATATATATAAATATATAGATATTATTATTTTTATTATTATTATTATTATTTTTTTTTTAATTCCAATTTTTAAAAATTATTTTAGGGGAAAATAAACTTGATAGATAGAGATATGCAGTTAAAAATCATACAAATACCTTCATTAAAGAAATTATTTTTAGATAATTGTTTCATTATATACTTTATTAATGAATTTAATGAATATTAATTTAGAAAAATTCATTTTTCGTATAATTATTTAAATAAAATCAATAATAAATTTTATATTTATAATATATAGATAATTAATGAGGTAAAATTTTTGACTCGATTATATCATAAAAATATTATAAGATATTGTTCAGCTTAGTTAGATAATGATTCTCCTATTTTTGTGGTTAATAATAATGAGAAAAAAAGAAGAAGGAAATGAATACTTCAAATCAATTAAAAATAAAAATAACAATAATAGAGATGAAAATATGAAATTTATTCATTA
The DNA here is from genome assembly GCA_016946835.1 of Neocallimastix lanati (nom. inval.). Lineage (NCBI taxonomy): Eukaryota > Fungi > Neocallimastigomycota > Neocallimastigomycetes > Neocallimastigales > Neocallimastigaceae > Neocallimastix > Neocallimastix lanati (nom. inval.). The sequence goes on from JACVTC010000063.1 coordinate 483,541, forward strand.
ATAATTCCTTTTTACTAAGAAGTAGAAAACATTAATATACATTTATAGAACCTTCATTATATAATAATAGAGGCATTTATATAGAAAAATTGGTATTAATTAAAAGTTGTAGAAATGATGTGAATAATAAAAATATTAATAGAAAAATAAGAGTTTTTAATAATAGGAATGATAATGGTAATTTTAAAAAATTAAATATTAAAATTCAAGCTAATAATAACAACAAAAATATATAAGATAACATTTATATTATTAAATCAATGAAAAAACAATTAAAAATGAATCATAAAAATTTACGAAATATAATTGAAAATGAACATTATATAAATGATAAATTACTAAAATTTAAGATTTTTAAAATGAAAGATAGTTAAAAATCAAGATTGAATGAAAGTGAAATTGAGTCAAATTAAAATACAGATACAGATGAAAGTTTAGAAATCAAATTTTGAAAATGAAAACAATTCATCATGTATTAAATCAGAATATGAATCAGAATCAGAAAAAGAGATTGAATCAATATTGAAAAATTCTTAAATAGAAACAGCTGAGAATAGCATATCAGTAAAATATATAAAAAAATAAACAAAAATACTGAGTTAGCTTATTCAAGTTATGAGAATGATAATAATTTAATTCCTTTATTTAGTGATAATCCAAAAGAATTAAATGAAAATGATGATTATTTAAATACTCAATATAATATGCTCGTTAATAATCTTGAAGATAATATATTATGTTTTATACTAATACTAATATCAATACTAATAATAATAATAATAATAATAATAATAATAATAATAATAATAATAATAATAATAATAATAATAATAATAATAATAATAATAATAATAATAATAATAATAATAATAATAATAATAATAATAATAATAATAATAATAATAATAATAATAATAATAATAATAATAATAATAATAATAATAATAATAATAATAATAATAATAATAATAATAATAATAATAATAATAATAATAATAATAATAATAATAATAATAATAATAATAATAATAATAATAATAATAATAATAATAATAATAATAATAATAATAATTACATAAATAATAATAATAATAATAATAATAATAATAATAATAATAATAATAATAATAATAATAATAATAATAATTAAAATAATTAATAATAATAGTAATAATTAAAATAATTAAAATAATTATAATAATAATAATAATAAATAATAATAATTATTCTTTAATAATTTATAAATTTAAAAAATATATAATATAATAAAGAATAAAATTTTAGTAAATAAAAATTAAAAAAATTTTGTATTAATTTTATATTATTATATTAATTAAAAAAAATTAATTAAATTGTTATTTATTATCCAATAATATAATAAGTCAATAATTTATGACCAATAAATTTTAAGATATTTCAACCATAAATTTTTATTATTTTGAAAATAAATATATTTAAATAGAAAAAAAAGAACATCTTTATTTGTGTTGTATGAGCCGAGAGACAGTTGGCACATCCCCTAGATAAGGACGGAGATGGATATATTGTCCAAATTTAACAACACATGTTGATAAAAAGGCATAAATATGTTCTGATATTTATATCGGGGCATGTCTTTCAACGGTTTTTTTTATTAATTTTTATTTTATTAATTTTCTTTTTATTATTATTCATTGTTATATATTTTCTTGTAGTTGGTTTTCTTTTTTATTAGTTAACAATTGGAAGTATAATTTTTGAATATTTTCCTTCTAAGCTATTAATAATTCTAAATAATTTGATAATAAAAATATTTAATCTACTTTGTTTCACTTCTTTTGTTTAATAGTATTTATATCAATTATTATTACAATATATATATATATATATTTCTGATAATTATATTTAATAACTTATGTTTGTTATATATATATTGGTTTTTATAAAATTTTTATTAATTATTACATTACTTATTCCTGTATTTTAATAATAGAAATGAATGAATTTATTGCACTATTAGAAATGGATGACATTCTTGTGGCTGAAATTTGGAAATTTACTTAAAAAATACACAACTCATAAAGTTTATTAATTGTTGGTCATTTATTATAAGATCATTCTGAGTTAACTATTGAACAATTTCATCTTCCTGTGGTCATTGTTTTACATATTTTTCTGGTAAAATTTGTTTTTCTCTTAACTCATAAAGTGATTTTTCTCTTTCTATTGCTATTGAAAAAAGATATAAAGTATAATACCTAAAAGATATATATCAAATTGAATTGTACAATTTGATGATTTGTATTTATAATATTCAATTGCTCATATGATTTATACTATATTACATAGATTAATAATTAATACAATTCTAAATTTTGAAATATGATATATCTTCTTTTAGCTTTTAATATTTATCTTTAATATATTTTTGTAAATAATAATAATATGAATAATCAAATATTTAGAAATCATTTTATTTTTATCTTGCATTTATAGTTCCAATCCCAAGAATATATAAAGATCATGGTAAAATATAATAAAAGAATAATAAAATATAATAAATATAGTAAAATATAATAATGAATAATAAATTATGATAAAACATAATAAACTAAAATAAATTAAAATACATAAAAAAAAAAAAAAAATAAAAAAATACTTTATAATACAGAATTGTGTATAAATTTTAATATTGATATTTTTTTTTTTTTTTTTTTTTTTTTGTTAGAATTTAGTACTTTTATTATATAATATATTGTTATTTTATTTTATTTTTTTTTATTTATTATATATTATACATTATTACTAAATTTAATATAATTATGTAAAATTTTTGTTATATACATTTATTTTAATGACTTATAATTATTATTATTGTATTTATTATTATTTATTTAATTTACAATAACTTTTACATTTTGAAGTTATATATTATTTTTTATGATATTAATATTACATCTTGAAGTAAAATATTATACTATTATTTATTATATTGACATTATCTTATAAGTAATGTATAATACTATTATTTATGATGTTAACATTACATTTTGAAGTAATATAAAACATTATTAAAAGTGATTTTAACAAAGTTTCAAAAATATATTGATAGTTTATATAAATATATATAAATATATAATTTTTTATATATTTCATATTAAAAGAAATACATAAGAAAATAAAAAAAATTATATTAATATATCCATTTATTGAGAAATATCCATATCGCTGGAATTGGTTGAATTGTTTTCATTTTCATTTGATTTATTTCTATTTAATTCATTATTACTTTCATTTTCATTTATTTCCATTTTATTATTTTGTTTATTATTATCATCAGAATTTTCTAGTTTCATCTTTGTATCTTTATTTTCTTCGGAGTTATTGTTTGGTATTGAGCTTGGGGCTTTTGTATTAGCAAATATAGTATCTAAATCAGGATTTTCAATTTTAACTTTCAATGGATCAATAAGATTTTTTGATTTAATATTACTTTCGAAATGAGTCATCATATCCATTGATAAATTTTTTTCCATACCATTTGAAGTTATACAAGAAGTTACTAATAATACTTTTTCTATTGCGCGAAGATATTTCCATACTGTTTTATGTTGCTCATGTGATATTGTAGTTAATTCACATAATCTTTGAATTGTAAAAGGGGGTTCATCAAATGAATCAAGAATAGCCCATATACGCATTTGAAATTCCTCTATAGATTCTCCATTTATAATTTGATTACTTTGATTATCAGCCATTTTTTGTTCACATAATTGCTTTATTTTAATTCTTATTAATTCACGTAATAAATTCCAGTTACAAACTACTTCAGCGGTATTTGCTGTTTTAAGTAAATAATTATCATAAGTTGGATCCCATTCTTTAAGATTAATTTCTAGAATAATTTCTTCTGTCATTTTTTTAAATATATTTAATACCTTTTAATTTTTGATTTTGATATTAATGTTTTCAATTTTATTT
>JACVTC010000063.1:490000-587500 GCA_016946835.1 Neocallimastix lanati (nom. inval.)
GAAGCCATATTTTAAAAAAGATAAATCCTTGAATTATATATTCAATAATGTATTATATAAATATAATACAAGCAAAATGATAATAACATTAATATTAAATAATAACAATAGTTTTGATCATAATAGAAAACAATGTCCATGTAATCAACAAAGCAAATAATCAAAATAATTTTAATGACACATAACAAAATAACCCAATCAACACTATAAATATCATAATATTGGTAATAATGACGTGTCATATAGTTAATCAAATAATAATGAATCAATTAACAATAATAGCTATCAATTAAACTATAAATTATTTTCAACCAAACAACATTTTAATAACAATTTAGATGATTCCATTTTATCATATAATTCAAACATATACCACAAATTTTAATAAAACGACATGACAATCCATAATTTAAAGAATCAAGCAAAAACATTCTTTCATTCAATCTATCGAATTAGATAATCCATTAAATTTTAATCAAGCCATTACATGTACAAATGAAGAAAAATGGATCATGTGCTATCTACACTAGCAATTATATAGTCAAGCAACATGAATACCTACTATGATGAGCAAAGACCAACTTTATTTATAGGGAAAACCACTCTGGGAGGATGAAAATCGACTCATATAAATTCAAGAGGCGGTCGCAGGACCGATCTAGAAACCTTATGCGTGTTAGTCCCAGGTAACCACCAGGATAAAAACTAGAAAGGCAATTTTATATATAATTTACTTAAATCATACAAAATTAATAATATTATAAAATGTAATACACCAGTTCCTGACAATGACAACATATTAGTAATTAATAATAAATATAAGCAAATAATAATAAATAATAATAAATAATAATAAATAATAATAAATAATAATAAATGTTACAATATGTGAATTTATATATTAAATGAATCTAGAATAATAATAATATAAATTATAATATAAACATAATATAATGTAATTAATTAAAAGTAATCTAGAACAAGCCACATTTTTAGTATAAATAGATGTAAATTTCATTATGCTGAACACAGTAAAAATAACCTATTCATATTTATCATAAATAACCTCATTAATAAAACTTCATATAAAATAACAGATTAAGAGTCTCATTGACTCTAATCAAGAAAACAAAATAATGTTTTCATTATTTTGTTAACTACCGAATTATGCTACTCAGCCGGACACGATCCAACTTCTCTCTATCAGCCAGATATAAACAATGTCAAGAAAATTTTTTTTTAAGATCTCGAAAATCAAAATTTGAAATTTTGTATTTCTGAAATACTGAAATTGAAATGATTTGAGATTGAAGAAAATAAAAAAGAAGAAAATAAAGAAGAAGAAAATAAAGAAGAAGAAAATAAAAAAGAAGAAAATAAAAAAGAAGAAAATAAAAAAGAAGAAAATGAAGAAGAAAATAATAATTCATCAAAAGATAATAAACGTTTATAGTAAAATATTATGAATTTAATGATAGAGAGAAAAGCGATAAAAAAAAATACTTTATGTTTATTTTCGATGGCTTTACCGGAAATGAAAATGAAGAAACTATTAAACCAAAATATACTGCAGAATTACCAATAATAATCTCAAAATTTTGTGGTGTAAGAATTTTGTACTACCAGAATCAATAAAAGGAAATAAAACTTCTTGTCCAGTAGGTTATACTATTAAAATACATGATGTCTTTTTTTTTTTTTTTTTTTTTTTTTTTTAAAAACTTTCGTGATGAAAGGTATAATAAAATAATAAATATAACCATGTGTTATATGCAAATAGATGACGTTTATTCCATCTACAAACTATACTTATTGATTGCATAGTATCTTAAAGTTATAATATTAAACTTTTATCATTAATATTTCAAAAAAAAAAAAAATAAGAAAATTCATATATAAAATCCTTTTAAAAATTTGGATTTTAGGGGGAAGTAGACAAAATAAAATAATGAACTTTAAATATAAAATATTAAAGAAATGTTACTTAACTGATTTTTTGTTCTGATTATTTAAAAAATAATATCTATCTTAGAAATGAATAAAATAACCTAAGATGGAAAATTAAAATAAAATTAACCTACAAGAATAAATTAATTGAAATATGGAATTTTTATCAATCATGGAGTATTTTATATTATTTATTAATAAATTTAAATGACTAAAATAACATAATTAATTATAAGCGAAATCAATTTTAATACCCCAAGATTATAGTTTATTAAATACACAAATATATAATAATCAACAATTTAATGTAAAACAAACAAATAGTTTCATAAGAGATTTCATAATAAATATTTAAAAGCAATCGCAAGGTTAATACTAAACCCACAAAAGAGTGATAAATAAAAAAAAAAAAAAAAAAAAAAAAAAATTGGTTACCTCTTACCAACAAAAGTATACCCTGTTACAAGGTTAATAACTTATCCCACAAAAAGAGATTATAATAAATGGTTTCTATCTCTTTATCCAACAAAAGTAAGGTTGAAGACTATAGGTCGAAGATACCACTTTAATAAATTTATTTTTAACAGGTTAATAATAATTTATATAATGATTGCAAGTTACTTTAATGTAACAAAACTTAATAATTCGATGAAGTTTTTACAAAACTCATCAATATGAATCTCGAAACTACAAAGTGAAAATAATATAAAAGTTATCGCTAATCGATAAAGCGGATTATAATTGAAAGTGATGTAAAACCCAATATATAAGAGGTATTCACACAAATTGAGATGGTATAATATCACCCTTCAAGAGAAAGGTTTCCATCATACAAATGGTAATATATAAACCATATATTGTAAGAGATGTTTTAGATACATCTAATATTAATGGTGTAATAATATTAAATACTTAGTTTTAGGGGGAAATTATTTGATTACAAATATAATTAAGAAATTATTTTAACAATGTTTAAATCGAATTAAAGAAATTAATAAAATGTAAAAATACTTTATTCATGTAAAATTAAAGGATTATTTTAGAATAGAAATAATTAATAGCTTAATAATATCAAGTTAATATTATAAACTAGAAAAACTTTATATTCACATATTCACCAGTAAACCAATTTATTCATTATAGAATAACTAGGTTTAAGGGGGAATGTTACAATATGTGGATTTATATATTAAATGAATCTAGAATAATAATAATATAATATAAATTATAATATAAACATAATATAATGTAATTAATTAAAAGTAATCTAGAACAAGCCACATTTTTAGTATAAATAGATGTAAATTTCATTATGCTGAACACAGTAAAAATAACCTATTCATATTTATCATAAATAACCTCATTAATAAAACTTCATATAAAATAACAATAAATAATAATAAATAATAATAAATAATAATAAATAATAATAAATAATAATAAATAATAATAAATAATAATAAATAATAATAAATAATAATAAATAATAATAAATAATAATAAATAATAATAAATAATAATAAATAATAATAAATAATAATAAATAATAATAAATAATAATAAATAATAATAAATAATAATAAATAATAATAAATAATAATAAATAATAATAAATAATAATAAATAATAATAAATAATAATAAATAATAATAAATAATAATAAATAATAATAAATAATAATAAATAATAATAAATAATAATAAATAATAATAAATAATAATAAATAATAATAAATAATAATAAATAATAATAAATAATAATAAATAATAATAAATAATAATAAATAATAATAAATAATAATAAATAATAATAAATAATAATAAATAATAATAAATAATAATAAATAATAATAAATAATAATAAATAATAATAAATAATAATAAATAATAATAAATAATAATAAATAATAATAAATAATAATAAATAATAATAATAATAATAATAATAATATATAATATTAATAATAATTTAAATAATAATTAAGTAAATAAAAAATACATATATATATTTTAAATTTACAATGACTGCTTTTTAAATAAGACATATTTTATAATCAAATTAAAAAAAATAATTATATTCATTAAATGATGAAATATTTTTTAAATATTTAATAGATTTTTATTTAAATATATCTACTAGATAATTAATAATAAATTTTAAATTTTTTTAAATATTATTTTTTTAACATGAATAAGAATTATATTTTTATTCATTTATTCGTGTTTTGATTAATTGGTTTAAAAAAACTTTAATGTTAATCTATTTTTTTATTATATATCATTGATATGATTGGTTGAAATAACTTAAATTATATTTCTTTTTTTTTTTACTTTTTTTTTTTTTTTATTATATTTATCACATTTAGAAAATTTTTGAACTATATTAAATATTTTTAAATAATATATAATTTATATAATTTATATTTCTGGAAAAGTTAATGATAACATTTTATTAAATAAATTTAATATCTTAAAATACTTTTTAAGATTTTGAAATTCTGTTAATTGAAATAATTGAAAAAAAAATATATAAATATATTTTTTTGTTATATATCTTTCATTATAATATACTCAATATTTAATTTTAATATTTTTTTAGGTGATAATCAATAAGTAAATATACATTTTTCAATATTAACAATTTTAGAAGATAAGGAAAAAATAAGTGAATTATCAATTTTTAATTAAAATTTTTATAAAGATTTTATAAATTTAAATTTTAGCAAAATGGGAAAGAAATTTACTAGACGTTATAGAAAGAAGGAATGGAAGGGTGATAATACTAAATCTGAAAAGGAAAAAAATCAAGATATTGGTAAAAGAGGTCAATATAAGCAAATTGTAATGGAAAATGCTGATTTTGAAAATTATTATAAAGGTCAAAATATTATTCCCGATCCAGAAGAATTTAAAGAATTTATGGAGGCTTTAAGAAGGACACTTCCAGTTACATTTAGAATTACAGGTAGTCGTAGTCATTGTGAAGAACTTCGTGATTCTATGATAAGAAACCATTTTTCAAAATTTAATAGTCAAGAGGAAATTAGTAATAAACCACAAGAAATTAAATGGTATCCAAATGGACTTGGTTGGCAAATTCCAACCAGTCGTACTGAATTAAGAAAATCACCGGAAACTGCAGCTTTCCATAAATTTTTAGTTTCAGAAACTGAAATTGGTAATATTTACAGACAGGAAGCTGTTAGTATGATTCCACCTCTATTATTAAATGTTGAACCACATCATTATGTAATTGATATGTGTGCTGCCCCTGGTAGTAAAACGTCACAAATTATTGAAGCATTACATAGTAAAGATACTGGTAAAGTTGGATCAATGCCAACTGGTTTAGTAATTGCAAATGATGCTGATTATAACAGAAGTTATATGTTGGTTTATCAATTAAAAAGATTACAAAGTCCATCACTTATTGTAACAAACCATGAAGCTCAATTTTTCCCAAATATTTATGTTAAAAATGCTGATAAAACATTCAATGTTCCAGTTCAATTTGATAGAGTTTTATGTGATGTTCCATGTAGTGGAGATGGTACACTCAGAAAGAATAAGATGATTTGGAGATCATGGTCACCAAGGCCAGGTAATGGTTTACATCCATTACAAAAACAAATCTTTATTCGAGGTTGTCAACTTTTACGTGTTGGAGGACGTATTGTATATAGTACATGCTCTTTCAATCCGGTTGAAGACGAAGCTGTTGTTAGTGCTGTTCTTAATGAATGCAAAGGTGCAATCAAATTAGTAGATGTTTCAAAAGAATTACCAGGTCTTATTCGTAGACCAGGTATGACTTCATGGAAATGTGCTGGTGAAGGTAACGTTCTTTATTCTTCATATGATGAAGTTCCGGAAGCAGAAAAATCTAAATTTGAGGAAACTATGTTCCCACCAAAAAATATTTCTGAATTAAATATTGATAGATGTCTTAGAATTTTCCCTCATTTACAAGATACTGGTGGTTTCTTTGTTGCCGTTTTTGAAAAAGTTGCTCCTTTTGGTTCTTTAGATTTATTTGAAAAGAGAAAGACCGAAAAAGCTCAATCTAAAGATGTTGAAATGAATATAGCCAAACAAGATGAAGAAGAAATTAACAATGTTGTTGAATCGGATAGCAAGAGAAGAAAGTTAGATAATACTTTCCAAGCTCATAAAGAATTACGTATACCTGAACCAAGTCAAAATAAAAATGTTAAAGTATTTAGTATTGAACAACCGTTTGTTTTCTTACCAAAGGATGATCCAACAATCCAAAATATTAAAGAATATTATGGTCTTAGTTCACAATTTCCACAGGAGCAATGGGTTGTTCGTTCTGAAGGAGAAAAATTCCGCACAGTATACTTTATTTCTGATTCTGTGAAGTCAATTTTAAATTCTGAGGATTCTCATCGTATTTTAGTCGTTAATTCAGGTGTTAAAATGTTCTTTAGAAATGAAGGTGATGGTACTGTAAAGTGTAAATATCGTATTGTTAATGAAGGTTTAAGTACTATTTCACCATATCTTTCAGATAAACGTGTTATTTCAGTAACTTTCAATGATTTAAAGGTTTTATTAGAAGAGGATTATCCACATCTTCTTGGTTTTTGTGATGAAACCAAAAAGGCACTTGAAGAATTAGATCAAGGAAGTTGTTTATTTAGATTCATTCCATCGGAATCAGACAATAATAATGATGAATGTTTAATTAGAAGTAAATTAGAGTTACCAGTATGGAAAGCTAGAACCAGTGTTAATTTATTAATGAAGAAAGCAGAAAAAAGATCACTTGCTTGGAGATTATTAGGAAAGGAATTAGATGAAAAAAAAACAAGAAAAAGTGAAAATGAAAAATTATCATCAACCGAAATAACTTCCGAACAAGTTTCCGAACAAACTACTGAACAATCTTCTGAACAAACACTTGAATCTCAACAAGAATAAGTTATCCTATGAATTTATTTTTTATTTTCGTAATTAATTAATAATAATAATTATAATATTATTAATATAATTTAGAATTAATATTTGTTAAAAAATAAATTTATAACATAATTAAACAATATATATATATATATTTTTTTGACTAATAGAAATAAATTTTAGATTTTTTATTTTAATAAAAACAGAAAAATAAAATTTGTGTTAACTTATTTATATTATTATTCTAATATAAAATAAAAGAAAAAAGAAGCATTAAAAAATATATACATGCAAATATATATCTTTTTGTTATAATCTTAATAGATTATAGCATATTATATAATATGTTCTTAAAAATTAAAATAAAAATATTAAAATAAATAAAAAAAATTGTTATAATCTTTATAGAATATAATATATATATATTTTTAAAAAATAACATGCTTTTAAAGAATAAAATGAAATGCAATAAGATAAAATAAAGGTTTAATAAAATAAAATAAAAAAAAAAATAATTAAGAGATAATAATAAATATAATTGTATATATAATATTTTATATTTTATAATGTTTATAGTTTAATATTTTTTAAAGTTTTTATGTATATATAGAATTAAATTAGATTCTATGTAAATATAAAACGGTTAATATAGATTTGAAGGAGAGTAAAGTTTAAATAATACTATTATTATTATTACTACTATAACTATATAACAACTATTACAAATATAATAATAATAATAATAATAATAATAATAATAATAATAATAATAATAATAATAATAATAATAATAATAATAATAATAATAATAATAATAATAATAATAATAATAATAATAATAATAATAATAATAATAATAATAATAATAATAATAATAATAATAATAATAATAATAATAATAATAATAATAATAATAATAATAATAATAATAATAATAATAATAATAATAATAATAATAATAATAATAATAATAATAATAATAATAATAATAATAATAATAATAATAATAATAATAATAATAATAATAATAATAATAATAATAATAATAATAATAATATAATAATAATAATAATAATAATAATAATAATAATAATAATAATAATAATAATAATAATAATAATAATAATAATAATAATAATAATAATAATAATAATAATAATAATAATAGATAACAATTTAATAGACATTAACATTGGGGTTAATAATGAATGAATGTGTATAAATAAATCAATTAATAAAATCAATCAATATATAAATCAATAAATAAATAAAGTAATAATTTGTATTTTTTTTATTACTTAAAAGTATATCTATAATAATTATTCAAAATTTTAATATGTACTTTATATTATTTTTTTTTCAAATATTTTATTGTAAATTTTGAAATTTAAATTTTATATAAAGTTCATTAAATAAAATACAATTATTATTATAAATTATAATAAAGTACAATTATTATAAATTATAATATATATTATTTTATTATAAGATAAATAAATAAATAAATAAAAAGTTATTATATTAATGTTAAAAGTTATTAAACTCTCAATATTAATATAATTAACATCGAGACTTTTTGTATTATATAATTTTATATTTGAATCTAAATATATACTATATATATATCAATTTAAAATCTAAATAGAATCAAATAAAATAAAACAAATCAAAAGAAAAAACAAAAACAAAAATAAAAATAAAATTAAGAAAATAAATATGAGAAGATAAAATATACCATACAAGATATTAAATAAATAATAAATAAGGAAAAATAAATTTAATAATTTTAAAATAATAATAATAATAAATAAATAAATAAAGGAAAAAAGTAAGAATTGAAAAAACAAGTAGTAATAATTATTGTACATTTATATTGAATTCGACTAGAAAATATTATTATTTCAAAAAATTCAATAATTTTATACATAATTATTTTTTATATATGTAAAATATATTAGTAAACTAAAACATCATTATATATAATATAAAACATCAATATACTAATAGAAAAACTTTTTTTTATGAGAGATACTATGTAAATATCAGATTATAAAGTATATATTATGATAAAAAAGGTATGTAAATATATATATTAAATAGTGTATATTTTTAAATGTTTATTGATAAATATTTAATTGAAATTGAAAATACAAAATTATTTGTTTATATTATATATTTATAACTAAATAATTGCTATATAACAATTTTTCATATTATAAAATTATTAAAAAAAAATTAAAATAAGTTTGAATTAATATAAAATTATTGCAATATTTAAAATAAATAAAATTAAATTTTAGAGAAAAAGAAATATATTAAATATAACATACAATAGCATTAGTAACAATAGTAATAAACGTAAGAATTTGGAATATACTATAAATTTTTAAAACATTTAAAAATAAAAATAGAAATAAAATTAATAAATATTATTATTCATTTTTAAAGAATAAAATATTAAAAATATAAATCTGTAATAAAATTAAATAAAAGTAAAAATTTAATTTAATAAACAAAATGTAAGTTTAATAATAATAATAAAAATATTATAAAAAGTATTTATAATAATAAATAAGATAATTAATCATTCAAATAAAAATTAATGAATTTTATTTTATATTTAAGTAATATAATAATATTATTAATATAATGATAATGTATAATAGGCAAAGTAAAGCATTTTGAAAAAGAAACAACAAATAAATTTTATCCGTATATATATATATTTCTTCTTTACTCTTTCAGTAAGTATATTATTTAATATCAATTTATTGTATATATTTAATCCTATTAATTAATATATATTTTATTGAATTTATTTAAATATACAACAAATATATATATCATAATTAATATATTAGAATTTTATTTAATATATATTTTATTGAATTTATATATAGAATAAACCTATATACCATATAAATATCCTAAATTAAATTAATTTAAGTTTAATATTAAAATAAAGAAAAAATAAATAATTATCAATTTCATAGAATATATTTATTCTTTATAAAATAAACTTGGCATTTTATTTGATTCAATAATTATCAAATAATATTTAGAATAAGTTTTATTATTATTATTTTTTCATTTTTTTTTTTTTTTTTTTTTTTTTTTTTTTTTTTTTTTTTTTTTTCATTTTTATATTTTATACAATTTAAATTTTAATTAAAAACAATAAATTTAAGATAATGCCAAAAAAAATATCAACAAAAGATTATCCCAATAATACAACCGGGGCATCACCTAAATTGGTTAAAGTACATCATAATAAAGTTCATTCATATTCTTATTCGAAAAGAAAAACCCCATCACAATGTATATTGCAATATTTATTCGCTCAATTTGTAAAATCAGCTGAAGTAAAAATTAATGAAGCACTTAATCATTCTTTGGTAATTTAAAAAAAAGGATATATTCTTAAAAAATTTTATAAAAATTATACGATTTTTTTATTTTATTTTAATGTAATATATCGTAATTTAATATTATATTAAAAATTATATATATACATATAAAGGACAGAGAAGTTGATATGGCAGTAGGTGTGCGGGAAGGAGATGATCCGAATTTTGATAAGTTGTTGTATTCATTGGGCTCTGTATCTAAGCATTGTCCAAGATCTATGATAGATGCAATTATGACATGGAGGAAAGCAAGAAGTGATTCATCAGATTTAATGAAGCTTGGAGAGATACAGTACATATTAATTAACTTTTTTTATTTTGTTAAATAGCAAAATATATTTAAAACAAGTTCTGATAATTAATTTTAATAAATTTATTAACTTATAATTATAAAATAATTAAAGATCTGGTTACCCTTATCCTGATATGAAAATTAAAGAAATTATGAAAGAAAGAAGATCTGTAAATTAAATTTAATATTATTTAAATTATATATTCATATATATTAGGTTAATTAAATTAAAATGAATCAATTATAAAAATATTTTATAATATAGTTAATATCAAATTTTATATTATGTCGAGTATTAATAGAAATAACTAAACAATTACAACCGGAACAACTTCCTGAAGAATTAGGAGATAAATTAGAAAATATGGTTTTTAGCCAGTTTAAAAATCTTGAACCGTAAATATTAATAAAAAAATTATTAAATATAATTAAAATTTTATTTAAAACAGATAGTAAATATAATAAATAATACAAATATATTATAGTGACAGTATATCAAGATCAATAAATAGACAAACTAATGCTGATTTTTTTGCTGAATTAATTGGAGTTATTTCAAATATAAGGTATATAGAATTTTAATGTTATGTGAATTTAATAAATTAATATCATTTTATTAATATATATATATATATATATATAAATTTATTTAATTAATAGGTTTGCTTCAGTTAGTGATAAATTCAAAAGTGAATTAACAACAGCTGTCAATGTTATGAAAGAAAGTAAAGTAGAATTATTAATTCACAGTATGAGATTTTTAAAATTAAAGGTAAATATTATTATTTTTTTTAATTATTTTTATTTATTAATTATTATTATTTTTAATTATCATCATTACTATTAATTTAATTATTAAACATTTTTTTAAAAAATGGCTTTATCATTTGATAATCAAGTTATATCCAATGGAAGCTTTGGAGGATACAGCAGAATTCTTACAAGTATGTTCTAACTTTTTCCAATCTGCTCATTCAATTAAAGTTAAACATGCTTATGCAGAAGTATTTGTAGAATTATTAGATCCTATAGCTGCTGTAATTGAAATATATATTTTATTTCTTAGAAATTTAATTAATAAATAAAATATAAATCAAATAATTAAAAATTTTGTTATTTTTTATAATTTTTTATTATTGTTATATTATTTATTATTTATTATTTTATTTTATTTTATTTTATTTTTATTTTTTTATTTTTTTTATTTTTATTTTTATTTTTTAATATAGGTTGCTGATGCAGAAGTTAATTTACCAATGTGGACAAAGTCTATTGATTTAATATATCCAAAAGCAACAAAAATGATAAATAAGCCTAGACATTATCAAGTAAGAATAAAAATAAAATAAATAATAAATAATTTTTTGATATTATATTAATGAAAAATAAAATAAACTCATATAATATAAAAACTAAAGTTTAGTTATTTATTTTATTGATAAAATATTTTTCTATTAATAAAATTATATTTAATTAGGTTGCATATCCGTTGGTGACAACTTTATTATGTGTTAGTAGAAAGGATTTCTTTTTAAATAATTGGATACCACAATTAGAATTATGTTTTCATAAATTTAAAGATAAATCTTTAAAACATGTCGCATTGTCATGTGTAACAAGATTGTTATGGGTTTATTTATATCGTTGTTCAGATTCTTCTACTAGTAATTGTCAAAAAAGACTTGATTCAATATTAAAAGTATTATTTCCAGTGAATAGAAAAATTATAACACCATCTGAAACATCATTAAACCTTTTTGTTCAAATTGTATATTTTATAACAGCTAAACATTTAGAATATGGATTAAATAATGTTATATTAATGCTTTTAAATTGTGAATCTGGAATTACATCGTTTTCTGGAGGATCTAATAGTGTTGAGAAATATTTAAGTCTATCGGGTGGTGTTGCAGGTACTATTGGAACTTCTTTATCTCAAGTATATGGTGGTGTTTCTATTATGGGTGACGATAATTTTTCTACTACTGGTAGTAATTCAAGCTTTCAGAATGCAACAACATCATCGGTTATTCCATCAGAAACTGATATTGCTCCCGAAAGAATTATTATTGGTATTCGAGCCTTTTTATTAATATTGTCAGATTTAGAGGAAGTCGTTCATCAAAATCATTCAACTAATCCATCATCTTATTTACCAGTTTCAAAATCTATGCCAAGTAATTTAACTTTAAGTTCACAAGTAGTTGTTGAAGGAAAAATTAATATACCACCACCGCCATTCCCAACAAGTGCTCTTATTAATAAATCTTCTCGGGAAGAGAGAACAGCATCTACAGGTGGTTATGAAGAACTTCGTAAAAGTCAAAAATTACTCAATAATGATACGCCACTTGGAAATTTAGGAGCAAAACCAGAATATTCTATTAATAATGTAATCTCTTCAAAGGTTATTGCAAGATTTGGTATTTCAGTAAGAGATGCTATTGATAGAGTTAATGAAGTTATTGGTCGATTGGCGTTATCCTTAGAACAATCTTGTGGTTCTTATTTAATTACCGATGAACGTTTTTATTCTTTCAATATTCCAATTTTAAGTTCATCCAGTAGTAGTACAGTAACGGCGAGACGCCCAGCTTCTTCTGTTAATGGAGAAGGTAGAAATAGTAATGAAGGATTAAATAATACTATTGATTCTCAATCCCAAATATTACCAGGAGGTACTGCTCCTCTCTCAAATACAACATCTCACTTTTCAGTTTCAAAGGAACGACATATGCTTTTTTTATTAATTAAAACATATTTAAATGCACTTCCTAGGTGTACACCTACTGGTGTAGGTTCTACTTGGATGCTTGAAACTATTGTAAAATATGTTTATCATATTGATGAGGGTATTCGAATGGCTGCAACTGAAGCCTTAAAAAGAATTGCAAAAATTAAAGATGAAAATGCTAAAAGATGGTGGTTAGATACCCCTAAAAAGCATGGAAGCCTTATTAAGAAAATTATGGGATTATTTGAAAGTTCTCTTATTGTGTACTATGAAAGATTCCCTGAAATTCTTGTCAATTCTGTTAATGATTCAAATGAAGGCTATGGTGGATATAACCTTAATAGTATAAATAAATTGTTTGTTGAGTTACTAGAGATCTTATTAGAAGATGCAAAAAAGGATAATAGTGATTATACTAATGATGAATTAATTAATTTGATTGGAAAGATTGAAGGAAGAGGTCTGTTATTATTATCAAGCTGCCTTCCAAATGTTAGAAAGCGTGGTATTGAAATTTTAAAATTATCACATCAATTTGAAATTATTCGAAAAGAAAAGTTTGCTGATAATAATACAAATAAAAGTGATGAAGATAATGATAATGAAAACATTAACGGTAATATTGTTAATAATAGAAATAATAACACTGATAATAGTACCAATCAAAACTCTGGAGATATTAATAAAAATAAAAATAATAATAGTAATAATAATGAAGAGAATAAAGAGGTAATTTGTAAATTTTGATAAAAATCTATTATAATAATTTATTTATTTATTTATTTAAAATTTAATTTTTTTTTATACTTATAATTTAAAAATTTAATAATATTAATTATAAAAATAAATAGCCTTGCAGCGTTTTAACATTGATAGAAAATATTGGCCCTGAATTGGTGAAAAAACATTATCATGATCCAGTATTAGCTACTAGTTCTCGTACCGAATTTCATAAATTCCAACAAAGACAGAGACAACAGAGTGTATTACGTGAACTCGAAAATAAAGATTCATTATTACGTGTTGCTGAGAGTGAAGAACAAAATTATATTGCAATATGGTCTCGTTGTTACCCTGATCTTATTAGAAGCTGCTTTAATTTATGCTCACCACTTACAATAGCTAATTGTTTAGTTAATGCTGGCTCACGCCTCTTCCAATTAATGCCATATATTACTATTACATTAGACCAATATCAAGGAAAAGGAAATAATAATACCGTTAAATGGTCTCAAAGTAATAATTGGAATAGTGTAAAACCAATAGTATTATTAAATGTAACAAATGAAATGATAGATCAATGGAAATTTTATTTAATTTATCTTGCTTCTACAATAGAAGTTTGGAATCCATTGCGTTGTACTAATCCTCAAGTTATGGCTCTAAGAAAACAAACTGAGGAAAATGGAAGTAAAAAAATTAATGTTACAAGAGCTGAACAATTATTTAAACATATTGCTCCACTTTTATCTTGTGAAAAAATTACTATTAGACAATCAGCTGTTCTTGCATTTGGTTGTATTAATTCGTTATCATATAAAACTTTGTTAGAAATATTACAACCTTACATTAAAAGTGTTTTGGATGATGTAAGATCGAAATACCCATTAGACCCCAAAACCTATTCATCAGTTCGTCGTAATAGTGCAAATACTTATCAAGGTAAAAGATTAGAACGATTACGTATGGAATTAGCACATATTTTCTCATTAATTGCAGATTTTATTACATATGAACAATGTAGAAATAATGATAAAATTATGGATAGCGTAAAAACATATATCATTGAAATGATTAAATTTTTATCAGATAATTATATTCAATTTGAATGGGATCATCAAATGTTAAGATATTACTTTTGTGGATTTATAGAAAGATTATATGATAATTTAGTTATTACTATTACTAATTTAAAGACAGCTCAATCTGAAAGTAAAACTGAAGCAGAAAGGTTGCAAAATGAAATAAAAATTAAAAGATTAAGAAGTTTTATGACATTTGATACAAGGTATCAACTTTTTAAACTTTTTGAAAATTGGTGTGGTTATGGTCAATTAAGTTCATCTACTCGTGATAGAGAAGCTAGAATGATGATGAGTGTTTTATCTCAAGTTAAAGATGGAAGAGAAAAAGGTGCATTGACTACAACAATGGAAGAGCAACGAAAAGCTTTAGAAATGGCAGCTCTTAAAGCTATGTCTTGCCTATGTAAAGGTGAAATCATTGATCCCCTTACTAATGCTAGTTTTGATTTAAATTCTTTATTTTACTGGATTGATTCAATATTTTCAAGTCCTGATGAAAAATTCCATGTTATTTCTAAATCATCACTTAAATCTCTTTTAATTTATAATGCTGATCAACCAAAGTTATTAGAAAGCATTATTAGAAAATGTTATACTGGTATTGGAAATACAAATATATCTCAGGGATATTTTACTGCTATTGTTCAAATTTTCTATACAATTGACGATTATCCATGTAAATTAAATCAAATGTTGACTCTTACATTGTATAAAATAAGTGATCCAGATATATCAATTAGAAGAAATGCAATTCAATTATTAAAGGTATTGGAAAGTAGATTTTTGAATGTCAATTGGGTAGAAGAATATGAATCTGCAATTGGCTTAAGTTCGTTACCTATTATATTTAAAAATGCACAATTAGCTATTTCATCTCGTCTTGCTAAACTTTTACCACATTTAACATGTGAAGTAAGTTATATTTGCATAGATATTATTTACTTTATTTATATTTTTTATTCTATACTTATTATTATTATTATTATTATTATTATTATTATTATTATTATTTTTTTTTTTTTTTTTTTTTTTTTTTAAATATTATATATATATAAAACAATTAATCTTATTATTAAATGAAATTATAATAATATTGTATAATATTATTTATATATTTTAAAATTTATAGATGATCTCAGAAATTACTTATTGTATTGAACTTATTTCATCATTTGAAATGTCTAATTATCCATATAGTGATATAAGAAATATGTTTGATTTCTTATTACCATGGGTTAGAAATATTAACTTAGCTAATGAAAAAGATGAAGAAATATTTAGTAAAAAATATCAAGTTGTTCAAGTTCAACAACGTATTAGTACCAAAAGACACCCGATACTTAGTAATTCGGATGTAATGCTAACAAATTTATTCTATTTAACCATTAAATTTGGAAATGATTATTATGCAGAGATGGAACAAATATGGAGTAATTTAATTGATATGGATGGAAATCCACAAGATATTCAAAATCCACAAATATTTAACGATAATTTAAATAAAAATATATCAATTATTATTGATTTTTTGCTTTCAATTGGTGTTCGTAAACGTAATCCTGCATTTGTATTGTATTCTAAAAAAATTATTGTATATATAAGTAGGACCTATGCTTGTAAGAATTTAATTGACGTTTTAATTGAAAATATTACCCCAATAACCTTAATTCCAGATATGGGAAATAGTACTAATAATTCTACTTCAAATATTAGTAATATTAACGATAATAATAAATCAAGTATAAATATTTTCAATAGTAATGTTGTTATAGAAAATATAAATGAAAAAAATGGAAAAATGCCACTTTTTGTAGCTGATCTTGATAATGTATTATTGGAAATGCCAAAAAGACCTGCATTTTCTAAAGGTCAACTTGCAGCAGTTCTTTTTGTTGATGCGGCTATTGAAATAGGAAATATTTTACTTCCAAATTTACCTATATTATTACATGTTATTATTGTTCAGTTAGATCATTTTATTACATTAATTTGTGAACAAAGTAGATTATTGCTCTTAAATTTAATACAAGGTATTCTTCCTAAATCTGTACGAACTGAAAAAGTTAATTCAGTAATATCGTTATTAATAGAAAAGGAAGGAAAAAGGATGTGGGCTTATGAAGATGTTTCTGGAAAAAACAGAAATATTCAAAGTGCAAAAGAACTTTCTTTATTTGTTGAAGATCTAATTGAAATTTTTTATAATGTTGATCCGAATCTAAGACAAACGTGGGGTACTTTAGCTATTGAATGGGGTACTTCATGTCCAGTTAGACATGTTGCATGTAGGTCATTTCAAATTTTTCGAACATTAATGCCAATGTTAAATCAAAAAATTATGGGTAATTTATTTGTTCGTCTTTCATATACACTTGGTGATGTGAAGGAAGAAATACAGGGTTTTGCTTATGAAATTTTAATTACGTTAAATGCAATGATCACTTCAATGAGTAGTGAAGAAATATTAGCATTTCCTCAGTTCTTTTGGGCTTGTGTTGCTATTTTGTATGGTCCTCATGAATGGGAATACTTAGAAGGGGTCATAATGTTGGAAAAAATTTTAAATAAAATATCATTAAGTGATTCAAAAGTTAGTAATATTTTATTAATTAATCTTCCTACAAGATGGAAAGGCCAATTTACTGGTTTGCAAAACCTTCTCCTTAAAGGTTTAAATAGTTCTTTAACTGAAAAATATAGTCTTAGTCTAATCAATAAAATCGCATTATTAGAACAAGATGATTTTGTTGATAAAACTAATGGAAGAGTCTTGTTCAGTATTTTAGCAAATATACCAAAATTACTTCAAGTTTTAGAATATTCAACAAGGGATAAAAATAATGTAACCAATTTTAATAATATTAAATCGGAAGGTCAAGCACATATAAATTCAGAATTAAGTAAAGAAAATATTGATATAGATAAGTGCTTAGAAATTGCAGGATCATTAGCAGAATTAGCAGAAATGAAAAATTATACAACTATTGCAAAATTAATGGAATCATACTCAAAACAGAGATTTAGGGATTTTCAAGATTTCTTACAAAAATTTATTAATTCAATAAGAGAGATATGGTTCCCAACATATGAACTTCAAACATTACAATTATTAATGGGTCTTTTATCAAATCGAAATACAGGTTATCGTCGTATGACTTTAAAGGTACTTAAAATACTATTACCATATGTTAATAGTCGTAAACAATATTCAGCTTTAGAAGGTATTGAAGAAGCGTTAGTTGCTCCACTTTTAAGTTTATTACGTACAGAATTATGTAATGAAGCTTTAGAAGTTTTAGATGAAGCTATGAAATTTACTGATTGTAAACGTGATGTTATATGTATTGCTGAAAAGCATTCCTTAAAAAATATATCATCTATTACTCAAAATATTAATAAAGAAGTTGATGACAGTACAGGTTGGAGTGTAAGCGATCCAGAAACAGCATCTGAATATATTAAATATAATATGGCAGGTGTTAGTTTTATAGGTCATAGTAATCAAGAAATATATTCTGTATTTGGTAAGAAACCAAATCAATCTTCATTTGATTCAAATAATGATTTACAAATGTTACAGGCACAAGAAAGTCAAAATGAAACAGATGAAGTTAATGTTATCAACATATTGGATGATTTGGATGAATTCTTTGATGAGTTATATGAAAATCAAAATTCTGATTTACAAACAGAAGGTATTATTAGTTTGAATTTTTTAATAATAAGTTTATTAAATAATTTGAAAGTATATTTATTATATAATTTATTTTTATGTTTTTATTTTTATTTTACATTTTTATTTATTTTTTTTTTAATTTTTTTTTTTTTTTTTTATATATATATATATATAAATATTTCTAAAATTTAAACATAAATAGATATATATTCAATACAACCATATCAAGAAAAAGATATATCATATGAACTTTCAAATAATAATATTGTATCATTATCATATTCACCAATTATTAAACTATTACTATCATCACCGCAAATTGTAAGAATAAATATAAAACTTTATAAATCATATACAGAGAGTAATCAAGCAGCTATTGCTTCGTTACTCATATCTGAATTTACTACATTACTTGGAATATCTATAGATCAATTTTACATTTCAAATTATGAAGATAGCCCATCTTCATTTAATGAAAATACAGATATTAACTCAATAATAGTAATTAATTTCCCATCAAACGAAAGATATAATTTAGCAGAAAATATAAAGAATTCCGAAACTATATTAAATATAATTTCAAATATAAATAATCCTCAACTATATCAAGGTGTCTTAACTTCAGTTGTTGATAGGTCATATCAACCAAAAATTGTTATAGGTAATTAAAATAAGTAATTAATTTATTATTATTATTATTATTATTATTATTATTATTATTATTATTATTATTATTATTATTATTATTATTATTATTATTATTATTATTATTATTATTATTATTATTATTATTATTATTATTATTATTATTATTATTATTATTATTATTATTATTATTATTATTATTATTATTATTATTATTATTATTATTATTATTATTATTATTATTATTATTTAAAATAAATAGTATTATATAATTTAATTTAATTTTATTTAATATTCATAATTTTTTAATATCATTATTTTATTTAATTTAATAATATTAAAAATATTATTTTTACAGAGGTTCAAGGTTTTAATATTCCATATAATCCAGGTGATTTAAGTGTAAATGAATTATCATTATTAACAAATAATTATGAAGTATTTCAAGAAATCAATTTAACAAGACATCTAAGTGATGAAATAAAAGAACTTAGAGCAATTTTTAGAACTTTCCCAATTAGTTTCCAACTTACTATCGATTTATATGACGAATTAGTTCAAATATTAAAGAGTTATAATGATACTTATGAAAATACAGACGATATGACAATAGAAAAACTAATAGAAAATATTCAATTGGTTAGAAATTCTTCAATGCACCCATTATACTGGCCACCATTTACTGATATAATAGTAGACAATGCAAAAATTGAAAATATTGCTAACTCTTTCAATCAATTACAACAGGTAATTTAGAATATATAGTTATTTAATACTATTTAAATTATTTTTTAAACAGTTTAATAATATTATAATATTTATTATTATTATTATTATTATTATTATTATTATTATTATTATTATTATTATTATCATCATCATCATTTATTATTATTATTATTATTACTTATTATTATTATTATTATCATTTATTATTATTTATTTATTATTATTTATTATATTATTATTAATTATTATTTATTTATTAATTAATATGATAATTTATTTAGGAGGATAATGAAGTAACTGATATATTTTTGCATCATTATTCCAAACAAATAAATAATATAAATGAACTGTTTCAACCATATATAATTAAACGTAAAGAAATTTTAAAATTATACCAAGAAAAAGATAATTCAATAATAGAAAATATGAAATTATTAGTATTACAATTAATGGAACTCTTTAAATCTGTTCTTGAATTCCAAGGATTATTGGAACAATTTCTTCAAATTACAGAGGTAAATAAATTTATAATAATTATTAAATTGTGTTTTATTAATTTACTAATTATATATATATATTTTTTATTGCTTAAATTTTAATAATTTGAAATAATAGGATAGTCGTATTCATCAGTTAGCATTAATTATTAATTGCATAGATAATATTAATAATTTAAGCAATTAATGAAGTATTGGAAATATAAATATTAGATTAAAATTACAAAAGAAAAAGAAATTTAAAGAAAAGAAAATTAAAAAAAAAAAAAAAAAAAAAAATTAGGAATATATAATTTAAATTTTAATAATAATAAAAATAAAAATAATAAAAATAAATAAATAGATAAAAAAAATATATATAATATATATATATATATAAAATAAAATAAAAATATATAATAAAAAATATAATAAAATAATAAATAAATAATAAAAATAAAATAATAAAAAAAAAAACTATATAAAAAAATAAAAATAAAAATACTTTTATATAACTATTCTATTAAATAATATAATGTAATAATAATAATAAATAATATAATAATAATAATAATAATAATAATAATAATAATAATAATAATAATAATAATATATATATATATATATATATATATATATATATATTAATCTTTCATTATTTTAATTATTTATTATATTTATTTATCTTTAATCCATATTATCGTATTTGAATTTCAATATTTTATTTAATTTATTTTATACTTATTTACATTTCATTATATTCGTTATTTCTTTGTATTTGAGTATTCATGAATGATATTTCATTTTGGGCCTTTGTTGTTTTGCATATATTGTCAATGTCCATTCAATCATTGTTGCAGTTATAATTTTCTTTCTATGTGTCGCTTAAAACGTAATAATAAATTGAAATTTTGCTACTAGTTTATTCAATAAATTCATCAGATTTTTCATTTCCACTAAGGATTATTTTGTTTTTAATTTCATTAGGACATACGTTATAAATGATTTTAATTTTTTTCATAATCAATTACTATGTAGCCATTAAAATTAAGAATCTTATTATTTTCTTCAATTTTCTTTTTAACAGCCATGCTTTCATTAAGACTCTTAGACTTCAAAGAGAAAGAGTACATTTGATATAATCAGTATCAAACATCTGAGGGTTCCTTTTTGTCGTATTCTTTTCTTAATCTTTTCATAAAGGTACCCATGAGTTCCAATTGAAAGGTGGAGTAAAAACATCATTAGCATTCAATCTTAAACGAATAGCACAACACAAATAGGCAACTGAAAACTTGCGAGAAGTAATCAAGGTCCACTCCCATCTATCATCTTAAGTTTCATCAAGAAAGGGCTTTTACATCCTTTGACTTTTTCATGGAAGACTAGCATGATATTTTTTTAGGATGATAGTTGTAACACGAGATTCTTTGGTTTCATGTTTTTCTAGTTATTTAACCAGATCATTCTCTGCGTTGCGTGGTTTTCCTACTTGAACTTAGTCACACAGTTCGATTCAATAAGGCAGAGGAGTTTTTCGGATTGGGACGTACTGTAAATTTTCTAATACCAGACGTCGAAGTTTCCTTCATTAAGGCGTTTTTCATCTTTACATAATAATCCGGAGTTCATTTTTATGCGACTAGTCATATTGAAAGAAAAGTAGAATTAAGAATTAATTATTAAACTTTATTCATTAATATAAATTATGAAAAATAAGTGAGTTTATATATATGAATTATTTTTACTTTTAATATTTTTTTTTATATATTCTTTTTTATCTTAAATATATTTATAATGTATTTTTTACACTCAAATGTATAAAATATATTAATATTTTTTAATAATTAATTGATAAAGCAGTGAAAGTGTATTCTCTTCCTAGTCTAAAAAAATCTTATTTTATTTTTTCTATGTCTTTGTTAATAACACTATTTTCTTTGTTATCTCTTATATTTTAGTTATTTTAATTTAATTTTTTTTTATCTTGTTTAGTTATGAGATTACTAATACTTTATCTTCTTAGTGATAAAAGTGACTATTTATAAAAAAAAATATAATAAATAAAAAATATTATATACAATTATATACTTATATTTTATAATTATTTATTTTTGTTCCATTCATTATTTTCAGCTAATTATTTTGTTCATTTAATTCTTTCTAATATTTATATTCTTATTTTTTTTACTATTATTTATAATCCAAAATAAAAACATATTACACAGAGTTCTGAGAAGATTTTAATATATTGAAAAAAACAACTTGTTATCAACTTTTATCAATTATATCATAGAATCATTAACAATATTAAAATAAATTATTATTTATTCATTCATGATTTCAAAGATTGGTTAGTAAAACAATCATGTAATGTAATAAATTAAAACAATAAATCTCAATTTGACCTTCTCTTTTCTATTAGTAAAAATATTCACCATTTCATAGCTCCTATTTTGCTATTAGCATTAATGCTCCCAATCAATGCACACTAATTAGTTTCATCCAAAAAAGTATCGAAAGACTTCCTATTGCATCGAAGATTGGTTGGAAACGTTGTTACTTAAATTCTTTATATCATAAAATTCAGTAAATTCTAATAGAAAATAATTTTAAAATATTTTCAAACATTTAGATTCCCTTCTTAGTCCTATGTCTCATGATTTTTTTTCTAGTCACCTTTCTTAAAGCTCAGTTTTCTTTAACCTATATGCTAGTTGGAATATCAAATAATTGGTAATGAAAAAAGGAATGGTGTTGTTTACTTTAATTCAATCTTCAAATCAGTATATATTTCCCTTCAGAAAACTATTAACCATAAATTTTAATAAATGCACCTCCTCTTTCATTCTTTACAATTATATTCCAGCTATGCTTTGTGCTAATAAAAAACTCCAGGAATGAGAGGTTTAAGTATTGATGTTCATTCTTCCTATTCTTTCAGTCTGTAACCTCTCTTGTATAAATATATCATCTTAGTATTCATAAATTCATTTTGGGATCAAAAATGCTTACTTGATAATATATATTTTCTCTAGAAAAGTTTAAAGAATGCTCGACTCTGTGTGTTTTTGGGAATTTGAAAAATGGATTAATTTCCACGATAAAAACAATGCACTTGCTATTTTAATTGGTGAATTCAACATGTCTTTAACAAACACTCTAATTACAATCCACAAGGACTTCCTGACGGGACTGTTGCTACCTTAACCGGTAGCACCTTTACTAATACAAAAGTATAAAATTTTTTTATATTGATCATGCAATTTATAATAGATCAATGACTTCACATTTCTAATTGCAATAACTATGGCAGAATTTCATTAATTAATGTAGGTCTAAAATTATTTCAAAGGTATTAACTGAAGGAATCTAAAAATATAATTTTAATAATAAATTTATTAGACCTGAACAATTCGATTTTGGTAATCATTAAGAATGTATTAACCTTTATATTTCCATCAGAGAAATCTGAAGTCTGTCTAAGAAGGAAATTAAATAGTGAGTTTGCATAGCCTTCTTGGATCTTAAAAAAGCTTATGATTCAGTATTTATTTTCAACGTTTTAACTAAATTGTTTCATTTTTGTATTAGTGGTAAAATTTCTAATTTCCTCTTGAATCTGTATTAATCTTCTAAGGCTCGTATTCGTTTTTTTGATATACTTTAAGACGAAAGGTGCCACCTTTTTCCTATTAAATTTAATGAACAGTATTTTAAATAAATACGATAATTTTGGTGCAATTATTAAAGATAAAAAAAACTGCTGTGGAGATTTATTTGCAGGTGATATTGTTTTAATTGCTCTTAGTAAAGAGAATATGATTTCAATTCTTCATTATCCCTTTAAATTGACTAACAAGAATGAAATGTCACTTAGAATAAATAAATATTAATATATGGTAATCAAACCTCTTAGCTTTGTTAATTCTCATTCTATTAAAGATCATACTTTCCATCTTGGTATTTACTCTATTCTTAAGATTTCATGTTATACTTATCTGGGAATTCTATTCAGCGATTATCTATCCTTTCAACTAGATATATCTAGTATGCAAGCCATAGTTAGGAAGATTTTATTTGCATTTCAAAATTTTATTACAAACAGCAAGGTACTTTTATCTTTTAAAAAGCAGGCTTTACAGTCTTATATTATCAGTAAAGCCCTTTACTATGTCCCTCTTCTTTATTCTAATAAAATTCATACAAGAAGTATTTAATCTTTAATTAATACTGGTATGCTATTGTCTTGTGTCTTGGTTCATTTCATAAAATCAATAATGAAATCAATAAATTAAAGATTGTTTTACCATGTAAAGGTTACATTATAAGGAATTCTAAGGAATTCTACCATTACTATTTATATCCTTTCTCGAGATCTTCATGTTTTTTCTCTTGCTGGCTTTTTGAAGGCAATGTAAAATTAGTGTTTCTGTAAATAGATTAATTATAATTGCATCATTTAAGATATTATTAAAAATATTCCTACTATGCATAAATATTCTTGAGCTAAAGAATCTAGTACTTTATATAGAAAACCCCCAAAAAAAAATATCAAAAAATCTAGTGATGTTAATGAAGTATATTGATCTGATATTGCTACAAAATTAGATATTAAAGGAACTAACAATGATAAATAAAAATTTATTTGAACAAGAATTTTATTCAATTTTAGCTATAAATACATTAAATTTAGTCTCTGATTTAATTGAGTACTACATTTAAGATGTGGATATAATTATAATACCACTATTTCTTTTAAAAGTGGTAGAATTAACAGAAAATTGTCCAAAAATGATGACCATATTATGGTAAAGGTGATCAATCATTTATTCATTGTATATTTGAATATTCCCCTTTTTTTTAAATGCTAGATTGAAATCATTATATTTCGTCAATGACCTATTCATTATGTTTGGAAGTAAAACAAGGAATTTACCTTTTTTTTCTTCCTACTCATTTATTTTATAATATAAAAAGCAAATTAATGAATATATTTTTATGATGATCCTTAGTGGAACTTTAACTTTAGATGAGCTATAATTTAATATTAAGAAACAAAGATATCTAAAAGAACTTCTATTAAAGAGTTCTAGGTCTAATGTTCCAAATATATTTAGCCTTTCAAATTGCCTTATAAGCACTATACCAGTGGTTAGTAACTCTCTTGGGTTACTATTTGACTGGTATTGTAAGAAACCCTTCACAATTAAGAGAATCAACATCGAATCGAGATGGCAAAGAAAAACATCTTACACATATAGTAATCGTTCTTCACAAAAGAATTACAAAAATTGAATCTCCTGATAATATTACACTGGTTAGAGGGAAAGTTTAATAGTCTCCTCACTGTTAACTTTACAGATGTTACTTTTTTGTTTTACTTTATTAGTAGAGATTATCTCTATTCATATCATAATACTATAATAACTTTTAAATTTTGCTTTATTTTCATTGTGTTACATTAACTTCAATTTTTATTAAATTATACTTTTAATGTTTTTTATTTGATATTTTTTTTATATATTCTTTTTTATCTTAATATATTTATAATGTTTTTTTAAACTTAAATGTTAACAATATATTATATTAATTATTAATAAATATAGCAATGGAAATGTATTCTCTTCCTTGTCTAAAAAAAAATGCATAAAACTGAAAAAGTTTAATTGTAAAATAGGTTGTTTTTATTATTCAAATGATAATTTATTTGTTTAAATCTTACATCCTTTATTTGTAGACACCTTTGTTATTAAATTTTACTCTAAATAATTTTATTATTAAGTTTTTGAAAAATATAAATAGAGAGAAAGAATATTTATTAATCAATATCAGTTGAAAATTATTTTTAATGATTTCTATTAAATACCTTTATAAAATAAAATAAATTTATATTAAAACTTAATATAAAATACATATTTTATTTAAATGAATTATATTATAGAAATTTTAATATTATTAAAAGGTAGTACAAATCAGTAGATTTTTGAATGAATGAATGAATGAATTAATATATTTTATATTGGATCAATAAACGATATTGATATGCTAGATATTTTATTGATTTATATTATACATATGGTTTTACTTTATTTTAGAGTATTTTTAATTTTATTTTTTTAATTGATTTATAAATGAAAAATATAATTCTAATTTAGTTATTTATATACTAATAGTAATTAGATATTTATCAATATAACTATAAGAAAATACATATATATATATATATTTACTTTTCTTTTGATCATAATATATACTTTATATTCTGATATTTAAATAAAAAAAAAAAAAAAAAAAAAAAAAGTTTTTGTTTTATTTATTACTATTACTATTATTATTATTATATATTTCTTTTTTCTTTTTATTTTTTATATATATAAAATCTCTTTTGGTATATTTTATCTTTTAATTTTTTTTTTTTAATTTTTTTTTCTTAATTTTATTTTGATTTATCTTTATTTTATTTTTGATTTATCTTAATTTTATTTTGATTTATCTTAATTTTATTTTGATTTATCTTAATTTTATTTTGATTTTAAATTAGTATATATCAAATATGGAATTAAGTAATATTACTATTACTAAGAGTTTTAAAACTTTATGTAATAATTAATTATTTATTTATTTATTAATCTATCAAATAATACAATAATATATATCATAACTTTATTAAAAAGAATTAACATAAAATTTAAATTTCAAATTTACAATAAATAATTATATATTCCTTCTTGGTGGAATTTTAGCTATATTTCATTATTGGGAAACAAAGACATAGTAGAAAAAATACTATATTTCCAAGACAATTAATATAAAACTGATATTGAAAAGAATAATTTCTGTTACTAGTCCTTTGAGTATATCTTTTACAAATAGAAATAATCACTCATTTTTCATACAATGAATGAATATGGACTTTCCTGATAATATTTCTCTTGATTTAAGGAAGAGTTTTATGTAAATTCCACTATATATTTTACAATTATTATTTTTTATTTTATTCTATTGAACTTCTTAGGTATAAATAATTTAAATAAGTACTATAATTTCATTATTACTATATATTTTTATTATATTTTCATTATTATATTTTAATTAATTACTTTATTTTAATATTATTATTTTCTATCTATGGATTTTTTATTTATACATCATTAATAATTTGAAAAAAAAAAAAATAAATAAATAAAGTATATGTATTATATATAAACATATTAATAATAAAGAAGTTAAATAGAAAGAAATTTTGAATTATTAAATATTAAATAAAAAATAGAGAATGAGAAATATTGTTATATTTTGTTTGGATGTAAATTATTGTTAATATTACACTTTAAATATACAATTTTGTGTTATATTTTCAATATTTAATAATTTATATAAAATATAAGAAAAATAGTGAAAAATAAATAAATAAATAAATAAATAACTTAATAAATAAAGCATGAAAGTTATATTTAAATTTTAATTATCAAAAGATTTGAGTCAAGAGCTAATTTTTATAAATATATTTGTTATTATACAGTTAGAGTTTTCAAAGAATTCAAATATAAATTATAATACATCATATCAACAACTTCAGCAACAACCTAAAAAAAATTTTAGAATAAATAAAATATAGTTTTAATATTAATTATACCTTAATCATCATTAAATACTGCTTTTTTTAAAAAAAAAAAAATTTAAAATATTATTAAAAATATACCTGCTTAAAAATTTTGTGAGAAAATGTTCCTTGTTTTAAGTTATTCTTAACATCTTCGAGTACTGTATTGGAAATATTTAGTGATGATATTCCATCAGGATTAATAAATATATTATATACCTTTACGAAGTATTTTTTTATGTTATCTTCAACAGTAAATGAATCAATTAATAATTCCTTTTTAGTTAACTTTATATTATTAATTTTGCAGTATTCTTTAAATATTAAATTATAAAGCTGATCAATTTTTGAATGAGTTTCAACAGGTGAATCTTGACTATCATCATTAAATGTAATATTTTTTTCATTAATAAAATTAACAACTACCATATCATATAAATCTTGTTTTGTTCCTTTAAATTGGGAAAGTGCAGTATTACTAGAAAGATGATTTTGAGATATACTGTCACTTTCATTCTTTTCTTTCTCAACAATAATATTAATAGTATCTAAGCTTTCATGTTCTGATGCACTAAATATATCAAAGCTTGTCTTTCTTTCATTACTAATTGTTTGTCTACTATCACTAATTACAGTTTTTGAAATTGATTCATGTCTATTATGATGAGGTATTAAGTCAAGTCTTACATTACTAGATTTCTTTTGAATAATTCTATTTCTTCTTTTTTCACTTTTACTTGCAGAATAATTATCAAAGACAATAGTCATCAACATTTGATGTACTTCCCAAAATAATACATTTTCTACACAATATAATTGAATTGCTTGCTCCTTAATTTAAATAAGACATAAAACAATATATAAAAAATATTTTTATTTTTTAATATAAATTTATCAAATTATATAGAAAAAAAAATATATTATATATAATAATTATTTATTTTAATCTACCTTTAAAAGCATTAAAAATTTTTTATCAAATAATAATTTAATAAAATCTTCTTTTGATGATTTCTATAATTTATAAAATATTTATTTTTAATTTGAATTCATTATTAAAATATATTATCATTGCTAATTATTAATCATTAATTTAGTATATATATCCGAATTTACTAAATATATAAAAAACAAGATCTCAAATACCTTGTTAACTTTATTTTTAACTTTATATATATTGTATAATGGAATAGAAATCACTAAAATATTAGAGTAGTAAATTATGTAAAAGAAATATGATGAATTTGAAATGTTAATTATTTTAAACCTCGATAAAGAAAATAATGATCCACCTATTAATATAATAATTTAAATATTATGTTAAAATAATTGTTGTAATAACAATAATCTAATAGTTGTAATAATAATAATAATAATATAGATATAGCTATTAGAAATTTACTTATTAACGAACAAACTAAAAAAGTAATAATATCTAATTTTTTATCCTTTGACAAATTTTTAAAGGCATATATAAGAATATATGGATAGAAACATGTAAAAAGTGCAGAGGTTGCTAAGATTGGAATAAATAATATCCATGATGAATTAACACATTTTTCAAATAGTTTATCTTTATTAATAATTAAACACATCAGAAATGAAGTAGAAATTATAATTCCAAAAATAATATAAATTGGCACTAAATATTTCTATTTCATGCATATTTATAAATATTTGCCAATTAATAAAATTAGTATAAGATATATAATTTATTAATGTAATTATAATTAAAATATTTTACTTTTTGAATATCTTGCTCAATATTTATATTATTATTTGATTTTAAACTCGGGCTTGATTTTATGCTTGAATTTAAAAAATCTAAATTACCTTCACCGCTATCACTATTAATTTGAGCACTATTTTTTCTTTCAAGTGTTATAATTTGGGTTTTTAAAATGTTTACTTTATTCATTAAAATTAAGCCAATATATCTTCCACATTGCCTTTTTTTTTTTTTTTTTTTATTATTATTATTATATTATATTTATTAATTGAATAATGAAAATAAATAATTAAAATAAATATTAATGAATTTTATATATATATTAGATATATACAGTGCAATAGGAATACATGCCCCGACGGTTGCAATAGTTGTATTGACTTTTTAATATTTAAATTTTATATATTTGTGTAAGAAAACCGCTATTTAAAAAAATGAAATATATTTTTATATAGATATTTAAAAACTATAATATATATTTACCTATACAAGGTGTATTAAATACATAACAAAGCTAGAAAAATATGATAACATATTTTTGTATTAAAAATATAATAATAATATAAGTAAAAAAAAAATTTTTTTTTTTTTTTGGATATTCAATTAAATAATAATTAAATTTAAATTAATGACAGTATATATATATATTTTAATTATTAATTACCGCATTTATAAACATTGTTGCTGCAGATTCTACAGCAACAAAAAAATTAATTTTAAAACCATAATAACTAATTAAATAATGCTTTCTATTTATCCAAAAAGGGATAATTAGAATTAAGCTTGCAAAAAGACTTGAAAATGCAACAAATAAATGAACTGCTGTTTCATTCATATTAAAAATTTTTAATTCTTAATTATTCTTTAAATATAATTAAAAGTATATATATATTTTTTGTTTTTTTAATTATTTTTAACAATTTTATTTGAAAATTATAAAAATGTAATAAAGAAAAAGAAATGAATATAAATGAAAAATGAAAAATGAATGAAAAATAATTAAAAAAAAAAATCACAAAAAGTTAATCATAATTAAAATATAATAAAATAAAAATAAATTATTCGTCTATAATTTAGAAGATATTAAAAAAATGATAATGATAATAAAAAAATGAAAACTTTAATATAAAAAAATATTTTATGTAAAGGTTGATAATATTTAATAAAGTTTTTTATTTTATCATAAAAATCAATTTATAATTCTTAAAATAAATGGTATATGTAAAAAAGATTAAAAAAAAAAAAAAAAAATTTAATAAAATTATATATTTATCTAAACTTAATATATTTTAAATTATTTTTATTGAGCATCCCAATTATCATGTATCTTCTCATTTAAACTCAAAATTATATATATATTTTTCATTAATTTTAAAAATTGATTTATATTTATTAAAAAGATTAATGATATAGATATAAATTGAATAATTGAATAAAAATGGATTTGAAAATAAATATATGTAATGAAACAATTTTCTAAAAAAGTATACTACAATATCTTTATTACGGATTATATATTGAAAAAACAAAACAACATTACATATCTACATTTTAATAATTCTGATTTAAAGATGGTATAAAA
Source organism: Neocallimastix lanati (nom. inval.) (assembly GCA_016946835.1). NCBI lineage: Eukaryota > Fungi > Neocallimastigomycota > Neocallimastigomycetes > Neocallimastigales > Neocallimastigaceae > Neocallimastix > Neocallimastix lanati (nom. inval.). The sequence continues at coordinate 521,551 of JACVTC010000063.1, forward strand.
AAATTTTTTTTATTCATTATTTTAGTAAATCTTTTATTTAAAAAGTTTTGGAAAAATAATATTAATCCTGTAATATTTAAAAAATTTTAATAATAATGGAATAAATAAATTAATAAATAAATAAATAAAAAACTAATAACTAATTCATATATATATTATTATATTGATATTTATATATAATAATTATATAATAATATTATATCAATATAAATTATAATGTAATTTTTAAAATTATAATTTTAAAAATTTTAAAATTTAAAAAAAAAAGTTTAATAAAAATAAAAAATAAAAATAGAAATAAAAATAAAAAATAAAAAATAAAAAATAAAAAGTAAAAATAAATATAAATATAAATATAATAAAATAAATAATAGAAATACAGGTGTTTAGTATATATTGAAAAAAATAAAATAAAATAAATAGTTGAAATATAGGTGTAAAGTATAGTTTGAATAAAGCAAAATAAAATAAAATAAAATGGTTGAAATATAAATATAAAGTAGGGATTGAATAAAATATAACAAAATAAAATTTATATTAAAATGATATATTTTTTATGAATAAATAAAAGTACTTATTTTATTTTTATTTAATAAGTATTTAAAATTTCAATTTTAACAAATTCTATTTATTTTTAATATTATGTAGCACGAAATGATTTAATTGATTTAATATATTCTTTTTTTTTTTTTTTTTTTTTTTTTGTTAAACATATCTAAATTTATAATAAATTACTTTATAGTATGTTTATATGATTTATCGTTTAAATAAAATAAAATAAAATAAATAATAATTATTTGATAAAATAAATAAAAATAAAATAAATAAAAAATAAAAAATAATATATATATATATATATATATTTAAATAATTTAAGGATTTATAATAAAATATTTAATCGCCATCACTATTATCATCAAAATCTTCATCTATATCCAATTTATTATTATCTTTTTTTTCTTCTTCATTATCTTCTTCTTTATCCCAATCTTTTATCGTAGCATTCATACCATAATTATCACTAAATACATTCCATGTTGGTTCTTTTGAATTCATATTTTCATTATTTGATGATTTTTCTTTAGTATCTGATTTTTGTTTATTTGATTCTTGTAACATATCCATAAAACTTTTCTTCGCAACTTCAACTAATAATATGAAATAAGAAATAAGTAAATAATTAATTTATAGAAAAATTATAATTATATTATATAAAAAAAAAAATATAAACCTTTTGGTTTTTTATTTGTAACTAAGGTATGAACTTCATTTGATTTTTCTTGTGCAGTTTTAATAGCATTAAATAATTTTACAACTATTCAAAAATTAAGTAATATAATTATAAAATTACATTATTATAGATTTAAATATATTTAAATGTTTACATTTAATCAATACTTACCACCACGAGTTGCTAATTTTCTTAATTTCTTTTCATATTCAAATGTTGTATAATCTGGTATAACTCTATCTTTTTCTGCTAGTTTTTTTCTTTCAGCAGTTAATGCTTTTCTTGCTTTATAATCTAATTTTTCATCTTCAATTTTTTGTTCAATTTCTTTAGCATTAGCTAAAATTGGCTGAATATAAAAATTCATTAATTATTTAATTAATTTTTAATATAACAATTGATTTATCTAAATAATATACCTTTTCACTTGTATCAGTATGTAAAATTCTTGACATTACACTAGCTAATGCAATATTTCTACCTTGTGCATCTTTAATATAATAAATATATTTTATTATCATTAAATATATATTCTAACTATTATTTTAATTAATTAAATTATGTATATGGAAAAAAATATATATATTGAACAGAAAATGTCAATTTTTATATTGATTTACTATTTTTATAAATATATACACACATATATCTTATTTTGTTGCTTATTATTATTATTAAAATGATTGAAGTTCATTTAATATTTAATATTTTAGTTTCAAATATTTATCATTAAAACGGAACAAAATATTACACACATGTAATATACACACATCTTCACATATTATATTTAATAATATAATTCAATTTATATAATTAAAAATAGCATATATATATATATATATATTTAAGAGATAAATTTATTAATATTAAATCATGTATATGATTATTAAATTTAAAAATTAGTGAATTTTTAAAAGAATTTAAATTTATGTACATATTAAGAATATTTTTAATATATTTTAAGTATTTTTTTGCAATTAAAATTCACAAATATTGAATGAATTTCTTCGAATTTCGTAAATTTCTTTATTTCTTTATTAACATGATTGTTAAAAGATTCCATTAAAAAAATTAAGAGATTAAGATATTCAAGAATTTAATATATAATAAAATATTTTATTCATTTCATTTTTATATAAATTGTTTTAAATTGAAATAATATAATATTTAAGATTAATATTTGTTTTTTGTTAAAAAATTGTAATTATTTAAATGATATATTTATAAAATTTATCACTCTCTTTAACATTATAATCTATAATAATTTAAAGATTTTATAACTAATTTATATTATTATTTATATTATTACAATATTTTATTAATTTATGAATTTTTATATTTTAAAAAGTTTTGCTTCCTGGAATAAATTTATATGACATTTTTCCATTATATTCTTATATTGTATAATAAAATATCAGTGTTTATATACCAGTGTTTTTTTCATTTTCGTCATCATCGCTTATTTCATTGTTTAATTCATCACCATTTTCGTCACTATCATCATCTGAATCATTATCTAAGGAATTTTCCTTTAATAAATGTTTAACTTTTTCATTTTCTATTTCTAATTCATTTTGAAACTTTCTTTTCATTTTTATTTAATTATTAATTATATTTTTCTTTAATAAGTAAATACTATTAATATATAAATTGTTTAAAGAATAATTTAAAATTGTATTAAATTTTAATAACTTCCTCCTAAAATTATTAATATTCAATGCAAATATTTTAAAATTCATAAAAAAAAATTAAAAATTCAAATTAACAAAATATAAAAAATAATAAAATATATATATATATAATTATTTAAAGAATATGATTGGATGATTAATTTAGCTAACTCTAAATTTATAATTAAAAAAAATAATAATAATTAAATAATTAATTTATTAATAATCCAATTTATCAAAAAAACATTAAAAAAAATTAGTTTGAAATAATTTATTATTATTTCTATTATTTTTTATAATAAATAATAAAATATAATAAAATTTTTTGTTAATTCATTATTTAACAGTTTATATATTTATTTATTAAATCAATTGAATAATAACTAATTATGTACTTTTAAGTTTAGTTATTATTCAATTCTTTTAATTAATGTATAAATTATAAATATATATATAAAATAAATATTTTAATTAGGATTATTTATTATATTTATTATTAAATATTAAATATTATTTTTTTCGCAAAAAAAAATTGCTAAAACCATGTAAATGAATTTATGAAGAAGATGATGAATACTACCCACATTGTGATAATTGTTATGTTATAGAAGCTAGGACATTACAAATGGCAATTGGTGTTATAAGAGGTGACGTTAGAATGGATAATAGGTAAAAATTTTCAATTTTTAATTAAATAAAATATTTTAATATATTTGAATGAATATTCTTGTATAATATATTAATATTAAATTTTAACTAGTATTCATATAATAATATTTTCTTTCGAAAAATAATAGATGATTAAAAGATGAAAGAATCAAAATGATAAATAGTCTTGAACAAGAATTAGTAAGAATTAGATTTAGTAACTAAAAGATTAGGTTTAAATAACTATAATCTAAAAATTCAATTCATATTTTTGAAATTATTCCAAAAAAAAAAAAATAAAATAAAAATAAAAATAAATAAATAAATAAATAAATAAAATAAAAATAAATTAGAGTAATATAAATATCTAATTTAATAATATTATTCAAGTAAAACATATATATATATATATAAATATTTACTACAAAATAAAGAAAATTTATTATTTTTATAAAATTTTATTTTTAATAGTATATTAATTTTATTATTCTATTATTAATAGTATATTTAACTTTATTATTTTATTATTAATAATTTATCCTTTTCATTTAATAATATTAATATATAATTTTTTTTTTATTTTATGTAAAGAAAAATGAAATTTAAATTTATAATAATATATTTAATTAAAGTTTTAAATAAAATAAAATTTATTTTATTCTTATTTTTATAATATTTTATAAAAATTATATTATTTAATTTAATTTATTTTTTTCTGAAACTGCTTTGTATTAATTTGAATTTTTTTTGTAATTCAGGATCATCAAATATTTTATTACTCAGCTATATAATTTATATAAATAATAATAGAAATTTATGTTATAATTATATATGAGTAAATAATTATTATAATTTTGAATGAAATTCAAAATACTATATGTATATATTTAAAAAAAAAAAAAAAAAAAAAAAAAAAAAAAAAAATCTCGAATACTTTACAAGTTGCGTATCTTCTATTGGTGTTCTAAATCTATTTATTTGAATATTATTATTATAATTTTTATGTGGATTATTTCCAATACATACAGACTTTAAATACCATTTATTTAATTGGTATCTATGATTGGATTCTGAAGTATAAAATCCATTTTTAATATAGTATGGTAAATCAAATTCTGAAGTTTTTTCTATAATAATTAAATATATAAATAAAATATTAAATATTAAATAAATATATATAATTTTTAATTATTAAAAATTAATAAATTACCTTCCGTATTATTTTCAGATGTAATTTTAACATTATTAATATTTTCATCAATATAATTTTTATTATTATTATTATTTATGATAATACTATTTGACTCATTTTGTATGATATTATTATTATCATTTACATAATTATTATGATTATGATTATGATTATGATTATGATTATTATTGCAATTATAGTTGTTATTTAACATCTAATTTTATTTAATAATACAATTCAAATAAAAAAAATTATAAAAATTAATATTAATATTAAAGATGTATTCACACAATTATTTTACTTTTTAAATTATTATATATAAATTAAATTAAACTTACTTGATTTCTTTTTTTTGCGATTGGACTATGATTATTAATTGTGTTATAGGATATAATACTACTATTTTCATTAATAATGTAACTATTATTCATATAACTTGTATTGAGATAATTACTATTATTATATATTGAATTATCATGGTCATTAATCATATAACTATTAATGAGATTATTTGTGATATGATTTGTAAATTTCAAATCTTTTGATGTTCTTTTATTGTTTTGTTTGAATGAATATTTATTGGAATTGGTACATTTATCTAAATTTCTTGGAGAAGAATTAATCATTTTCTTTAAGGGGGAATCTACATGACGATAACCTGTAAATTGATGGAAAAGATGTAAACTCTCATTTGGTGATATTTCATTATTAAAATTAGTATAGAGTTCATTATTATTCACATTTGATCCATTTCTACTCAAATTTTGACGTTGTTTTAAAAAGTTATAAAGTTTGATTTGATATTGCATTAAATCTTTATTTGTTATAGAATTATCATTAATATCGAATAAAGAAGAAAGACTATATTGCCTTTCTTCAGATTGTCTTTTATGAATAGAGATTTCATGCTTATTCCTTAAATTTTTAATATTAACACAATTATTACAATTATTCAATCTTGGAATACGACTTTTCTTCATAAATTCCTTTTGGCTTTCCTTTAATAATGACCTTGAATTTTTATTTAATTTTTTATAAAAAGAATTGTTTAATTGATAACTGAAGAAAGAGTTCTTAGTTCTACTAATATTAATACTATCATTGTAATTTATGAAGCTTGGTTCATTATTATCAGTTAAGACCAAATGAGAAATGTCATCTGAAAATTGTTGAGAAGTTTCTTTTGGAAGAGAATAGGGTTCCTTTGAAATAATATTTTGTGCCATATTAATAAGAGCTGAATTATTTGAAAACTCTGCTGTCGAACTGGTACTACTATCTAAATAATCATTGAAATTATGTTGTTGCTTAAAAGAATCATTTACATAACTTGAATCTACATGATTATTTAATTGATCACTTTTATTATTGATGCTGATATTACTAACATGATTCATTGAAATCATTGTGTCATATACCTTTTTAGTATCAATATTGTTACTTTTGTAGGGACTAATTGATACATTAGTTATATCATTTTTATAGATATTAGTTTTATTACTTATGTAAGGATTATTATTATTATTATTATTATTATTATTATTATTATTATTATTATTATTATTATTATTATTATTATTATTATTATTATTATTATTATTATTATTATTATTATTATTATTATTATTATTATTATTATTTGTATAGGAAGGATTAAATTTTGACGGACTATTCTTTCTATTGGAATAGTTTTTATTTTCATTAGTCTTTACTTTACTAATATTATCTTTCTTATTGTAATTAGCAATAATGTTAACTACAGTGTCATTATCATTTGATTCTAGTTCGTCAATGTCTTTTTCCATTTCATTACATTCTATTGAATCAGAATTATTAAAATTACCTATCATATTTCCAACATTATCATTAAGATGAAGTGATTTAAGATTTTTATTTATTACTTCTGAATCAGAATCTTCATCATTTTTATAAGCATCAATAAAACTATTATAACTATAATTACTAACATTATCTTTAATGTCTTTTAATAATAAATTTTTCTTTGGAGAATATAGTATATTACTATTAATATCAATATTTTCGTTTTCTCTATTAATTTTTTTAATTAAACCTTCATTAACATTCTTACTGTATCTATTCCTTGATAAAGTTGGTGTTCCTATATTGTCAATCTTTTCTTCTTCATTTATATTATTGTTATAGAATTTCAAATATTCATAATCATTAATGATTTTTCTCATATCATTAGAAAATTTATTTTTATTGTTACCTTTGTTATTTGAAAGAACAGGGCTATAACCTCTGTTAACATCATCATTAGCTTTTTGAATAATATCTTCATTATTTTTTTCTTTATTACTTTTAGTTTTACTTTTATCATCATTATCACTATCTTCATTATCTTTATTACTATTATTGTTATTCTGATAGTCATTTTGGTTAAAACTGTAATTATTTTCGTTATTTCTAATATAAATATTATTACTGGAATTATATCTATTATTGTTATTTTGATAGTTATAACTATTATTTCTGCTATTATAATTATATGAATTTTCATTTTCAATACTATTTTCATTAGGAATTACTTTTGTATTGAAAGATGTGTTAAATGAGGAAGATATACTTCTTTTATTATTTAAAGATGTTAAAATGCGATTACGATCTTCTTGATTATGTACTAAAAAATAATCTTCAAAAATATTGAGATCTTCTACTTTACTGGTATCATGATCCTTAGTATTCAATTTTGGAGATAAAATGTATTTATTATTTAATGGTTCGTTAGGTTTATTGATTGCTTCATCACAGAAGGAAAATGAAGAAGAATAATTATTTTCTAGATGAGAAGGAAATTCTACAGTATCGACTTTTTCCGCATTTTTATCATTAATAAATGATAGACTTGGACCAGAACTAAGGATATCACTATTAGAATTATTAATATATTGGCCATTAATTAGTTTACCTCTTGATGATATTGATTTATCCGATATAATAGAATTGTAATTATTATTATTATTATTGTTGTTGTTGTTGTTGTTGTTGTTGTTATTATTATTATTATTATTGTTGTTGTTGTTATTATTATTATTATTATTATTATTATTCATAGTATCATTAACATATTCGTTTATATAACTATTATTAATTGAATTAGTAATTTTGTTATTCGAAATAGTTTTATCCTTGATAGATGTACTTGATTTCATTTTTTGGTTGTTTTCTAATTTAATGGAATTATTTAGTGAATCTAATAACGATGATTTTGATTTCTTTAGATTTTGACTTCCTCTATTTTCTCTCTCAAAAGAATCAGAAGCCTTCTTGAACAATTCACTATTACATACTTCATCATAGAGTTCATTAATATTAATTTCACTTTTATTATTGACATAATTTCTATTATTTCTATTAATATTTCTACTAATGCTGTTATTTTCAATATTTTTATTATTGTTCAAAGATGATGAATTTGATGAAATTAATAATGAATTTGACATTAAATTTTCCATATTATTAATAGAATCTTCATTATCATTATTATCATTATTATCATTATTATTATTATAATTATTATTATTATTATTATTATTATTATTATTGATATTAAAACTACTACTAATTTGTTGGATTTTATCTTGACTTTCTGGATTTTTATATGTATTTTCAGCTTCATCAAATTTAGAAGTAGATATTAATTTTAATTCTTCATTTGAATTAATCATAATATTCTCATTTTGATTATAAACAGTAACATCATTATTTTGATTATTTTGGTAATTATTATTATTATTGTTATTATTATTATTATTATTATAATTATTATTATTATTATTATTATTATTATTATTATTATTATTATTATTATTATTATTATTATTATTATTATTATTATTATTATTATTATTATTATTATTATTATTATTATTATTATTGCTGTAGCTATCATTGATATTTATTTGATTAAAATTGGAAGAAGAATTAGTAATTTGATTATTGTAATTGTTGTTATTCTTGATTTCAATATTTTCAAAAGAGGAAGATAATTTTATAGAAGTAGCTGCTATAATATTTGATGTTATATCATTTTGAGAAAGAGGTTTAATTTCATTTAATTCAGTGTAAGATTTACCACCATTAGAGCTATGATCCATATACATTTCTCTAATACTTAAATCATTATTTTGTCTTTGAGAAATATGCTCTAGAGATGCATACAATTGATTTTGAGTTTTATTTTGAGTTTGATTTTGATTTTGAGTTTGAGTTTGATCTTGATTTTGAGTTTGATCTTGATTTTGGAATTGAAATTGAGATTTAGAAAGGGATTGGAATTGGAATTCTGGTTGATATGAAAGAGATTGATTATTATTTATGCGATTTGAAATATTTCCGATTTCTTTTTCTTCATCTTTTTCTTTTGGAATTGCTGAGTAGATATTATTATTATTATCATTATTTAATAAATAATTTGTATTCTCCAAAGACATAGAATTTATTCTTGAACTATTTATAAGTGATGGAACTTCTGACAATGAAGAATATGAAACAAGGAAAGGTTGCATTATTAATATCTTATCCTTGTTAAGATAAGGGCTAACATGATTCTGATTTTTATTTTGGATTTCGATTTGTATATCATTTTGATTTAGATTTATGTTTTGGTGTATGAGTTGATTTTGGTTATGATTTTGATGAATATTTTGGATTTGGTTCTGACTTTGGCTTTGATTATTGATATTTTGAATTTGATTTTGGCTATTGCTTGTATTAATGTTTTGGATTTGACTTTGACTTTGACTTTGACTTATATTTTGTATTTGAGTTTGATTTGGTATGATATTCTGGATTTGGTTCTGACTTTGACTTTGATTGATATTTTGTATTTGATTTTGAATATTGCTTATATTAATGTTTTGGATTTGATTTTGACTTTGGTTCATATTTAAATTCATATTTTGACTTTGACTCCAACTCTGGCTTTGATTTATGACCTGATTTTGAACTTGATCTTGGCTTTGACCATAACTAATATTTTGAACTTGGGTATAATTTTGGTTACTATTTAAATTAATATTTTGAATTTGATTGTAGCTTTGGCTTTGATTAATATTTTGAATTTGACTTTGACTTTGATTAATATTTTGTATTTGATTTTGATTATTATTGTAAGAATTTATACTCATATTTGAATTTTGATTTTGATTGTGGCTCCAATTTTGGTTTTGATTCATTATTTGATTATTGTCTTGATTTTGGATTTGGCTCTGGCTTTGAATTTGATTAATATTTTGGATTTGATTTTGGCTTTGGCTTTGAATTTGAATTTGATCTTGATTTTGGATTTGATTATTATTTTGAATTTGATTTTGATTATTGTAGTATGAATTAATACTCAAATTTGAATATTGCTGAGAAAGATTTCTATTATCATAATTATTGAAGCTATGACTATCACTATCATTATTGCTACTATAATTATTAATAATAATTTCATTTTGTTTTTCATTTTGATTTTGATTTTGATTTTGATTTATATTTGTATTCATATTTTGATTTTGACACCAGTTTTGGTTTTGATTGATAACTTGACTTTGACTTTGATTTTCACTTTTGCTTTGATTACTATTTTGGATTTGACTTTGATTTTGACTTTGATTAATATTTTGGATTTGACTTTGACTTTGATTATTGTAGTAAGAACCTAAACTCAAGTATGAATTTTGCTGAGAGACTTTTCCTTGATCATAAGTACTTATATTTTTATCATTATCTTTATTGGCATTATAATTATTATTATTAATATTTGAAGGTGCCATTTCGGAATAATTTATGGAACATTGATAAAAATCGTATATATTACTTATATTAAATTCAGATTGTTCATTCATTACAACAGATATATCATTATTGTTAATACCATTATTATTGTTATTATTATTGCTATTATTATAATCTTTATTTATTAGTAATAATAAATTTTAAAAATAAAATTAGATAATAATCATTATAAATTAAAAAATTAAAAAAAAAATAATAATAATAATAATAATAATAATAAAAAGAAAAATAAATATAAATATATATATTATATATATATTATTATTACCATTATTATTTGACAAACTTTTATCCATATTATTAATTAAAGAACAATCATTTATTTGATTATTACTCAAATTAGAGGCTGATGATCTTTGCAAAATATTTTGTGTTTGAATTTGATTCTGTTGCATTAAAATTTGTTCTTGTAATTGTTGGAGTTGTTGGAGTTTTAGTTGGAATTGTTGCTGTTGTTGAACTTGTAAATTCATTTCTTGTTGTTGTTGTTGTTGTTGCTGAACTTGTAAATTCATTTCTTGTTGTTGTTGTTGTTGTTGTTGCTGAACTTGTAAATTCATTTCTTGTTGTTGTTGTTGTTGCTGAACCTGTAAATTCATTTCTTGTTGTTGTTGTTGTTGTTGTTGTTGCTGAACTTGTAAATTCATTTCTTGTTGTTGTTGTTGTTGTTGTTGCTGAACTTGTAAATTCATTTCTTGTTGTTGTTGTAAAATTATAGCATTATTATTGTTATTTATAACATTCATTTGATTTTGAGAATTAATATATTTGGAATTTTCTTCCTCACCTTGACCATAGGATTGATAATATTGTAAATAATCTTGAGAAGCATCACTACTATTATTATCATCATTTAAACTGTTATCTTCATTATTATAATTTGGGACATTATTATTATTATTATTATTATTATTATTATTATTATTATTATTATTATTATTATTATTATTATTATTATTATTATTATTATTATTATTATTATTATTATTATTATTATTATTATTATTATTATTATTATTATTATTATTATTAATGTTATTATTATTATTATTAATGTTATTTTCAAAATTAGAAGGGTTTTCATTCAATTGATTATAATCATTAGCTGTTAATAAAGAATTTGAAGATTGTTCCGTCACATTATTTTCATAAATATTTATTTTATTATCCTTTAAATTATTACTAATACCCATATTAATATTATTGTTATTAGTAGTAGTACTATTACTAAGTATACTGAATGAATTCAAATGATTTGCATTTGTAATTAAATTCCTTTGATTATCTTCTTTTATGAAAGGATTCTTGATTAGATCATAATTTTCATGATTTGAAGTTACAGAATTTTGGTGTTGTTGACTATTTTGATCAGAAAAGTTAGGATTGGTTCCATTATAGTTTTTATTAGGAAGATCTGGAGCAGTTTTCATAATATATTTTGAATTATTATCATTATTATCATTATTATCATTTTTATTATCATTATTAATATTATTGTTATTATTTATATATGACATTCCTCTGAGTTCTATACTTTTAGTTAAGGTTTGTTTTCTTGAAGAATTCATTATAGTTTGATTTGAATTTTGAAAGGTTTGATTTTTTTGTAAATTCATTATTATTTTATTTGGGCTTGAGAAGGTTTGCCTTCTTGGTGAATTCATTATGGTTTGATTTGAATTTTGAAACATTAATTTTCTTGGTGAATTCATAATAGTTTGATTTGAATTTTGAAAAATTAATTTTCTTGGTGAATTCATAATAGTTTGATTTGAATTTTGAAAAATTAATTTTCTTGGTGAATTCATAATAATTTGATTTGAATTTTGAAAATTTAATTTTCTTGGTGAATTCATTATAGCAAGATTTAAATTTTTAGAAGCTTGTCTGTATGAATTTTGATATCTTCTTGGTGATTCCATTTTATTATTATTATTATTATTATTATTATTATTATTATTATTATTATTATTATTATTATTATTATTATTATTATTATTATTATTATTATAAGAATTTGTATTATCATTATTATTATTATTATTATTATTATTATTACTATTATTATAGGAATTTGTATTATCATTATTATTATTAGTCAAATTATTTAAATCATTATTTAAATTATTATTTTTTAAATTATTGTTGTTTAAACTATTTGTAGTTGTTGTTACATCGATATTATCTATTTTATTATTGATTGATATATTAGGTTGATTATCATTAAGAACAGTGGGATCATTTGTTGATTGATATGATTCACTAACACCATTATAACTATTATTATTAATATTTTTATTTATTATATTTTTATCACTATAACTACTATTAATAATAATATCATTGCTGTAATTATTATTATTATTGTTATTTATATTATTATTTATATTATTTATATTATTATTAGTATTAGTATTAGTATTAGTATTAGTATTTATAGTATTATGTATATTATTTATAGTATTATTATTATTATTATTATTATTATTATTTATATTATTATTATTATTTATATTATTATTATTATTTATATTATTATTATTATTATTTATATTATTATTATTATTATTATTATTTATATTATTATTATTTATATTATTATTATTATTATTATTTATATTATTATTATTTATACTATTATTATTATCATTATTATTATTATTTATTTTATTATTGCTTTTTATATTTTCACTACTACTATTATTAATGCTACTATTGCTACTGCTGCTGCTATCATTAATAATTTTATCTATTCTGTTATTATTAATATTAATAATATTATTAATAGTATTAGTGTTAGAATTCACTGAATTATGAGGTTTATTACTATTATTGTATGGTATATTTTCATAATATATAATATCCTCATTATTTTCTTCTGGTTCAGATTCGGTGTAATTTTGTTGGACGTAGTTTAAAATAAAAGTACTATTACCATTAAAAGAATTATCTTGAGTTATAACACTACTTACAGTATTTATTGTCCTATCGTTGGTATTATTTGATATTAGAATGTGTCGTGGTGGTGGTAGTCGTCTATTAAAGAAATTATTTAAAGAAGAATTTTGATTCTGATTTTGATTTTGGTTTTGATATTTTTGTTGTAATAATTGTTGTTGCTGACTTTCAATTTTATTAAATTTAGTAAGTGGACTTGGAACCAACGGGTATCTTCTAAATTGATTATTATCAGAAATATGAGAAGGAATATGTAAATTTGCTGAAGATGTAGTTACTGGTAAATTAGAATATGAATTAAGATTATTTTCAAATTCCATTTTGGTATCATTAGGGATATTTATTTGATAAGTTTCTGGGTTATATATATTTTGAATTTGAAGAGGTGCTTTTGTTGAATAGCTAATAGATGGAGAAGAATTTGTAGCATAATTAGGTAAATTATTATTATTATAATTATTAGTATTAGTATTAGTATTGGTATTATTAATATTATTATTGTTGATGTTGTTGTTGTTATTATTATTATTCCAATTATTTATATTAGTATTAGTTTCATTTGGAAGTTCCTGATTATTATTTTCAGTAGTTTGTTTAAGATAGTTTTGATTTTGATTATTACTGATAGATATAGCCATTAAAGATGAATTTAATATATTATTATTATTATTATTATTATTATTATTATTATTATTATTATTATTATTATTATTATTATTATTATTATTATTATTATTATTATTATTATTATTATTATTATTATTATTACTATTATTATTATTATTATTATTATTATTATTATTATTATTATTATTATTATTATTATTATTATTATTATTATTATTATTATTATTATTAATATCATCATTATTGATATTATTGATATTATTTATATTATTAACATTATTATTTATTGATTGTGGTGGGGATGGTAGTACTAGTTGAGAATTTGGTAAGGATGAAGAAATAGCAATTGATGAACTAGAAATAGAAAAGGATGAATCTGAAGAAGTAAGCATATTTCTATTAGACGGAATAGTATTATTATTAATTTCATTTTGATGAGATTGTTGTTGTTGTAATAATAATTGACGTTTAGGAGATAATTGAAGAATTGGAGGAGGTTCTAGTGGACGTTGTTGTTGTTGTTTTTGTAATAACAATTGACGCTTGGGGGACATTTGAGGAATTGGAGGTGGTCCTTGTTGTTGTTGTCGTAAACGAGTAGGTGAAGATAAGTTGGATATAAATTTATCAGGATTATTTTGATTTTGATTTAGAATAGGTGTTTGAGGTATTGTAGGATTAGCATTACTAAGAAATCTATTTTGATGTTGGGGATATTGTTGTCGAGGAGGTAGAGGTTGTGAAGAAGTTGAAGATGATAAGATGGTATATTGTTGTTGATGTTGTTGTTGTTGAAGAGGAATGGATTGTTGAAATTTTGTATTATTTACAACAGAATTATTAGCATCTACACCAGCATTATTATATACATTAGCATTTGTATTTACATTAAAACTTGCATTTGAATTTACATTAACATTATTATTTGTAGTAGCATTAAAACTTTCATTCGTATCTACACTATTATTATTTATATTATCATTATAATTTGTATTTGTGTTAGTATTAACATTTGTATTAGCATTAAAACTTGAAATTACGTTGGAGTTTGAATTTTCCCTGAAATTACCATTTGGATTAGTATTAGAATTTAAACCTTTTGAATTATCATAAAATCCATAATTTGTTTCACTATTATTATAAAGATGTCTAGGTTGTGCATGATAACGAGGAGTATTATTATAAGAAAAAGATGAATAACTTATACTACTGTAATCTCTACTAATATATGATTCATTCGCAAAATTATATCTATCCTGAGCATTTCTATATATAATAGAACTATCATAATAATCATTCGATTCTATATAGCTATTAGTATTATTATAGTAGCTATCCTCATAATAGCTATATTGATTAGGGTTTGTATATTCATCATAAGTATCACTTTCCATTTTTTTTTTTTTTTTTACTAATTAATTTTTTAAATGATATTTATTTATTTTTTTTTTTTTTTTTTTTTGTTAATTTTTTAAATGATATTTAATTTTTTTTTTTTTTTTTTTTGAATAATTCAAAAAAGTTTTATTATTATTATTTATTTTCTATTTTATTATTATTATACTATTATGTTGTGATATTTTCTTATAAAAAATATCCGAAATATTTTTTTTAAATATATATTATATATATATATTTAAGTGTAATTATCTCTTTTTTTTTAAAAAAAAAATAATAATAATAATAATAATATATAAATATAGTATTATATAAAACAGAAAGATATATAAATATGTATATAATAAAATAATATTAAGATATATTTTATTTTCAATATTTTATTTATATTTACTTATTATAAATAATGGCTTTTTTTTTTTATAAAAAAAAAAAAAAAAAAAAAAAAAAAAAAAAAAATTAATGATATATAATAAACTTCTTTTTTTTTTTATTATTATTTATTTTATTAATCAAGTATCTTTTTTTTTTCCGTTTTTAAAAAAAGAAAAATATGATTTTAACATGTTTTAACATGTTAAAAGTTTATTTATTAATAAAGTTTTTTTTTTTTTTTTTGTAATTATTTTATTATTATTTTATTTTTATCAATAATAATAATAATAATTAAAATTTGAATATAATTTCTATTTAATAATTTCATATATATATATATTTATATATATTTGCTCATCTAAATTAAATAGTTTTAAGATCCATTATTACCACTGTAGTCATATTTCTTAATTAAATAGAAATAGTTGTAATAATATATTATAGCATAATCATGATTAATATTATAAATTTTAACTGATAGTTAATTTATAAGAGCGTATATATGTTTTATTATTATAAAAAAAAGTTCATTAATATACATAAATATAAATTTATTTACATATATATTATTTTATTATTAACTATTTTTTACTATTTTTATTTTTTTATTTTCTTTTTTTTTTTTTTTGTTTATTCAAAACTATTCTTTATAATTTAAATATTAAATAAAAAATTATATTATACTATTTAATTTATATAAATTATAATATTTAGAAAAATTCAAATATCTGAATTAATCTTGAGAGTATTTAAATAATTTTAGGTTTATGATTTGAAATTAAGCTAAAGGATAGTAAAAAATTTAATATACTATATTTGCTAAAAAAATTATAAAAAGTATTATTAATTATATATTTATATATAATATATATAATAATAAAAATAAAAATAAAAATAAAATAAAAAATGAAATAAATACAATTTTAATTAATAGAAAAAAAAAATTATTAATAAGAAAAAAAAATAATAATCAAATAAAATATAAAAAAAAATGTATAAAAAAATTATCAATAAACAAAAAAAAATTAAAAATGAAAAAATAAAGAAATAAAGAAATAAAGAAATAAAGAAATAGAGAAATAGAGAAATAGAAAAAAAAAATAAGAAATAAAGAAATAGAAAAAAAAAATAAGAAATAAAGAAATAGAAAAAAAAAAAAAAAATAAAGAAATAAAGAAAAAAATAAAATTAATTAATGAATAAACTAAAGTTTAATAAAAAGTACTAGTATAATTCTGAAATATTTATATATCAAAAAGTAAATAATTAATAATATATAATATTTAAGTACGTTTATGTTTTTTATATTTAATTATTCTTATTTTGTAGCTCTAATAATCTAATTATTAAAATATTTTCCATTTAAACACAAAAATAATTTATACAATTGATATTTTTTTTTTGACCAAAATTATTAATTTAACCAATTTATTATTACTATTATAGTGTTAAAAATCAAAACACAAAAAACTATTTATTAATAACTTTTCAAATTTTTATAATTATTATTATTATTTATTACTATTATTATTATTTTAAACTGTAAAACCAAATTTTATGTACTATATATAAAAAAAAATTTTTTCAAAAATAGAAGATATCAGGGCTCAACCGGGAATTGAACCCGGGACCTCTCACACCCGAAGCGAGAATCATACTACTAGACCATTGAGCCTTGACGTGGTAAAAATTTAGTATTTCAATATATATAATTTTAATTTTGGAAATGACTATTTTTTTTGTTGAAATTATAACTGAATTGAAATCTCAATTTCAGTTATTTACATTTCAATAATTAAAAATATTATTTATTTAATTATAAATAATATATATATTTAAATAATTAATAATTAATATAAATTCTTGTTTAATATTTAAAGGGTTATCTTAGGCCTAATAATTCTGAGAATATTAATAAATAAGGTTTATATTAATAATTAATTTCAATGATACATTTGACGTCACGTGTATTTTATTTATATTATGTTTTTATATAGGTTTACAACATATCTATATTAAATTCAATTATTCAAATTAATTATATAATTAAATTTATCCTTATATTTTATTAGTATTTATATTACTATATTATTACTATCTTATAATTAAATATTATTATTATGTAACTTACAAAGTATAAAAGAAAGATGTAAAAATCTCTCTTTTATGTTCTTTGTAAGGTTATTGTAAAATTACCTTAATAGTAATATATTATAGATATTTTATTATTAAATAAAATAAACAAATTTAAAATTAAATTAATTTGATAATTCTAATTATCAAAGTTTATTATAAATAAATTTTTATTAAACTAAACATTTAAATATTTATTATTTTTATTATATATCTATATAGTATATTACTATATAGACATATCGACTTAGTGAATATTTTTTAATAAACATATTATTATATCAAAATCTTAACATTTTTTAATAAACCATATTATTATATCAAAATCTTAACATTTTTTGTTAAGATAATAACTGAATTTCAATATAATTCAATTTTCAATTTCAATAATTCAGTTATTTGAATTTCAATATTAATAAATAATAATATATAATAATAAATATTATATAAATTAACTTTATTATAATATTTAGGAAATAGTCTAGGCCAACTAACTGACTAAATATTATTAACCTATTGAAATCAATCTTATACATTAAATAATGTAATCACATGATTGATGATATTAAATTAATTTCCATATTAATTTATTATCAAAATCTTACCTAAGATTAGATTGGGGGTGGTGCGTTTCGGAATGTGGCTTTAAATAATTTTACATAAATTTTCATTTCGGAATGTGGCTTATATATTTTTTTATAAATTTTTATTTATGAATATAATATTTAAAACATTAAAATAAAATGGCACATATAATTTCATTGAAAAAATAATTATTAAAAATATTTAAAATGTGATATATTTCAAATAAAATGATGATTTACATTCGCCATATTCTGAAAATTTTTATTTATTTATTAATTTATTCATTTATTTATTTAATAATAATATTTAATAATATTTTTTTTTTTTTGTACTATTTTTTAATTATAAAGTTTGTTTATTATATGGAAATATAATAATTTACATTAATTTAAAATACTGTAAAAATTATAATAAAATTCATGTTAATATATATGAATATTCTATATCATTTACTTTATTATATAATTTATTTGTTGCTAAATTCAGTTTTTATATTAATTTCATATCAATATCTTATTTATTTTATTTTATCATATATATTATTATTTCACTGCATATTTATTTATTTTATTTTATTTTATTTTATTTCGATTGATACTTGCAATTTATTATAATTCACATATTTATTTTATTTATTTTATTTTATTAGTACTTGTATTTTTATTATAATTCAAATATTTATTTTATTTTATTTTTATTAATACTTGTATTTTTATTATAATTCAAATAATTTTTTTATTTTATTTTATTTTATTTTATTTTATTTTATTTTATTTTATTTTATTTTATTTTATTTTATTTTATTTTATTTTATTTTATTTTATTTTATTTTATTTTATTTTATTTTATTTTATTTTATTTTATTTTATTTTATTTTATTTTATTTTATTTTATTTTATTTTATTTTATTTTATTTTATTCAATCTGTATTTCATATTTATATTTCAACTATTTATTTTATTTTATTTTATTTTATTCAATCTGTATTTCATATTTATATTTCAACTATTTATTTTATTTTATTTTATTTTATTTTATTTTATTTTATTTTATTTTATTTTATTTTATTTTATTTATTTTATTTTATTTTATTTTATTTTATTTTATTTTATTTTATTTTATTTTATTTTATTTTATTTTATTCAATCTGTATTTCATATTTATATTTCAACTATTTATTTTATTTTATTTTATTTTATTTTATTTTATTTTATTTTATTTTATTTTATTTTATTTTATTTTATTTTATTTTATTTTATTTTATTTTATTTTATTTTATTTTATTTTATTCAATCTGTACTTATATTTATATTCTACTATTTATTTTATTTTATTTTATTTTATTTTATTTTATTCAATCTGTACTTATATTTATATTCTACTATTTATTTTATTTTATTTTATTTTATTTTATTTTATTTTATTTTATTTTATTTTATTTTATTTTATTTTATTTTATTTTATTTTATTTTATTTTATTTTATTTTATTTTATTTTATTTTATTTTATTTTATTTTATTTTATTTTATTCAATCTGTACTTATATTTATATTCTACTATTTATTTTATTTTATTTTATTTTATTTTATTTTATTTTATTTTATTTTATTTTATTTTATTTTATTTTATTTTATTTTATTTTATTTTATTCAATCTGTACTTATATTTATATTCTACTATTTATTTTATTTTATTTTATTTTATTTTATTTTATTTTATTTTATTTTATTTTATTTTATTTTATTTTATTTTATTTTATTTTATTCAATCTGTACTTATATTTATATTCTACTATTTATTTTATTTTATTTTATTTTATTTTATTTTATTTTATTTTATTTTATTTTATTTTATTTTATTTTATTTTATTTTATTTTATTTTATTTTATTCAATCTGTACTTATATTTATATTCTACTATTTATTTTATTTTATTTTATTTTATTTTATTTTATTTTATTTTATTTTATTTTATTTTATTTTATTTTATTTTATTTTATTTTATTTTATTTTATTTTATTTTATTTTATTTTATTTTATTTTATTTTATTTTATTTTATTTTATTTTATTTTATTTTATTTTATTTTATTTTATTCAATCTGTACTTATATTTATATTCTACTATTTATTTTATTTTATTTTATTTTATTTTATTTTATTTTATTTTATTTTATTCAATCTGTACTTCATATTTATATTTCAACTATTTATTTATTTTATTTTATTTTATTTTATTTTATTTTATTTTATTTTATTTTATTTTATTTTATTTTATTTTATTTTATTTTATTTTATTTTATTTTATTTTATTTTATTTTATTTTATTTTATTCAATCTGTACTTCATATTTATATTTCAACTATTTATTTATTTTATTTTATTTTATTTTATTTTATTTTATTTTATTTTATTTTATTTTATTTTATTTTATTTTATTTTATTTTATTTTATTTTATTTTATTTTATTTTATTTTATTTTATTTTATTTTATTTTTATTATAATTCAAATAATTTTTTTATTTTATTTTATTTTATTCAATCTGTATTTCATATTTATATTTCAACTATTTATTTTATTTTATTCATTCTGTACTTCATATTTATATTTCAACTATTTATATTATTTTTATTTTATTTTATTTTATTTTATTTTATTTTATTTTATTTTATTTTATTCAATCTGTATTTCATATTTTTATTTCAACTATTTATTTTATTTTATTTTATTCATTCTGTACTTCATATTTATATTTCAACTATTTATTTTATTTTATTTTATTCATTCTGTACTTCATATTTATATTTGAACTATTTATTTTATTTTATTTTATTCATTCTGTACTTCATATTTATATTTCAACTATTTATTTTATTTTATTTTATTCATTCTGTACTTCATATTTATATTTCAACTATTTATTTTATTTTATTTTATTCATTCTGTACTTCATATTTATATTTCAACTATTTATTTTATTTTATTTTATTTTATTTTATTTTATTTTATTTTATTTTATATACTTGTACTTCTATATTATTACATTCTATATTTTTTTCATTTTATTTTTAAATATTCTTTTTAAAATTCTTATTTCCTTTTTAATATTTTTTTATCTAATATTTTAAATAAATTTTATATAATACAAAAATCTTTTTTACACAGGAGCATTATATTTAACTTGATAAGGAAAGATTATTTGAAAATTTAATTATAAATATTAAATTAAAACTTTTTTTTAGTAATAGTAATAATAACAATAACATTTTTAAACATAAATTTCTATTAAATAATAAATAAATTATTTTAGATATTTATATTATACAAATCTAATAAACTAACAAAAAGAGCATTACTATTTTTACAAATAGTAAAGTTTTTTTAGAAAGCCTGATAGAAATAATTTAAAATATTAATTATTTTCTTTTATAAGTATTATAATACTTAAATATCATTATATATATTTAAAATATATATATTTGAATATTTATTAAAAATATGAAATATACATTAAATTTATTTTTAAAAAATATATTAATTTAATAATTGGTTTATTTTATAAAAACTATTTATTTATTTATTAATTTACTACAATATAAAATAAAAATAATGAGAAATGCAATACATTCATATTTTTAATATTTTATAATACTAATATATAATAATAAAGACATCTTTTAATTTTATTTAATAATATTTAATTAAGTAAAAAATATTTAAAATAAATTTATAAAAAAAATTTTTTTTTAATATTTTTAAGCTAACCCTATCAATAAATATTAAATAAATTTCAATATTGAATTTCTTATTAAATAAAAAAATTTAATTTTCAATTAGTTGTAATTATGATTTTGAAAGGATTTTAATAATTATTTTTATTTTGTTTTATTAAAATTAATGATTTCATTATTCAATCTAATTAAACAATTAAACCAATTTTCGATGATATCATTTTTACTACATCCAATATTTTTTAATTCGGCTTCCATATTTTTATAATATTCAACTAAAATATTAATGTCATCGACCCTTTCTGATATTCTGCTCTTTTTTCTCCAAATTCCTTTAATTCTCATATGGTAATCATAGTAAGATTTGGATTCTTCAAATTGTATTGTATATATTAATTTATAAAATGAAGGCTTTTTTACAAATAAATTTTTTAAATAACTGTTATAAGATTCTGAAGCATTATTTGTTATGTGGTCTATATTATTGTAATAATTCCAATATTTTATATTATAGATATTTAGAAATGTTTTCTCAAAATAATCTAAAAAATTCAAAAATTGGGAACAGGTAGATTCATATCTCTTGCATGTATTTTTAATTTTATTAAAAATATCAGGTATGTATTCAATATTAATAAAACATAAATTAGAAATCGCTTTATAATAAGTATTTAAAATATTATGATCTTTCACTTCCTTGTAACATAATTTATTTTTTTTTGTCATTAATAATCTTTTATAATGCCAAAAACAATATTTAATATTTATATTGGGAAAAATATTTTCCACTGCATTAGATATTCCTTTTTCAAAATCACAATGAAAAATTTTTTCTGAGAAATTAATATTTGCATTATATTTAATTATATTTTTTTTTATTTCATTAAATAATATTTCGTAAGTTATTTGTTCTTTGTTTTTTAATATTGACATGGAAGTAGTGTAAAAACAATTTAATTCTGTAACATAAGTTCTGGTAATGAATACTTGATAACTATTAGTTGGAGCTATTAAAAATGTACCATCAGCAAATATATGTTTATTCTCCATAAATAATTTTGCTTGGAATGGTGATTGAAAAATTATTATATTAGAATTTTTGAATATCATAAAGTATTCACCTCTTATTGTTTTATAATATTCAGATACATTAGGAACTTCATCTAATGTTTTTACATTAGGAAATAATTGTTTGTTTTTATATCTTGTTATTTGGGATTTAATTGTTTTATATTCAGGGCATATATATCCTATTTCTTGAGAAATTTTATCAAATATGCGTTTTGATTTTATATCAGAAGGAATCAAACTTTTTTTTATTTCATCTTTAATTTTATGTTTTATTAATGATTTGGATGCATTAATTTCATTACCAGGATGATTATGTGAAGAATCATAATTTAAAACCTCTTTATTATCATTTAAAATAATAAAAGACTTACATTTATTTAATGTTTTATATTCTGTACATCTATATATTTTTGTATTATCTTTTTTTAATTTTGAAAAATTATATTTAAATTTTCGATCTATAATTATTTGCTCTTTTCCTCGATTTGTTTCACTTATATCAATTTTTAGATTTCCCTCCATCAAAATTTTTAATATAAATATTAATAAATATGAAATATTTATTTTTTATTTTTTATTTAATATGTATTTTCAATTTTTTTAAAAATTACAGTTATAAATATAAATAAATATGAAAATATTTTATTTTATTTCAAGAAAATTACTAAAAAAATATTTATCTTTTTTTTTTTTTATTTTATTTTTTCATTATAAAATAAAATATTTATTTAATTATTATTTATTTATATAATAAAAAATTACAGTTATAAATATAAATAAATATGAAAATATTTTATTTTATTTCAAGAAAATTACTAAAAAAATATTTATCTTTTCTTTTTTTTATTTTATTTTTTTATTATAAAATAAAATATTTATTTAATTATTATTTATTTATTTATTTATATAATAAAAAATTACAGTTATAAATATAAATAAAAATGAAAATATTTTATTTTATTTTTTTAGTATTTTATTTTTTTAATCTTTTTTATTTTTTTTATTTTTTTATTTTTTTTATTTTTTTATTTTTTTATTTTTTTTATTTTTTTATTTTTTTATTTTTTTATTTTTTTATTTTTTTATATTTTTTATTATCAAATATATATTAAATTATGAAATTATTATAAAATAAAATATTTATTTAATTATTATTTAATTATTTATTTATATAAAAAAATTTATATATAATACGCCATCTCAAAAAACATGTGGCTTATATCATTCACGTGCGGTTCCGAAACGCGCTCTCCCCGATTAGATTCTTATATTTTATTTATGTTAAATATTTATATTATTATCTTTTTTTATATTATCAATATCAAACTTATATTAATTACTATTACATATTCATATTAATAATTATTATTTTAATAATTAACCTTTTTTATATAAATAAATGTTTAAATCTTTTGATTAATCCTCTGTAGCGTAGTTGAAGTAGATCGAAATCAGTGGGAAGTACTTAACAAAGCCAGAATGCACCCTTTATCTCATTAATTATACAGAAAACCCTAATATGAATGAGAATTGCATCATACAGTGGATTTTGATTAAATAATATGGTTGTTGTAAAATATATAACAGAATTTTTTTTTTAAAAAAAAAAAAAAAATGGAAAGATCCAAAACTATTTCCTATAAAAAAAAAAAAAATGGAAAGATCCAATATCATCTATTTCCTATAAAAAAAAAAAAAAAAAAAAAAAAAAAAAAAAACTGTTTCTGCATTGGCTAAACTTTAACTAATGTTACTCAATCCTTATAGAACAAGGATAAAATTTACAAAGATTTATATTTTATTTTTTTTTTTCTTTTTTTTTATTTTTTTGTTTTTTTGTTTTTGTACCTAACATCATATGTAAAAGGTTAGGTATATTTTCAGTAATCACCATCTTGAAGGATACTCGATTCATATATTCATATATATTTTATAAACAAATAAATAAATGATCATGGTTCATTCCTTTTTCCATTATTAATCCCAAAAAAAATAAAATAAAATAAAATAAAATAAAAAAAAAAAAAAAAAAAAAAAAAAAAACATATTTATAATTGAATAAGATAAAGTGCTTCTTTTATAAGATTTATTATTATAATAATATGAATCAATAATTTTTTAATATAATCCATAAAAAATATAAAAAAAAAAAAAAAAAAAAAAAAAAAAAAAAAGAACTATATAAAAATAAATGCTAATATTTATATTTCTACATTTTTTGTATTTCTGTATTTTCATGGTATAAAAAAAAAATTAAAATTTATCAAAATATATATATATTTTTTATATAGATAAAAATTTAACCCATATAAATAAAAAGGGTTAATTCTTATGATTAATTATAATTAATATTAAATTAATATTTTATGAATATAATTAATAATAATAAATAATATATAATAAATAATTAAATAATTAAATAATTGAATAATAAATAAAATAAATAGTATTATCTATGATAAATAATATTAAAATTTATTTGATTCTGTTTATCAGTTTTTGGAAATTCTAGCGGATTTTATTTTAATTGCAATTATTGTAGTTTGTCTTTGTTGTGGTTATTACAGTACCACTACTAAATCTTATAAAGAATTCAATAATATTTTTAAATTAGAATCTAAATATTTCATATTTAATAAAAATTTTTAAAATATTTAAAGAGTTTTATATAAATATGAAAAAATTTTAAAACTTTATTAATAACTTAACTGAAAATAATCTATTATATTTTTTATTAATATAATTATAAATAATTAGTATTTATTAATAATTATTTATTATAATATTCTAATTATTTGAATATTTTAGAGTTTATATAATCATCATAATTATATATTTATTAATAATTATTTATTATAATATTCTAATTATTTGAATATTTTAGAGTTTATATAATCATCATAATTATATTTATTAATAATTAAAAATCATATTTTATTTTGTAAAATCAAAATGTTTTTATTTTATTAATTAATTAATTATTTATTTATAATATTAAATAATAAATAAATAGATAGATAATAAATAAAATAAATAATAAATAAATAAATAGATAAATAAATTGAAATAAAATTTTTTTTTTTTTTTTTTTATTTTCGGTGTGTACTTTGGTTTCGGCCCCTCCCTCCTTAGAAATAGTGAGAATATTGAGGTAATCACACACTTCCATTTTGGAAAGGCAGAATTGATCCTACTGGTCGACTTTTACTGACTCTGACATGCATATTATTTTTGAGAATTTTTACTAATATTACTTCTCCGAGTGCTTCTCCAAGTGCTTAACTTCCCTTTGAAGTTAATATAAAAAAATTAGAATTTTTTTTCATTTCATTTTAACGTATACTCAACACAAAAACATGACACACAAAAACACCACACAGGACAGGACAATTATCCATTGTAATTGTACAATTGTATAACATCTATGATAGTTAACTCTTTCTGATATTTATTTTTAAATTTTATCTATTTTATTTTATTTTATTTTATTTTTCTTTTATTTTTCTTTTAATTTAATTTAATTTAATTTATTTTATTTAATCTGTACTTTATATTCATATTCTACTATTTATTTTATTTTATTTTATTTTATTTAATCTGTACTTTATATTCATATTCTACTATTTATTTTATTTTATTTTATTTTATTTTATTTTATTTTATTTTATTTTATTTTATTTTATTTTATTTTATTTTATTTTATTTTAATTTATTTTATTTTATTTTATTTTTTAATAAAAAATAATAAATAATAAATAATAAATAATAAATAATAAATAATAAATAATAAATAATAAATAATTGAATAATAAATAATAATAAATAATAAATAATAAATAATAAATATAAATAATAAATAATAAATAATAAATAATAAATAATAAATAATAAATATGAATAAAAAGGGTATTTATTAATCAATAATCAAGAATAATAAATAATAAATAATAAATAATAAATATTAAATAATTAAATAATTAAATTAATAATTAATAATTAATTAATTAATATTTTTATCTCCAAAAAAAAAAAAAGAAAAAAAAGAAAAAAAAAAGTCCCTTTCTTTTTTTCATATGATTAATTTTTTTAAGGATGATTATAAATTAGAAATAATATATATAAAATATGTAATAAAAAATGTTTCACCTTTAAAAAGTAAAGTAATTTTTTTTTTTTTTTTTATTATTTTGTTATGTTTTGTTTGGAATATTTCTTAAAACATTAATTGGTAATAATCTCTTCTTTCTTTCTCTCTTTTTTTCTAATATGATAATTTAAAAAGGAAAATAATAAAATAATAAAATAATAAAATAATAAATAAATAAATAAATAAATAAATAAATAAATAAATAAATAATAGAAATTATATAATAATTATAATAAAGAATGTTTAGTATAATAACATTACTATCAAAGACTATATAACATGATATATTATACTATTAAAGATAAGTATAATAATAATACTATTATTATTACTATTAAAGGCTGAATAATGGTAATA
Source organism: Neocallimastix lanati (nom. inval.) (assembly GCA_016946835.1). Taxonomy (NCBI): domain Eukaryota; kingdom Fungi; phylum Neocallimastigomycota; class Neocallimastigomycetes; order Neocallimastigales; family Neocallimastigaceae; genus Neocallimastix; species Neocallimastix lanati (nom. inval.). Next base: position 549,477 of record JACVTC010000063.1, read on the forward strand.
TTAAAGAGTAGTATAATATAATATAATATACTAGAAATGATAAGAAATAAAAGAAGAGTGAATATATAAATATATATATGCAAATGAATATGCTTCTAATATTAAAAGTGTGTATTGATAATAAGCAATGAGTAATGTGTATATTATAATTCACTGAAATTAAAAAGTGTTGAGAAATGAATATTCCATTTTCACTTAATTAAGAAAATGGAAAATGAAAACTGATCAATGGATAAATAATTTAAGGTTAAATAAATTAAAATTAAATAAAATAAAATAATATAAAATAAAATATAATAAAATAAAATTATACATATATATATATAATTAAATAAATGAGCATATTAATAGATCAATGGATAAATAAGTAAATAAAAATTTTGAAGTATATATGAATAGATAAATACATAATAAAATAAATAATTAATTAAATGAAAATAAATGAATATAAATAAATTAATAAAAATAAATAAATAATAATTCTATTTAAATTTTATTAATGAATAATATTATTTTTTGTTAAAAAAATAGAAATAAGAACTTCTAGACTTTTTTTTATTTATTTTTTTATTTTTTTATATTTTATTTTTTTTTCTATGTAATAATTAACATAATTAATTATAATTAATTTTAGTTTAGGTACTTATATGTTATAAATTGTAAAAATAATTATAATCATATTATTAAATATATAATCAAATGATTAATAAATAATAAAAAGAGTATTTATTAATAAATAATTAATAATAAATAATAAATAATAAAAGTAATAAATAATAAATAATAAAAGTAATAAATAATAAATAATAAAAGTAATAAATAATAAATAATAAAAAAAGTATTTATTAATAAATAATTGAATAATAAATAATAAATAATAAAAAAGAGTATTTATTAATAAATAATTGAATAATAAATAATAAATAATAAATAATAAATAATAAATAATAAAAAAGAGTATTTATTAATAAATAATTATAATAAATAATTAATAATAAATAATAAATAATAAAAAAGAGTATTTATTAATAAATAATTATAATAAATAATTAATAATAAATAATAAATAATAAAAAAGAGTATTTATTAATAAATAATAAATAATAAATAATTAATAATAAATAATAAATAATAAATAATAAATAATTAATAATAAATAATAAATAATAAATAATAAATAATAAATAATAAATAATTAATAATAAATAATAAATAATAAATAATAAATAATAAATAATAAATAATAAATAATAAATAATAAATAATTAATAGTAATAAATAATAAATTTTTATATTTTTTAGGTCCAATTTAAAAGAATATATAATATATATATAATTAAAAATAAAAATTTTATAGATGACTGTTCCAAAGTAATTATTATTATTATATTTATTTTCTTTCTTTTAAATTACTACTTTAAAATATTCCAAATAAATGAAATAACTACTGAATAACACAACTTAAAGTATGAAAAAGAAATTTATTAAATATATATATATATATATATAAAAGGGACATTACGTATAATTTTATTTTTATTTTTTTTATTTGAACTTTATTTTTATTTTCTATTTATTCTTCTATTTGACTTTTTTTTTTTTTTTTTAAAAAAAAAAAAAAATTAATAATATTTATCAATTATAAGTATATATATATTTTAACATTTAAATTAACTTCAGTATATTTGAACTCAATATTGGTCTTTTATTAATCTCTAGAAATCCTTATCATAATTTATATATAATTTAATATATATTTATATATATAATGGAGAGGAAAAAAAAAAAATAAATTTTATAAAATATTTTAATTTAAATATTTATTTACTTGATTTGACTCCTATTCGTATATATATTTATATATGTAAATTCATCTATATATACCTTTAGATTATTTAAAAATAATTTTTTTTTGTATTAATCTTTTTACTATTATTATCATTATTATTATCAATTTAGATAGTTAATTAGTAAATTAGTCATAAATATGAAGAGTATCAATAAATAATCTTCTACATATAGGGCAATTTTTTTTCCCTAATTGTTTAATACATGAAGAACAAAAACAATGACCACATGGAATTAAAGCAATATTTTTTTTTTCTTCCATACAAATACTACAAGAACTATCATTCTTTAGAGAGGATTGTTTTAAATTATCTTTATTTTTTAAAGTAGTATAGCCGATATAACAAATTCCAACAACAATGCCAAGAAGATTTTGCTTAAATAAAGAAATTAATAATTTAGCTTGAATCATTTGTCTGTTATTATAATTATTATTATTATTATTATTATTATTATTATTATTATTATTATTATTATTATTGATAGTAATAGTAGTAGTAGTAATGGTAGTATTTTTAGTATTCTTAGTATTATTTTATATTTTTTATTTTTTTTTCTTTATATTGGTATTCTTTTTTTTCAAATTATTACTCTTAATGGTATTATTTTTAATAACTTTGTGTAATTAAATACTTATAGATGACTATTATTTTTAAATATTATTTATTGAAAATATAAATGTTCAAATTAAAAAAAAAAAAGTAATGAATAATAATAATAAAAAAAAAAACTTTTTTTTTTTTAAAAATTTAGATATTTATATTTGTTATGTCTTTTTTTTTTAATTTTTTTTTTTTTTTTTTTGATAAATATTTAATTAAAAATAATGCTTAGTTTCTTTTTTTTTTTATTTTATTTTAGACTTATTGATTTATTATTATTATTATTTATTATTTATTATTATTATTATTATTATCATTATTATTATTATTATTTATTATTATTTATTATTATTATTATTTATTATTTATTATTATTATTATTATTATCATTATTATTATTATTATTATTTATTATTATTATTATTTATTATTTATTATTATTATTATTATTATTATCATTATTATTATTATTATTATTTATTATTATTTATTATTATTTATTATTTATTATTTATTATTATTATTATTATCATTATTATTATTATTATTATTTTGATTTATAATACTATTTAAAATAAACGTATAATTAATTCTGAGAAATATTTAAAATTGTATATTCTTTATATCCATTCTTATATCCAGAATAATATAATATAATTATATTTATTTTATGTCTATTTATATTAATTTACATTAATTTCTATTATGTCTATTTTTATTAATTTAATTTTTTTCTTTTTTTTTTTTTTTTTAAATTTAAAATAAAAGCTTTTATTAACTATTTTATTTTTATTTTTATTTTATTAGTTAAAATGATTACATCAACCTAATTTTTTTTTTTTTAAACATTATGAATATCAAGAAATAATAAGCTATCTATGAAAAATATATATTTACTTTTTTCCATAACTAATCCTTGAATATTTTTACGATCAAATAATTCATTTGTTATTCTAATTAACTAATTCAGTAAATAGATATATATAAATGTATATATTTATAAATAAATAAATAAATAAATAATTAATTAATTATTTTTTTTAATTTAATTTAATCTTTTATTATATAAAAAATAAAAAAAATAAAAAAATATGAAATTTATTATTCAATAAATAAAAAAAAATTTTTTTTCTTTAAAAAAAAAATATATTCTATCAAACCTTTATGGAGTATGTTACATATTTAAATTTTATTATTATAATTATTATTTTTATAAAAAAAAAATTTTTTTTTATTAATAGATGGCATTTTATTATCGAGGAATGGGAAAAGTTAGAGGCTATTGCTTCTAACGCACTTTTATAATTTTATAATATATAATATTTTATTTCATGTATTATATTATTTTTTTTTCTTTAAAATCATGTAATTTTAATTTTATTATTATTATAAATAAAGTTTTCTCTAAGTCTAAAAAAAAAAAAAAAACAGATGGCATGTTTTAGAATATATATGTTAAATATATTAAATGTACTATTTAACAAAAAAAAAAAAAAAAATAGTTAAAAGTTATAATTAAATAATTTAAATTTAATTTTTCCAGTTCTATGTCTTTGTTAATAAAATAAGTAAAATAAAATAAGTAGAATAAATTATTAAATAATATTATCCATTCTTTACTTCTTATTTATTGATCCTTTTAATTAATAAATGAATGGTCATATCATATCATTTCATTTTTTTTAAGAATCTAAATTAAAATTAAAAATAAATAATAAAAAAAAATAATAAAATAAATAATAAAATAAATAATAAATATTAAAATAAAAATATATTGTCTTAGTGTTTACCTAAGACTGCAATTACATTAATAAAAAAAATATAATTTTTTCATAAACTAAACTACACTAAAATAAAATAAAAAAAGCTTAAATTCTATCTATTTTATTTAAAAATTTATAATCTATGGATATAATATGAACTCTTTATTTTTTTCTTCTTTTTGTTTTTTCCTATTATTTTTTTTCCCTATTATTATTATTATTATTATTATTATTATTATTATTATTATTTCATATACATTTGGTCAGTTTGTAGAATAAAATAAATTAATTAATTTAAATCTAAACGATAAGAATTTCATGAGAATATCATTATAATATAGAATATCATTAATAGTATTATTATACTATATCCTTTTAACACATTAACACATTATTATATATATTATTAATCTATTATTACTTAATATTAAAAGTTTTTTAATTCATAATTATTTTATTATTTATTATTTATTATTTATTATTTATTATTCAATTATTTATTATTTATTATTTATTATTTATTATTTATTATTTATTATTCAATTATTTATTATTTATTATTTATTATTTATTATTTATTATTTATTATTTATTATTTATTATTTATTATTTATTATTTATTATTTATTATTTATTATTTATTATTCAATTATTTATTATTTATTATTTATTATTTATTATTTATTATTTATTATTTATTATTTATTATTTATTATTCAATTATTTATTATTTATTATTTATTATTTATTATTTATTATTTATTATTTATTATTTATTATTCAATTATTTATTATTTATTATTTATTATTTATTATTTATTATTTATTATTTAATTATTCTATAATCATATGCCAAATATTTATAAAAAATTAAAAAAGAAAAAAAGAAAAACTGTTTATATAAAAATGAAAATAAAAAAAAAATTTTATTAAAAATTTTAATATTGTTAATTTATTTTTTATATTATTATTATCATGTTTTTTATTTTTATTTTTTTTTTTTTGCAAATTTTCTCATACCATAGAACATAGAAATTTCATTTTTTTTCTTTTCTTTATTTAAAATAAATTATTTATATAAAAACATATATTATTTATTATTTAATTATTTAATTATTTATTATTTATTATTCATTATTTATTTATTATTTATGATTCAATTATTTATTAATAAATACTCTTTTTTATTATTTATTATTTATTATTCAATTATTTATTATTTATATTATTTATTATTTATTATTCAATTATTTATTATTTATATTATTTATTATTTATTATTCAATTATTTATTATTTATATTATTTATTATTTATTATTCAATTATTTATTATTTATATTATTTATTATTTATTATTCAATTATTTATTATTTATATTATTTATTATTTATTATTCATTATTTATTTATTATTTATGATTCAATTATTTATTAATAAATACTCTTTTTTATTATTTATTATTTATTATTCAATTATTTATTAATAAATACTCTTTTTTATTATTTATTATTTATTATTCAATTATTTATTATTTATATTATTTATTATTTATTATTCAATTATTTATTATTTATTATTTATTATTTATTATTTATTAATAAATACTCTTTTTTATTATTTATTATTTATTATTTATTATTTATTAATAAATACTCTTTTTTATTATTTATTATTTATTATTTATTATTTATTATTTATTATTTATTATTCAGTTATTTATTAATAAATACTCTTTTTTATTATTTATATTAATTATTTATTATTTATTATTCAATTATTTATTAATAAATACTCTTTTTTATTATTTATATTAATTATTTATTATTTATTATTTAATTATTTAATTATTTAATTATTTAATTATTTAATTATTTAAAATTAAAGTATAAAATTAAATTTCATTAATTATTATTGTGATAATTGTTACATCTATCCAAAGTAAATATACATTAATGTATTTGTAATTTATTTATTTTATATTTCTACAGTGATTGAATTTATATTTCAACTATCTATTTTTATTTTATTTTATTTTATTCAATATACTTTTTACTATATATTTTTAATTTTTATTTCATTTTAAAATTTATTAATAAATGTAAAACTACATGATAAAAAAATAATGAAAATTGATAATTTAAAAAAAAATATAAAGATAAATATAAAAAAATTTTTTTTTTCTATTTTAAATAGTGTATTATAAATATTTTTATTTATATACAATATATCAAACTATTTATTCTTCATGAATAAAAAAAAAAATCATCCTATGAAAAGCAAAGAGTGTCAACGCTGAAAATGCAATAAGACGGCCAATGCCTCTGAAGGAGAAGATCATAATTTGTATCAAATTTGTCAATTCAAACCTTAATCCTGAATAAGAATTTCCTTTTAGAACAGAAATCTTATAATCTTGGAGGTGAGGTTCGAAGCCTATGAATCTTTTTTCTGAATTTATTTATACACTCTTTTATTTTGAATATATTACTTTTTTATTTCACATTACTATTTAAAATAATTATTTTGTTCCAATTGGACAAGTAATATATATTTTTTTTATTGAGTGTTTTTTTTTTTTTTTTTTTTTTTAATAAAAAAAGTATTCATCATGTAATTAATTATTGAATAAATAAATAAGGGTTAAAGTTCGCAACAATTGCGGCAATAAAAAAAGAAGTCCTGTGCAAAAATAATAGAATAGAATAGAATAAAAAAAAAAGATGTATGTATATAATAAATCCCATATATAAAATTTAAAATAAACTAAAAATAAAAAATATAACATAAAATAAAATAAAAAACTTTACACAAATATAATAAATAAAATAAATAATAATAAATAGATAAATAAATAAATAAGTAAATAAGTAAATAAATAAATAAATAATATGCAAATTTAAGTAGTTCCTAAAGATATAAATAGTTACTTTAAATAAAGTTAAATGTATTTAGGTATGGATATTTTTTTTTGAACTGGGATAAACGAGAGGGCCAAGTACAAACCATCAGAATAAAATCTGGAAAAACTTTTGTTATTAATTAAAATTTATATATTTTTATTAAATAAAGTGTTTCTTTTTCTTATTTATTATATTTATTATAGAATATATATATATATTTTTTTTGTGTTGAAACGAGAATAAAACTTTTTGTTAAGGGTTAATAATATACATGATCATAATCATTATGTATTAATAATACAAATAGAAATAAATAAATAAATAAATAAATAAATAAATAAATAAATAAATAAATAAATAAATAAATAAATAAATAAATAAATAAATAAATAAATAAATAAATAAATAAATAAATAAATAAATAAATAAATAAATAAATAAATAATAAACCTATCCATTTTTCTGATGATACAAATTTAATTAAAAATTAAAATTAAATTAAAACCTATAATTATGATTTATATATTATTTTTTTTATTTTTTTATGTTACCATTGATAATTTATTATTCATTTAACTTTATTTAGCAAATAGAAAAATAAATTGAAATTTTTTTAATTTTAATTTTAATAAAAGTTAACAACTTTAATATCATTTTTTATTTGAATTTTTTAAAATTTATTATTTATTAAAGTTAAATATTTAATATAACTGATACTCTCTTTTTTTTTTTTTTTTTTAAAAAAGATGTTCTAGTACAAAGTTCTATTTTTTTTTATATATTTAAATATTATTTAGATCATTTTTTAATTTATAATTTAATTTATAATTTATTTTAATTTAATTTTTTTATTTTCATTTTTATTTTAAAATTTATAGAATAAAAATAAAAAAGATATTTATTAAATATATGATATATAAATTTATAAATTTATATCTATTTATATTTATATTAGTAATATATGTTCATATATGAAACTAGAATAAATTATTTTAAATTCAAATAATAATGTATATTTATTTAAAAATAGAATATATTTCATTTAATTATTTAAAAATAAATTAAAATGTATATATATTAAATAAAAACAAAAAAAATTTCATTAACCAAAATTTTTATAATTTAAAATTTTAAAATAATAAAAATAAAATATAAAAAAATAAACAAAAATAAATAAATAAATAAATAAATAAATCAAAAGAAATAACTATAATAAAATATATAAATTAAAGTTTACTCAATCGTATTTTTTATTATTATTTATTATTTTTTTTTTTAATTCATTTTTCAAATCTAAATATTACTATTTATATTGTATAATATATTATCTTACTAATATTTATTAAAAATTAAATTCAATATATTCGCTCTTATTATTGTTTTTTTTATTTCGTATTAAATGATTCCATTCTAGCTTCAATTTTATATTTCATTTTTGAAATTTATTAAAAGTAAATGATTAATAATAATTAATAATTAATAATTAACAATTAATAATAAATAATTAATAAATAATAAATAATAAATAATAAATAATAATAAATAATAAATAATAATAAGAGTATTTATTAATAAATAATAAATAATAAATAATAAATAATAAATAATAAATAATAAATACTAAATAATAAATAATAAATAATAAATAATAAATAATAAATAATAAATAATAAATAATAAATAATAAATAATAAATAATAAATAATTAAATAAACTTTTAAATAATTAAATAAACTTTTAAATAATTAAATAAACTTTTAAATAATTAAATAAACTTTTAAATAATTAAATAAACTTTTAAATAATTTTAAATAATTAAATAAACTTTTAAATAATTAAATAAACTTTTAAATAATTAAATATGTAAATCAATTAATAAATCAATCAATTCTTAATAAATATTAATAAGACTCATTGATGATTTTACTCTATATCAGAATTTATTATTTCTTTTGTATTTCATTTTCTCTTATTTATGCTCTTGTGTTACCTATTCAAAATTTGACTATTAAATAAGGTTTCGTCAACATTTCTTCCATTTCAACTCTATACAAAATATATTGGAATGTACTGTTTCACAATTAAACAATACTATAATATTTTTCTTTATTTATTTATACTGTATTTATTTATTTATACTATATTTATTTATTTATACTATATTTATTTATTTATACTATATTTATTTATTTATTTTTACTATTTACTATATTCATTTATTTATTTATAATATATTTATTTATTTATATTTTTAGAAATTAAAAATTTTTCTTTTTTTTTCTTTTTTAATTTTGAATGACTTTGTTAAGGATGAAATTATGCTGAAACATTTAGCATTAAAGGTCATGATTTATTTTTTTTTTAAAAAAAGATAAAAATTTTAAAAATAAATAAAATATGAAATATATATAATAAAATAAAATAAAATAAAATAAAAAAGGAAAAGCAATTAAAATTATACCACAATTATCATAAACTTCATTATTTTAGGCAATTGGATTATTGGTAAACCAATAAGGATATTATTTTAAAAAAAAAAAAAACCTCTTACTTATTAATCTATTATAATAATAAATAATAACGAATTAATAATAAATAATAAATAATAAATAATAAATAATAAATAATAAATAATAAATAATAAATAATAAATAATAAATAATAAATAATAAATAATAAATAATAAATAATAAATAATAAATAATAAATAATAAATAATAAATAATAAATAATAAATAATAAATAATAATAATAAATAATATAATAAATAATTAAAAATTAATAATTAATAATTAATTATAAATATATAATATAAAAATTCTTACATTATTACTAAATAATATATTATATAATATTTTATATTATATAGTATATACATAATCAATATAAAAATAATTCTATATACTTTATAAATAAGTTAAATGAGACGTAAAATTTGATATATAATAAAATTCAATTATTTTTGTATATAATTATATATATTAATTTTTATATATATTAAAATATCATAATTAATATATGAATATATAATAAATAATAAATAAATCCTTAATAAATCTATGGCACTGTATATTTATCATATATAATTTATTATATTTAATTTATGATTTTATATTATTTAATATATTATAATTAATATTTAATATATATCTAAATATATTTAACAATATATATTTAATATATAGTTACTATTATTTAATTAAATAATATATGAATATATTAGTGTCTAGTATTAGTGTTTATTATATGAATAGATTTAATATTCTTAAAAACTATAATTATAATATTTGAAAATTTTATATATTGATATGTTCTAGTCAAAAGGAAAAAAAAACAAATTATTTTTTAAATATATAATATTTATATTTATATTTTACAATTATATTTATATTTATAATAATATTAATATTTACAATTATATTTTATAATAATATTTATTTAATATATATATTTAATATGTGTTTATTTATATTTTTATATATAAATTTGAATTTTATTTTATTTTATTAAATAAATAGATTTATGATTCTATTTATTTTTTCTTTATTTTATTTTAATATTTTATATTTAATAATTATTTCCTTAAACTTTTTTATTTAATTTTTTTTATTCGTTTGTTCTTAGTTATTTATCTTTTTTTTATTTTTTTGTTTTGTTTTTAAAAGAATCAAAGTTTATATAATTAATTTTATTTTTTTTTTTTTTCATTGTTAATCTTTTAAATTATGTCATTTAATATGGGTATTTAAATCAATAAATTAGCTATTCAGTAAATTCAACAAAAAAAAAAAAAAAAAACAAGAAAAATTCATAAATAAAAACAAAAACTTTATATAATAAAAAAGAAAGAAAATTTTTATTATATATATTATTTTATAATTTATTCAATCTTTTTTTAATCTTTAGATACATTATAAATTATTTATTCTAAAAAGAAAATCATGTTTTAATATGATAATCTAATAATATATTTATTTATTTATTATTTATTTTTATATATTCAATTATTATATATATTTTCCATATTGTTTCTTCATCATCAATGCAATAGATATAAATAAATAAAATACCATTCAATAACAAAAAAAACTAAAAAAAAAAAAAAAAAGAAATACAAGCAAAAATAAATATCATTTTTGTAACAAAAGAAATAAAAAATAGAAAAATAAAAAAAATCATACCAATTGTAATCGTATGTGTATATATTATATATCACTATCATAATATTTTTTTTAAATATATATATCATTTTTTTATTTCAATAAAGACAAAAAAGAGTAATACAAACAAATAATAATAATAAGTGTTAACCTATGTAGACTCGATTGAAAGAAGAAATAAACCAAAATAATAATAATAATAATAATAATTTAAAATATATCAAAGAAAATTAATAGACAATAATACCAAAAAATAAAAAAGGTCTTATTTCCTTTGAACTAACATAAATATATAAAAAAATTTTTGTTTTAAATATAAGATAAAACATAAATAAACTATTAGAAAATATAGTTTTGTTCTTTACTTAATAAAATATAATATTTTTTTCATTAAAAAAAAAGAAGAAAACAATTTATAATTACCAAAAATAGGCAAAATAACTATTCTTTAAAAGGAAATCTCATTATGTCAATATTAAGTAACAAAAGAAAAAATTAAGAATAATCTACTAAGAAGACGAAAATAAAAAAAAATACAAAAAAAAACTTTTTATAAATATTATAAAAAAATATATTTATACAATATCTAAATAATAGAGCATAGTTATAGTAATTTTCATATATATATTTATATTTTTTGAGATAAATATAAACATTAATAATAGTAATAATAATAAAAAGTACTTTGCTAGAAAAATAATTTTTAGTTAAAAGAAATATAAAAAAAATATAAAATATACAATATATATATATATGTATTTTTAAAAAAAAATACCTGTTATTACATAAATATTAAATACCGTAATTTATGATTAAAAATATCAGAAAAAAGTTTAATAAAAAATAGGTATATTATTTTTTCAAAAAAGAACTTTTTTTAATTTTTTTTACAATAAAAAATTATTAGTTAATGCCATAAATATATATATTTTTTTCTTTTAAAAAAAAAAAAAGAAAAAAAAAAATATAGTTTTTCATAAATAAATAATTAAAAGAAAAAAGAGTTTAATAAAATTAATAATAATATAATTATTAAAAAAAGATGGCAAATTCTAATATTAACGAAAAGTTTGTCGATACTGACGGGAAACTCATTTTTTATCCAAATGATCCATTATATGTAAAATATTTAATTGGAAATGTAGGGTCAAAAAATATAGATGAATGTAAAAATATTTGTAATAATAATAAAGAATGTATATTTGTTCAATTTAATAAGCAAATGAGAGAATGTAATTATTATAGATTATTACCAAGTAGTAATTTATTTCAATGGAAATATGGTAATAATATAGTATTTAGTTATAGTTTACCTATTAATACCACCAATGTAAATCCAATAAAATCCCTTTGTAGTCCTATAGAGTGTAATGAACAATGCAAATTAGATGAAAATTGTTTATATACAATTTCTACTTTTGATGGTGGTAATGGAAGAGATCCAGATAAAAAAGATATTTGTAGTCGTTTTGATGCTATTATAGATGAAAATTATGTAATTTCTTATTATAAAGAAGTCGCAGAAAAAGTAAGTTTATAAGAAAAAAATATATATATAATAATTAATAAATGTTAAAAAAAAAAAATAATAATAATAATAAAAAAATAAAATAAATACATATATATAATTAGTAGTATTATTATCATTATTTTATAATAAAAATAAAAAAAAAAAAATTTGTTAATAATTTACTTTTTTTTTTTTATTATTTTAATTATTATTTTTATTATATATATTTTTCAAATATATATTTTTTTAATCAAAAAAAAAAAAAAAGTTAAATATACCTTTATTTTCACAAATTAATAATACCTTTTCACAAGAAAATCAAAATATAAATGATGTAGAAGCAACAGATCCTTACTATAAAGATGAAAACCCATATAATATATCCAGTACCCTTTTATATGGTTTAACTATCATAGTTTTGGTTTTGGTAGCAATTATTTTATTTATATGTAAAAGAAGAAGTGATAATGAAAAAATGTTATTATATACCATAAGTAATATGACTGGAAATTCTCAATCAAGATCACGATCAAAATCTAGTCCAAGTGAATGTTTAAGTTATAATAATACTAATTTAAGTGGTTCTATATTTCAAAATAATTTTAATGGTTCAAGTATTACAATTAATCCAGATAATTTCGACAATTCAAAATATGGTAAAAGTAGTAATAATCGTAGTAGTTCCAATCTAAAAAAATCATATAGAAAAAGTGCAAGTTCAAGGGCACCTTCAGTACATTCTATATCCACCCTTTGTACCACCACTAGTAATAATAATACCATCAATTTATTAAGTAATAATAGTTCCATAAATGGTCAAGTAGATTCTTCTATAAATGATAAAAGTGTACATATTCCTCCATTAACTACGAAGAAAAATTCTACTTATAATTATTCAATAAAAACATTATCAACGAAAGATCCATCGTTAACTGGCCTTTCCCAAAATATAAAAACTTTATTTGCTAATTCATATTCAGGTGATAATAGTTCAATTCATGAAAATTTCGGATATAGCACTAGTAATAATCATTCCTCCTATTCAGGAAAATCTACTAAAGATTTTCCATATGAAAAATTAATTAATAAAGATAGTGGTGGTATATCCAATTCAAATGTAAAAAATAAGTATAATCAACATAAAAAGCAATCTTCCTCTATATCCATTAACATACCGAAGGTAGCTTCATCTTCCTCAATAAGTATATCCCCTAAAAATACCAAAAATATCACCTCTCCTCAACAACCAAAAATTGTTAAATTGAAAAAACCTGTTCATACTAAACAAATTTCTATCTCAAGAAGTGTCTATTCTGAACCTATCGTACCATTTAATAAAACCACCAATTCTGAAATATCCATTAAAAATGATGATCTAGAGAATATAGGAAATTTATATATTGATTCGCAGGAACCCATAACCATTAATACCAAAATTAATAATAATAATAATTCCTCCATATTTAAATATAATTAATTTTAATAATTTTAATAAAAAAAAAAAAAAAAAAATTCATAAATAAAATTAAATATAATTAAATAAAAATAATTAACTATTGTAGAAAATAATTAATGATAAATTAATAATAATATTAATCATTTTATATTCAAAAAAAAAAAAAAAAAAAAAAATAGACAAAATCAATTATTTCATCCTATTTAAGAATTTTAAAATAATAGTAATAAAATAAATAAATTAAATTAAAATTAAAATTAATTATAAGAATTCTTTTTTTTTTTTTTTTGTTTTGTTTTGTTTTGTTTTTGTTTTGTTTTTGTTTTGTTTTGTGTTTTGTTTTTTGTTTTTTAAATTATTTTTATAATAGTATTAAACAAATAATGTTAGTTAATAATATTAATATTAATAATAGTCGCATTGTGATTCCATTATTAATGGATACAAAAAATTAATGATATTAAATAAAATAAAATAAAAAAAAAAAAAAAAAAAAAAAAAAAAAAAAAAAAAAAAATTAAATGGTTTTTCATTTTAATTTTATATTTTAATTATTTATTATTATTATTATTATTATTATTATTATTATTATTATTATTATTATTATTATTATTATTATTATTATTATTATTATTATTATATATCTTAATGAATTTTTTATTAATAACTAGTTATGAATTTTATAATATCCATTTGTACCCACCAACAAAAAAAAAAAAAAAAAATTAGATAAAAGAAAGAAAAGATGAAAGCAAATTGATTATAAAATATGAAAATATTGTAATGATGATTGATTGATATCACAAAATAATAAAAAATTAAATAGAAAAAGAGTTAAATATTCACAGAAAGCTAAAACACTTAAGGATTTATCTTTATGAACAGAAAATAAATATTATATTTAAAAAGAAAAAAAAAATTAGAAGATAATAACATTTTAAATTCAATCCTTAATTAACTATGAAATTATTCGAGAATGTAAAAATGGAAAATATCAAAAAAAAAAAAAAAAAAAAAAATTAATAATAATAATAATAATAATAATAATAATAATAATAATAATAATAATAATAATAATAACTATTGTTGTAAGAATTATAATATATAAAATAAGGTATAATAACAAAAATTATGAGATTAATCGATTGGGCCAAGTAAAATAGAGAAATGTGTCTTAATAAACTTGGTCGTGAAAATATGGATTGTTATAAGAAAACATTTATAATTAGATATAACAAAAAAAAAAATATATATATATAAAATTCACCAATATCAAAAAAAAAAAAAAAAAAAAAAAAAAAAAAAAAAAAAAAAAACATAATGAATTATCCTTTTAGATCCTTAAAAAGTATTAAATTATTAAAGCAATAAACATTTACAATAAACATTTATAATTAGATATAACAAAAAATATATATATATATATACATGCTAATATTTAAAAAAAAAAAAAGAAAAAAATCAGTTAACATTATTAATAATATTAATAATATTGAAAATTGTAACTATAATATATAATTATATAAATATAATATTAATTAATATATTAAACTTTAAAATTAATAATTATATTTATTTTGAATATAAATAAAAATATTTATCCACTTTAATTATCCACTATTTTGAAATATTTTTATTTATATTCAAAATAAATATAATTATTAAGTTTTATTACACACGTGTCATACAAAATTTATTATTCATAAATAGATAATTATTTAGTTATAAATTTTCCATAGAAAAATATATAGATACATAATTATATACAATAATATACCTTTTTTTTTTTTTTTTTTTTTTTTTCTATAGTAATAATAAAAATGTTATTAGATTTAAGTAGGTAATACAATTAATTATTATTTTTACTGAAAGTTTATAATTTTATATATATATATATATATATAGAAATTATATAAATTATTTTACAACTATTTATTAATTATTTCTATTTTTATTTATATAAAAAACTATATTAATCATTTAATAAATTAAAATGATATTTAATAATTTTTACTTTTACTAATTTTAATCTATATAATTATATATTTTATAAAAATTTAAAGTTATAAATAGTATAATTTTGTGTTAATAATTATTATTTATTAATTATATAAACTAAAAAAAAAAAAAAAAAATAGAAATGGATCTAGAGAATTTTTTCTTCTTTTTTTTTCTTAAAAATTCAATTTATTATCTAATTATAGATGTTTATATATATATATATATTTTTTTTCATTTCATATAGCTTTAATTTATTGTTTATTATTATTATAACTTCTTAATAAAATAAAGAAATTTTTAAATTTAAAATTCATAAAATAAAATGATAATAATAATAATAAGAAGAAGAAGAAGAAAACAATAATAATAATAAATTGGTTTTTACACAATAGATTATGTTATATTTTTTTTAAAAAAATATATATATATATATTGAAATAGAACGATAAATTTACTAAATAATAATGATGATAATACTGATATAAGTTTTTTTTTTTTTTGTATTATTAATATATATATTTTTTTAAAAATTCTGTTATTTAATAATTCAGAATGACTATAATTATAATTAGTAGAAATTATTTTATTAAAACTTTTATATTTTTTTAAGTTTAAAAGCTAAACCAGTTAAAATTTATTATTCTTTTTTTATTTATTTATTTAATTATTTTTTTTTTTCTTTATTTAATTAACAAAAAATAACTTTTACTAGAAAGAAATAGAAAAAAAATTTTAATATATATCATTTTCACTTTATTATAATTTAAAATTTTATTTTTATATTATTTGGAAAAAAATAAAAATAAAAATAAAAATAAAAATAAAAATAAAAAAAAAAAAAAAAAAAAAAAGAAGAAAAAAGAAAAATTTTCTTTTTTCTTTCTTTCTTTCCTTTCTTTTTTTTTTTTTTTTTTATTTTTTTATTTTTTTATTCATCGAGTTTATCTTGAAAAGAAATTCCTTAAAAAAATTCATTTATAATTAATTAAGATGAATAAAAAAAATTTACAATGATTGAATGTTCAAAAAAAAAAAAAAAAAAAAACTTAGTATAAATACAGATGAAAAATATCTTTATTTTTTTTTTTTTTTATTTTCTTTTTTTTTTTTTAAAAAAAAAATTATCTATTTAAATATTAATGTATTATATTATTGTTACATTAATTCATAACGATTATTTAAATAATATAACAAAAAAAAAATTATTTAATTCATAATAATAATACGAAAATAATATTAATACCAAAGAAAAGAAAAAAAATTATATAGATATAAATTAAAAAAAAAAAAAAAAAATTATAATAATAATATGCAATATTAATTTTAAATAAATTATAAAATATACATACGTACACACATACATTATAAATAAATAAATAAAAATAAAAAAAAATGTCATTTTACTTTTATGATACTCCTTATAAAAAGAATTTCCATTCTTTTTTAAATAATTCCATTCTAAATAGTCCCAACTATGGAAATGGTTATGATCGTAAATATAATGATGGTTATCGATATGGAAATTTCGGAAATATCAATCAAAAGAACCCTATGACTTCTTCTCCTACCTCTCTTTTCAAATATACTTTCTTTCATCCAAACGAAGCAAATAAGTTAAGTAAGACATTGCTTCTTAGAAATAATGAAAATAGCAGTAAAAATGATTATCATTTTTCCGGTCATCCTCTCTTTTCCTACTATAATCCTTTACCTTACCAAAATAACTTTTCCAATAACTACAGTTATGACTCCCTTCTCCATTACGGAAATGGCAATAATGATTTTTCAAATTCTTTTTCTAATCTATTAAATTTAAAAAAAATTAACAGCACAAATACTAATAATAAAAATACCAATAATAAAAATACCAATAATAAAAATACCAATAATAAAAATACCAATAATAAAAATACTAATAATAAAAATACTAATAATAATAATAATAATAATAAAAATAAAAGTAATAATCAAACCATCACCTTTTCCTATTCCCCTGTAGCATCTCCGATAACTACTCTTCAAAAATCTTCTTGTCAAAAAAATAATACTAACCAAAATAAAATTTCTAATAATAAATCTTTATCATCAAAGTCTTCTACCACTACCTCGCCAAAAACCTCTACTTCAGTACCTTCTTCTCCAAAGTCTTCTTCTACTCCTTCTCTAAAAACTAATACTTTAGTAGTGCCTCCCTCCCAAAAATCTTTAATTCAAAATTTAACATCAAAATTAACACCAAATCCTAAAAATTTACGCTCGAAATTTTCTCAAAATTCATATTTAAAACAAAATTTACCTGCCACAAATTCAACTTCCGAATCAAACCATCCAGAACCATTCGTATCATCACAACATCTTTTATTACCAAATAAAAGATCACCTTCTGAACAGGTGATGCCAACTGACCTAATAAATTCATCTCCAAAATCATTCTTAAAACAATTCTCAACCCCTAATGTAATTACACCTACTTCACTAAATACCTTCTTCCCTCAAAAATCTCTTCCAAAATCATATAGAAACGTTAACAACTTTAATTTCAATGATAAGGATCCTTATCGCCAATATAATGATATCAGTACCTTCAACAAAAACAACGATAGTACTAAAAATATTATCATTAATAATAATAATGATAATATAAATAATAATAACGGTAATAAAAATATTATCATTAATAATAATGATGATGATATAAATAATAATAACGGTAATAAAAATATTATCATTAATAATAATGATAATGATGCTATAAATAATACTGAAAATGTACCCATTTCACCTATTTCTGCTAACACTGAGACTCAGGAAAATCCAATAATGAAAAAGCCTTATTCTTCTTCTTTTTCTTCTTCTCATCCTTATCTTAACACTAATTCAATGATAGGTTTCCGTCCAAAAAGTGATCTCTATGAAGATGATAAAGCTTTCTATATTCATTTAGATTTACCTGGAATGGCTAGAGATCAAATTCATATAGAATTATTAGAGATACATGGGGATCGTACTTTATATATTTCAGGAGTAAAACAATTTTATCAAAATCCTTCTTCTTCTACCTTATCAACATCCTCATCCTCATCATCTTTATCCACATCACTATCACCATCACCATCTTCTATACCTTCTAATTCTTCAAGATTTTATCCTAATGGTGAAAATTTAAAAATTAGTAAATTAGGATGTGAATTCGGTAAATTCTTCCGTTCTTTCAGTATTCCAGAATCGACGAATCTCGAAAAAATTGAAGCCCGAATGGAAAATGGTGCCCTAGAAGTCATTCTTCCTAAAATGGAACTTCCAAAACATGAACGTCGTATTATTGAAGTTAAATAATAAATAAATAAATATAAAAAAAGGGAAAATAAAAATAAAATATAAAAAAATAAAAATAAAAAGAATTGCATCATTCATATATATTTTTAAAAATAATATTGATAAAAATTAAAAAAAAAAAAAAAAAAAAAAAAAAAAAAAAAAAAATCTATATATATTTAGATATATAATATACCATTCTTAATTTTATTATAAAAAAAATTTTATATATATTAAATACTATAGTAATTAATATAATATATATATATATATATTTAATTATTTTATTTTAATAAATATACCCTTAATCACATTTTACTTTTTTTATTATTAATTAATTTAATAAATTCTTATCTTATTTTTCTTTTTTTTTAAATAATAATATAATTACTAATTGATAAAAAAAAATAAATAAATAAATAAATAAAATTTAGTAATACAATTATTTAATAATTAATAGCTCTTAGTTTAAAAAAAAAAAAGTATTGTAAATAATTCAAAAAATAATTCAAAAAATAAAAAAATATATATATGTATATATAATTTAATTATATAAATTTTTAATATTAAAAAAAGGTATATATAAAATATAAAAATAAATAACATATAAAAAAAATTAAAAATAATATTATAAATTTATTATTTTATATTTTTTTATATATTAATTTTTTTATATATTTTTATTATTTTAAATTTTTTTTTTTTTTTTTTGTAACTTCAGAAATTGATTAAATTATGAAATATTAAAGTATTTATTTTTTATTTTTATGTAATAAATTTCTTAAAATAAAATAAAATAAAATAAAATAAAATAAAATAAAATAAAATAAAATAAAATAAAATAAAATAAAATAAAATAAAATAAAATAAAATAAAATAAAATAAAATAAAATAAAATAAAAATTATATATATATAAAACTATACTATGCATTCAAAGTATAAAATATTTATTATGATTTATTATGATTTAATAATAATTTATGAGTTATTTATCATAAAATTTAATTTTAAAAAATTTATTGCTTAGCTAATGATATGAATTGTTGGAAAATTGTGGAGGATATTTCAATTAATAAAGTGTTTATTTTATTTTTAATGATTATATTAATGATGTAATAATTAAATATTTAATTATTAATTATATTTTTTAATAATTTTCAGTTAAAAATTTTATGTATTTCTTTTTCTTTAAATAATAATAATAATAATAAATAATAAATAATAATAATAATAATAATAATAATAATAAATAATAATAATAATAATAATAATAATAAATAATAATAATAATAATAAATAAATAAATAAATATATAAATAAATAAATAAATAATAATAATAATAATAAATAAATAATTAATTAATTAATTAATAATTAAAGGAATTTATTTATTTATTGTAAAACAATTTATCGAGGAAAGTCACGAATTTTCGTCTAAAGAATAAACAATCATTTTATATTAACTATATAAATTATTTAATGTGAATAAAAAAACTATTTCCATGAGAATGATAAACCTAATGATTTATATTTAATTATGCATTAACATAAATAACGCTAATTTACATTTTAAGTTTATAAATATAAAGTATAAATATTTTTCTATTATTTAATTATAAACCTAAATTATAATGTTTATTTATTTATATTATTTAATACTTTAATAATAATAATAATAGCAATAATAATATTTATAATAATAATAAACAATTCACAACACAAAAATAAATCATATAAAAAAAATTTTTTTTTTAGATAATTTTTATAATAATTGTTTTATTCATTAATATTTATATTGTTGTATTGGTAATATATTATTATTTATATCTATATATTATTTATGTTTACAATTTTAAAAAAAAAAAATAAAATGAAATAAAATAAAAAATTATACTCTAAATTAATAAAATTATAATAAATTAAGAAATTAATAGATAACGATGTATATATATTTAAATGTATTTATTATATATTTATATTTTATAAGTATATAATATGTATTTTATAATCATTTATTTTTATTTTTTTTAAAATAAAAATAACTAATTATATTCTTTTTTTTTTTTTTTTTTTTATTAATCACTTATTTATTTATTGAACTTGAATAGTACGACGCTGAATCTTTGGAGCTTCGGCTTTTGGAATGATTACTTGTAATGATCCATTCTCCATTTTAGCTTCAATCTTATTAAGATCCGCTGTTTCTGGAATACTAAATGATCGAGAGAATTTACCATATTCACATTCCATTTTACTAATCTTCATATTACTAGCTTTCTTATATTTATTTTCTCTTTCTCCTGAAATAATTAAAATATTATCTTCTGATAATTCCATATGAATCTCTTCTTTTGTCATTCCAGGTAAATCTAATTGAATATAATAATTTTTATCATCTTCACAAAGATTATTCTTTGGACGGAAATCAACTAACTTATAAACATCCTTATCGAATGCTTGAGATGATTGTCTTTTAGTCGCATTGACATTTGATTTTGGAGTTGACTTTGGGTTACCAGAAGGCTTAGTAGCTTGTTGACTTGGATGATAAGCATAGGGAGGATAACCAAAGAAATAAGGATAACCAGAAACTAAAGGATGGTTATAATGATTATAGTAATCACTATCATCACTTTTGTTATCATCTAAAACTGAATTATTTAATATTGAACGTTCGCTTTCCTTAATTGGATCGTTTAAGAAGAATAAAGACATTTTGGTTTATTATTATCTTATTATTTTATTATTTTAAATAAATTATTAATGTAAATTATTATGTTTTTTCTTTCAGGGCTTTTTTTAGCTATTAATTAGTTTTGATTTATATATATATATATATAACTCTTTATATAATATTTTTATAATTAATTATATAATTAAATTTATTATTTAAAAGTGAAAAAATAAATAAAAAAAAAAAAAAAAAAATTTACTACTACTTTTACACTATTTATATTAATTTTATAAAATAATAAATCTATTAATAATTAATATAAAAAAACAACTAAAGAAATTCTTTTTATTAAAAAAAAAAAGTTTAAATTTTATTAATTATACATTGTATTAAAAAAGAAACAAAAAAAAAATTTTTTTTAATTGATAATAGAAAAAAATTTATATATGATAGAAAAAAAAAAAATAAATAAAAAAAAAAAAAAAAATTAAATTTTAATATTATTATATTATTAATTCTTATTTATATTATTAGTAGTGTAAAAGAAAAATGTGGAAATTTTTTTATTAATCACTGGATTAATGTAGAAAATTGTAGAAATTTGATAAATTTTAATACATTGTATTACATTATATATTTAAATATATCTCTATATAATATTATATTTTAAAAAAAATTTTTTTTTTTTTTTTTTTTTTAAATATATTCTTTTATAATAAATGAAATTAATATAAAAATGAAACTTTTTTCTTTATTTTAGTTTTTGTTTTTTAAATATATCAGTTTTTATTCATTAAATATAATAAAAAATAAAGAATTTTTAAAACAAGTTAATAAAAAATAATTATTTATTATTTAAAAAAAAATTTTTTTTATTAGAAAAAAAAGAAAAATTATAATACTAAATAATAACTAAAAATGTCTTTTTACTTATTCGATCAACCAATGGATGAAAGTGACGATTTCTTCAGTCCTTTCTTTTATACTCCTTTTGGATACTATACTCATCCAAAGAATGCTCAAAAGTCAAATAAAAAGTCTAATGAAGATGCTCAAAAACAGAAGTCAACTCATCCTCATGATAAAGAAGTCTATAAATTAGTTGATTTTTGTCCAAAATTCGATCTTGGTGAAGATGAAAAGAATTACTATATTCAAATGGATTTACCCGGTATGACGAAAGAACAAATTCAAATGGAATTAACCGAAGATAATTCTTTAACTATTTCTGGTGAAAGAGTTAAATCTACTAATGAAATTAAATACACCAAAATGAATTGTCAATATGGTAAATTTTCAAGAGCATTCAGTTTACCAGAAGATGCCAATGTTGAAAAGATTGAAGCTAAGATGGCTAATGGAGTACTAGAAGTTATCGTTCCAAAGGCAGAACCTCCTAAGAATCAACGTCGTACTATTCAAATTCAATAAATTGAATAAATCAATTTATTTAAAAATAATGAATTCAAAAGAAAAAAAAAAAAAAAAAAAATTAATCTTCTTATATTAATAATCTATCTTGAAATTTAATATCTGAAATTTTGGATTTAATAGCTATCAATAATTTAATTATCAACTATTTAAAAATTTTATTCAAAAACAATTAATTTTATTACTTCGTATATATCATTTAAAATAAATATAGAATTTATTTAATATATTAATGTAAACATATTTTTTAATTATTTTTTATTATTTATTTAATTTAATTAAACTTTGTAAATATAAACCAATTTTTTTTTTTTTTTAATTAAAAATAAAATTATAAATAAATTTATAAATATATTTAAAAAATAAATTATAATAAAATTATATTGAAATTATATGATACAAAAAATTAAACTTGTAGTGTTAAAGAAATAATTTTTCACATGAAGTAAAATTTTTTTTATTTTATATATATATATTAAATTTATAATTAGTTGGTCTTTTAATAATGTTCATTTTTTTTACCATTTTGTATAATTAGAAATTTTTTGACATTATTTTATTTTATTTTGTTTAATACTTTTTTTTTTTTATTTCTTTTTTTTTTTTTTAGACAATTTTATTATTGTAATATACCTTATCAAAAAGGTTTATGTAATTTATTATAAATATATACATTGTTTATTAAATTTAGTTCATATATATATCTAAATTATTATGATTATTATTATTTAATACATTTTTAAAAAGATAAGTTTTATAATAAAAAAAATAGTTCATTAAAGAAAACATTAATTATTAAGATATATATTAATAATTAATATTAATATTTATTTAATTAATGTAAATAATATAGATCTTTAAATAAAATATATATATATTGTTTAGATAATATTAATTTATATAATAATAATAAATAAAAAATAGATTCATAATAGAATAATAATGTATAATTAATTACATTATTGAAGTTAAATTATCTTTACATATAATATCTTCCATTATATATAAACTAAACTCCCTCAGGATTTACTAACTACTCAAAATAAATGTTTCTTTTTTTTTCCATCCATATTTTTATTTTTATTTTTTTTTTTTTTTTTTTTTTTTTTTTTTTTTTTTTAATTTTTTTATAATTTATTTGACTTATTATATTTTAATTTTAATTTACATTAACAAAAATAATAAGTTTTAGTTACATGTATATAGAAAATTAAATAATTTAATTTTGTAAATCAATATTATAATTTAAGAAATAAATAGATAGTAATATGTATATAAAATTTTTTTTTTAATTTTTTTCTAGATATTCTATTTTATTTATTTAAATATTTAATTTCATTAATATATTGTTCATTAAATAAATGATTATTTAATTTTTCAATTCATTTATTGAATATGAATCGTACGACGTTGATTCTTGAATGATTCGGCTTTTGGTATATTATTACTTATAATGATCCATTCTCCATTTTAGCTTCAATCTTATTTAATATCTGCTGTTTCTGAAATACTACATGATCTTGAGAATTTACCATATTCATATTCCATCCTTTTTACTAATTTTCACATTATTATCATTCTTTTATTTATTTTTCTCTTTTTTTTTTTTTTCTTTTAAAAATGATTAAATATTATCTTCTCCAGAGATTATTAAAAAAACTATAAATAATTAAATGTAATATTTAGAATCAAAGAAAATTTCTATTTAAAAAAGATGTTAAAATTTTAATTTCTATTATTAATTAAAATTTGTTTAAACCACAATAGAAAAAATTTAAATAAGGACTATGGAAAAATTTTATTTTATAGAAGAAATAGAAAGAAAATTTTTAATTTAATAATTATTGGATTAATGTAGAAATTTGTAGAAATTTAATAAAAAAAAAAAAAAAAAAAAAATTTAATACATTAATACGTTGTATTACATTATATTTATATAACTCTATACAATAAATTTTATAAATTTTTTTTTTAAAAAGAAATTAGTATAAAAAGTAAAACTTTTTTCTTGCTTTTTTTTTTTTTTTATTTTCAATTCTACATTAGTTTTTATATATTAAATATAAAATATAATAAGTAATATAAATTTTACCTACGAATTAATAAAAAATAACTATTTATTATTTAAAAAAAAGTTATTCTTCAAAAAAATTTAATAGTTAAATAGTAAGAACACTACCTAATAACTAAAAATGTCTTTCTACTTATTCGATCAACCAATGGATGAAAGTGACGATTTCTTCAGTCCTTTCTTTTATACTCCTTTCGGATACTATACTCATCCAAAGAATGCTCAAAAGTCAAATAAAAAATCTAATGGAAATGCCCAAAAAAAGCAATCAACTCATCCCTATGATAAAGAAGTCTATAAATTAGTTGATTTTTGTCCAAAATTCGATCTTGGTGAAGATGAGAAGAATTACTATATTCAAATAGATTTACCTGGTATGACAAAAGAACAAATTCAAATGGAATTAACCGAAGATAATTCTTTAACTATTTCTGGTGAAAGAGTTAAATCTACTAATGAAATTAAATACACCAAAATGAATTGTCAATATGGTAAATTCTCAAGAGCATTCAGTTTACCAGAAAATGCCAATGTCGAGAAGATTGAAGCAAAGATGGCTAATGGAGTATTAGAAGTTATCATTCCAAAGGCAGAACCTCCTAAGAATCAACGTCGTACTATTCAAATTCAATAAATTGAATAACTTTATATAAAAATGAAATTTTATTGTAAATATTTATTGAATTTGGAAAGAATTCTAAAAAAATTAATATATACCATTATCTATTATATTCTTAATTTCAGTACAATAAATAATTTAAATAGTATTACCTATAAATATAGAAATTATTAAATAAATTAAATTATAATTATAAAATTTTATACAATTATTTTTATGTAAATATATAACAATCATTAATTAAATAAAATAATAATATTAAAAAATATATATATATATAAATATATGAATTTATTAAAAGTGTTATGAATATATTAGTTTTTTTTTTTTTTTTTTATTATCTAATTATTAATTTAAAAAAGTATTATTAATTGTTAAAACATTTATTTGAAGCCATTTCCTTAATATGTTTAATTTATCATTTTAATAGAAAATTTCATTATTATTATTTTTACTTTTTTTTATTTTATAATATTTTTTTTTTTTTGTTTGTTGTTTTTAATTAACCAATTTAAAGTAATATTATTAAAATTAGAATTAACATGTTACTTGTATATGATGAAATCTAAAAAAAAAAAAAAAAAAAAAAAGCTATATAATTTTTTTTTCTGGAAATATATATTATATGATTTACATATATTAAAGATAAAAATTCTAAATACGAATAAATTTCTACTCATTTTCCGTTTAAAATAAATAAATAATAATTTATTATTTTATAAGGATTAAGTTAAAATAATATAGTATTTAAAAGGGTTAGGTTTAAGTATTTTTTATTTGATATATTTATATGTCAACGTTGATGCTCTTGACAGTGATAGATCTAATAGGGTAAAAAAAGAATTTCTAATACAGATTCGAATGATAGTTTATATTCGCATAGAATTATCATCGAGAAATGATTAAAAATTAGAAGCCATTTTTTTCCTTGAATCTCACTTCGTAGGGGTTTATGTAATATTAATGTAAAAAAAATTTCATGTATTTTTTTTTATAAGTCAAATAATTTTTATTCTAAGTCTAAAAAAAAAAAAAAAAAATTATCATTTAGGATATATAATTAAAAATGCATCTTCTATTTTCATTATATATTAACATTTTCTTATTGAATAATTAAAATCTTTAAATATTAAAGTTCATTAATCTCATGAATTATATTAATTAAAAAAAATTACTTTATAATTTTTTTTAATATCTCTTTCAATAAGATTATATAATAAAAATAACAAAATTTTTATGCTTTAAATTTTAGTAATAATATATATTTTAAAAAACAATCTTATTACTATTGCTATTATTAATATTGTTTAAAATATTAAAAATATATAATGAAATATTAAGAAATGATATAGTGCTAATGTTTGTTTTTATTATTTTGATAAGTTATAATTGATAAATGATAGAAAATAAGATAAACATTAATAATAAAGATTTTTATTTGGAAAAATAGCCTATGGATTATGTATATATCATTTAGCCCAGTACTTCTTAAAAGCTTTAAAATTTTTTATTTTTATTAAAAGTTTTAAGTGAAATTTTCTTTTAACAAACAAATAATAAAAATAAAAGAAATAAAAATAATAATAATAATAATAATAATAATAATAATAATAATAATAATAATAATAATAATAATAATAATAATAATAATAATAATAATAATAATAATAATAATAATAATAATAATAATAATAATAATAATAATAATAATAATAATAATAATAATAATAATAATAATAATAATAATAATAATAATAATAATAATAATAATAATAATAATAATAATAATAGTTTAAAAAACATTATAAAAATAAAAATAGCTTATTTAATAAATTAAAATACAATATTTAAATAAATATAGATATATATAAAATAAAATAAATAATTAATTTTAATAATATTAATGATAATAAAATTAATATAACAATAATGACGATAATGAAGAAATAATTATAAATTATATTATTAACACATTAAATATTTTAAAAACGATTTTTAACAAAATTTGTATTTAATTATTATTTTTTTATTATTTAAATTTTTATTTTATTTTATTTTTTTTTTTTTTTTTAAATTATTATTACTCAATTTGCTTTATGTTTAATAATTTATTAATGAATGTATTTACATATAAAATTTATTAATGTAAAAAAAAACTAATAATAATAATAATGATATAGATAGATAAATTAGTTTTATTATTTATAAATATGTAATTTTTATATATAATTAATTTTTTTTTTTAAATTTTTTAGTAATTTTAATTATTATGAATGTATATATGTATATATTTAATTTAGGAAATTTTTTTTTTTTTTTAATTTATTTATTTATTCAATTTTTTTTTTTTTTCAATTTATTGAACTTGAATAGTACGGCGTTGTGTCTTTGGTGGCTCAGCCTTTGGAATGGTAACTAATAATACTCCGTTTTCCATTTTGGCACTAATTTTATCAAGATCAGCAGTTTCATGAATATTAAAAGCTCTAGAGAATTTACCATATTGGCAATCCATCTTACTAATCTTTAAATCACTTTTCATTTCTGGAGACTTATATTTATTTTGTCTTTTACCTGAAATCTTTAATATTCTATCTTCTGATAATTCCATATGAATTTGTTCCTTACTCATACCTGGTAAATCTAATTGAATATAGTAATTATTTTCATCTTCATAAAGGTCATTATTTGGTCTAAAATCAACTAACTTGTAAACATCTTTATCAAGATGAGAAGAACGCTTTTTAGCTGCAGCTTTAGCACGTGCCTTTGGATGTGGTATAGCAGCTGGAACTGGAGCTGGAACTGGGGCCGGTACTGCAGCTGGAATTGGGGCTGGAACAGATGTTCTTGCTGATTTTGATTTTGAAACTGGCTTTGAAGTTATTGAATTTGTATTTTGTGATTCAGTATCAGAATCAGAATTTGATGTTAATGGATAAAAGAATGGTGGGTAACCATAATAGTAAGGATAGCCAGAAAGATAAGGGTGTAAGTAGTAACCGTTTTCATTTTCATTATCATTTTCCGGTTCTTCAATCACAGAATTATTTGAAATTGAACGGTCATTTTCTTCAATAGGTTCGTCATAGAAAAAGAAAGACATTTTTTTTTTTGAATTTTTTAAATTATTTTTAATAAAAATTTTGGTTTTGTTTATTTGTTTGTTTAATAAAATTTCTTATATTTATGGTTTAAAATTATTTATATTCAAATAATATAAAATTTTATATTATTTTAAAAGTACTTTTTTTCTTTTTTAAAATTTAAGTTATTATTTAATATATTTATAAAATAATTAATAATTAAATTGACAAATTAACAAAAAATTTTTTACGGTTTTTTTTCTGATATTTATATATTTAATTTTTATTAAAATAAAAATATTTATTATTATATTTAATATGAATTATTATATAATTATAAATTAAACTATTTAATTAAAGAATTTCTTTTATTATAAATTTAAAGATAATATCGAAGTTAATAGAAAAAACTAGAATGATATTTATATATATATTCAGTTTATAATATATTATAATTAATTGATTTAAAATGTAGATCATGTAGTATATAGAATTAATATTATTAAAAAAACTTTATTTATTATTAAAATTGTACTTTCAATTTGAATTATTTATTATAATATAAATTTTTTTTTTTTTTTTTTAATATGACATTATTTAATATTAGAGAAATTTAAGAAATATCTAGTATAAAATCATTGGATACATAGAATTATGTAGATTATAGAAAATCATTGGGTACATAGAATTATGTAGATTATAGAAAATCATTGGGTACATAGAATTATGTAGAAAAAAAAATAAATAAAAAAAAAAAACATTAAAATTAATTAATAATTCAAAATATAATAAAATATCAAATTAAAGAAAAAAAAAAAATAAGTTTTAATAATTAATTATTATAAAGTTATATAATATATTTATAATTGTACATATTATATATATAATTTTTAAAATTTAAATTAAAATTTTCTTTTATATTATTATTATTATTATTATTATTATTATTTTTTTTTTTAAAAAAAAATTCATATAAATTAAAAAAAAAAACTTTTTTAAAACTTTTCGAATATAAAAGCATATAGATTTATTCACTTTTTTTTTTTTTTTGTTTCTCAAATTTATTAATAATATAATTTATTATAAAATAATTTTTTTATACAATTGTATAAAGCGTTTATTAATATATATATATAATCTATTATTGATTAAAGTTTAAATATAAAAGAAATTAAACAAAACAACAAACATTAATTAAATAAATATAAATAATAAATATAAAACAAAATGTCTTTATTCTTCTTAAACGATCCAATTAAGGAAAGTGAACGTTCAATCTTAAACAACTCAGTTTTAGATGATAATAAAAGTGATGATAGTGATTACTATAATCATTATAACCATCCTTTAGTTTCTGGTTTTCCTTATTTCTTTGGTTATCCTCCATATGCTTATCATCCAAATCAACAAGCTACTAAGCCTTCTGGTAACCCAAAGCCAACTCCAAAACCAAATGTCAATGCTGCTAAAAGACAATCATCTCAAGCATTCGATAAGGATGTTTATAAGTTAGTTGATTTCCGTCCAAAGAATAATCTTTGTGAAGATGATAAAAATTATTATATTCAATTAGATTTACCTGGCATGACTAAAGAAGAGATTCATATGGAATTATCAGAAGATAGTATTTTAATCATTTCAGGAGAAAGAGAAAATAAATATAAGAAAGCTAGTAATATGAAGATTAGTAAAATGGAATGTGAATATGGTAAATTCTCTCGATCATTTAGTATTCCAGAAACAGCGGATCTTAATAAGATTGAAGCTAAAATGGAGAATGGATCATTACAAGTAATCATTCCAAAAGCTGAGCCACCCAAGAATCAACGTCGTACTATTCAAGTTCAATAAATAAGTTGAAAAAATTGAACAATTTATTTAATAAGCTTAATTTTAAAATTTCATATTTTAATTATAAATAATTAGTAAATTAAAAATATAAACACTATCTTTTTTTCCTTTAATATAATAATTAATTTAATAATTATATTTACATATAAATAAAAATTTTATAATAATAAAAAATAAAAAATAAAAATATTATTAAAAATAATAAAAAATAAAAGATAAAAAATAAAAAATAAAAAATAAAAAAAATAAAAGCAATATAAAATTTATAATTTAAAAAAAAAAATTATTTTGTTGTAGCTTGTATGCAAAATTTATATTTTAATATTTCTGTTTAATTGCTATTTACTATAAAATTTGATTTACATAAGATATCTTGAATTATTTTTTTTTATTGCTATTTACTATTAAATTTAATTTTCAAAATTTATTTTTATTTTTATTTTATTTTTATTTTATCTTAATTGCTATTACATTTAATTTTCAAAGGCATGTTATTTATTTCTAATTACTATTAAATTTAATTTTCAAAAAAAAAAAAACTTTGAGATATATGAAAAACTATTCATAATATTACTTTGATTATGAATGTAATTATATACTTTATATTTGTTTAAAAAGTTTAATTATAAAATTATTATTGAATATATTATATATATGGTTTTAATAATTCAAAAAAAAAAAAAAAACATAAAAAAAAAAAAAAAAACACTGTTGGCCATATTTTGATAAATAATAACATATTTTTATGTCAATTGATTCAATATACTAACTAAATAATATTAATATGTAATTAATATAAAATAAATTTTTAATAATTTCTAAAAAAAATTTTTATTACAATTCATATTCTATTATTCAATTATTATATATTCTAAAAATATTCTAAAAGTACATATATATATGTAACTATTATACAATGTACAATTCTTTATTTTATTCTTTTTAATAAATAATTTCTCATTATATATAATCATTTTTATAAATTGATAATTGCTATTAAATAAAAAAAAAAAAATATAAAGTCAATGTCAATACTTGATCATAATAAAAAGTACTAAATAAAAAAAAAAAAATAAAAATATAAATAAACTTATAATAATTTATATAAAGTTGATATGTATAATGATTTACATAATTGTTGGTTATTTTATATATTTATAATAAAATATATTATAATATTATTATTTTATCAAATTGAAGTTATTTCAATATTTTTATTAAATTTTTTTTTACATTTAAATTAATCTTTTTTTTTTTTTTTTTTTTTTTTTTAATTTTTTGTTTATTAATATTTAAAATTTATGTATATATAATGTATATAATGTATTAAT
Source organism: Neocallimastix lanati (nom. inval.) (assembly GCA_016946835.1). Taxonomy (NCBI): domain Eukaryota; kingdom Fungi; phylum Neocallimastigomycota; class Neocallimastigomycetes; order Neocallimastigales; family Neocallimastigaceae; genus Neocallimastix; species Neocallimastix lanati (nom. inval.). The sequence goes on from JACVTC010000063.1 coordinate 582,097, forward strand.
ATAATATATTAATATAAATTTCTACAATCTTCTATGCTAATATTAAATTATTTTTCTATTTTTTTCTTTTAAATTTTTCTATTTGTTGTAAAAATTATTTTTATGTTAATTAGTTTTTCCTATAATTTCTAATATAAAAATTATTAATAATTAAAAATAAATATTAAAATATTTTTTTATTACTGTTATATATATATTTTTTTAATATATTGAAAAAATTAATATAAATATGACTTAATTTTTTTTTTTTTTAAACTTATCAATTTTAATTATATAATTCATTATTAAAAAAAATTTTTTTTATATAACTGAATAAACTTTTAAAATAAATAAAATAAATAAAAAGCTATTAAAAAAAAAAAAAAGCTATTAAATAAAGCCTAAATATAAAATCATTTAAAAAAAAACAAAATAAACATAAATAAATAAAATATAAATAAAAAATATAAAACAAAATGTCTTTATTCTTCTTAAACGACCCAATTAAGGAAAGTGAACGTTCAATCTTAAACAACTCAGTTTTAGATGATAATAAAAGTGATGATAGTGATTATTATAATCACTATAACCATCCTTTAGTTTCTGGTTATCCTTATTTCTTTGGATATCCTCCATATGCTTATCATCCAAATCAACAAGCTTCTAAACCTTCTGGAAACACAAAGCCAACTCCAAAACCAAATGTCAATGCTGCTAAAAGACAATCATCTCAAGCATTCGATAAGGATGTTTATAAGTTAGTTGATTTCCGTCCAAAGAATAATCTTTGTGAAGATGATAAAAATTATTATATTCAATTAGATTTACCTGGCATGACTAAAGAAGAGATTCATATGGAATTATCAGAAGATAGTATTTTAATCATTTCAGGAGAGAGAGAGAATAAATATAAGAAAGCTAGTAATATGAAGATTAGTAAAATGGAATGTGAATATGGTAAATTCTCTCGATCATTTAGTATTCCAGAAACAGCGGATCTTAATAAGATTGAAGCTAAAATGGAGAATGGATCATTACAAGTAATCATTCCAAAAGCTGAGCCACCCAAGAATCAACGTCGTACTATTCAAGTTCAATAAATAAATTGAAAAAATTGAACAATTTATTTAATGAATTTGAATATTATAATATTTAAATAATTAAAATAATATTTTTTTTAAAAAAAAATAATAAAAATATACCATTATCTATTTATTTATTAAATTATCGTATTAAAAAGTTAATAATCTATGAATGTAAATAAAAGTTAATATATAAAAATAATCAAAAATAAAAATAAATATTAAGCAATTAAAATATTAAAGAAATAATTTTTATTTCATGTCTTTAAAATTTGTGTTTAATATTGATAATATTTTTAATTAAATATTCTGTATATGTGTATTAAATGTTGTATTGAAGAAAATATTTAGAGTAATAAAAATATTTATATAATTATAAATAACAATTTTTATAATTATATTTATTAATTTTTTAGTTTTATAATTATTAAAGATGTTAAAAAATATTTTAAAAATATTTATATTTAAATATTATAAGAACATTTATTAAAAAATTATTGTTTAAATACTAATAACACCTTTTTTTTTTTTTTTTTTTTACTATTATTTCATTTTAAATGTAAATTATATATAAATTATTTTTTAAAATTATAATAATTAAAATTTTTATCATAAATAATATTATTTATATATATTTTAAATTATTTATATTTTATTATTAATATTAAGGAATTTTTTATATCAATTTGATGTTAACATAGATGAATAAATAAATAAAATATATATAGTAATTAACAAAGGTAATTAACAAAGAATAAATAAATTATATTAATAGTTAACAAAAATAAATAAATAAATGAATGAATTAATGAATAAATTATATTAAATAATAGTTAACAAAAATAAATAAATAAATGAATGAATGAATGAATAAATTATATTAAATAATAGTTAACAAAAATAAATAAATAAATAAATAAATTATTAATGTATATTCTATTTTAAAAGATTTAAACATTCCTCCATTGTTAGTTAAGTGTGCTTTGTCTCAGGTCAAATGTTTTGATAAATGGAAAGATTCAAATTGTATTATTTCCTATTTGTAGTTAATAATATTCCATAATCTAGAAAATATACATGGACAAAAGAAAGTAGAACTCTTAAACGTAAACTAGAGAAAAGAGGTAATAACGATAATAAAATCAAGGTTTTTTATTGGAAAAGAGATATGAAAATCAATTCTATTAAAGCTGAATTTTATGACAAAAACAGATTCGAAGAAACATCAAATTTTATAAAATTTTGTTATGAATATTCTGATCTTTCATATAGTTTCTATTAGCTATTGAGAGCACGAAGCGGATATAGATTAGATGCTAGAATTGCTAAAGCAGCAAAAATAATAGATCAAATGTATCCTAATTTTTGTCTCTGTTGCAAAAGTAATAAACAATGGATACGGCATTGGTTAATTGATTGTCCATTTTTCAATCATATTTGTAGTAAAGTTAATGATAAAATTTTATTTTTATATAATGCTTTTAACCGTGGCAACCTAACAAATGATATTTCTAATAATAATAATGATAATAGCAACAGTAATAATAGCAACAGTAATAATAGTAATAGTAATAATAGTTATAGTAATATTAATAATATTATTATTAGTAATAGTATTGAAAATAATGTATATGTTGATTCTAGTGTGTGTGAAAAAGTATTTAATTTCCTTCTTGGAGGTCGAAGTATTAATAACAGTACAAGGGAATGGAAGGATCTATTTAAGTGCCAGATGAAGTCAGGTGCTTATTCTGATACTCCATTCTTGGTGGTTACTGCGGCTCTTCTTCAATTGATTATACCTATTGCTATTGGCCAGCAATGGCCTTTGTTCAATAGGTTTAAATCGAATCGTACTACTACTACCAAGAGCGTCAATGCTGAAGAAACAGTAAGACAGGCCAGCAGGGCTAGCGCAACCAATGAAGATCATAATTTTGCATCTTAAAATTATTGATTAACATTGTGTAGTCAAAATTAATTATTATACTACAGTATAATAATGTCCTTGTGAAGTCTTACAGATATTAATTAAATGAAACTAGAATATATTATACCCCATTCCATTATTTTATTTTATTTTGTGTTTTTTTTTTTTTGTTTATTTTTTATCTTTTTTTTCTTTTTATTACATGTATTTTATCATATATTTAATTAATAAAGATGAAACAAGTTTGCTGCAGTTAAAAAAAAAAAAATAAATAAATAAAAGAATGAATAAATAAATTATATTAAATAATAGTAAACAAAAATAAATAAATAAATAAATAAATTATATTAAATAATAGTTAACAAAAATAAATAAATAAATAAATAAATTATATTAAATAATAGTTAATAAAAATAAATAAATAAATAAATAAATTATATTAAATATTAGTTAACAAAAATAAATAAATAATAAATAAATAAATAAATTATATTAAATAATAATTAACAAAAATAAATAAATAAATAAATGAATAATTAAAGAAACCCTCATTTAATGTTAAAGTTTTTTTTTTATTTATATTGTTTTATATTTACATAAATATGAAGATTAAAATAATGAATACATTATTAATTTTTATTATAGTAAATGATTGGTATATAATACATAGTAGATGTTTAATAAATAATCTTGAATTATTTTATTAATAACAAATTCAATAATAAATTATAATTTTTACTGAATTAATTATTATTTTATTATTATTTTAGTTATTATTTTTAATGATTAGTTAAATTTATTGAATTGAATAGTACGGAGGAGGTTTTGCTTTTGCAATAATAACTTCTAATACTCCATTAGCCATCTTTGCTTCAATCTTCTCGACATTTGACATTTTCTGGTAGAAGTTAAATTTATTGAATTTGAATAGTACGGCGTTGATTCTTAGGAGGTTCTGCCTTTGGAATGATAACTTCTAATACTCCATTAGCCATCTTAGCTTCAATCTTCTCGACATTGGCATTTTCTGGTAGACTGAATGATCTTGAAAATTTACCATATTGACAATTCATTTTGGTATATTTAATTTCATTAGTAGATTTAGCTCTTTCACCAGAAATAGTTAAAGAATTATCTTCGGTTAATTCCATTTGAATTTGTTCTTTAGTCATACCTGGTAAATCCATTTGAATATAGTAATTCTTTTCATCTTCACCAAGATCGAATTTTGGACAAAAATCAACTAATTTATAGACCTCTTTATCATAGGGATGAGTTGACTTCTGTTTTTGAGCATCTTCATTAGACTTTTTATTTGACTTTTGAGCATTCTTTGGATGAGTATAGTATCCAAAAGGAGTATAAAAGAAAGGACTGAAAAAATCGTCACTTTCATCCATTGGTTGATCGAATAAGTAAAAAGACATTTTTAATTTTTTAAATAAATATATAAGTAATATTTTTTAATATTAATTTATTATTATTTATATATTATTTTTAGAAATTAATTATATTAAATTTTCTTTTTTTTTAAATAATAAAAAAAAAAACTAGGAATAAACTCTTTTAAATTTTATTAATTGTTTAAAAAATAATATTAACATTGATTAATAAAAAATTAGTAATTTGAAGGAATAATATTCTTTTTATAGTAATTTAATTAATTAAAATTTTATATTTCATACTTTATTTCATATATATTTTTAAATGAAATAAAATTTATAATGTAAAAATTGCATTTATGTAATACAAATTTAATTTTTTTCTACAATCTTCTACGTTATTTAATTCTTTTTTTTCTATTAAAAATTTCCATATTTTTATATATATAATTTTTTATATATATTTTTTCTATTGAATTTTTCCATATTTATTTTTTTAAATTTCTATATTTTTTTTCCATATTATTCTTTTAATAAATTATTTTATAAAATAATGTAAATAAATATATATTTTTTTCTTTTCTAATATAAATTTTTTTTCTATTTTTTAATTATATATAATATTAAAAATTGGGAAGCTAGTAATAAAAATATATACTAATGAAATATAGAATTTCTTAATAAAGAACCACAATTTTTACGTAATTATTTATGATTAAATATTTTTGAAAAATTAATATAAATAAACCAAAAAATCCACTGAAGATTTTTTATTTTTTTTAAATACATCAATTTTTTATATAACTGAATAAACCTTTAATATAAATAAAACAAATAAAAAGCTATTAAAAAAAAAAAAAGCTTATAAATAAAGCCTAAAAATAAAATCATTTAAAAAAAAAAACAAAATTAACATAAATAAATAAAATATAAATAAAAAATATAAAACAAAATGTCTTTATTCTTCTTAAACGATCCAATTAAGGAAAGTGAACGTTCAATCTTAAACAACTCAGTTTTAGATGATAATA
>JACVTC010000063.1:590000-690000 GCA_016946835.1 Neocallimastix lanati (nom. inval.)
CTTTTGACAGTTTTATTGGATCTATAGTGTTAAAAATTTCCTTTTTAAGTACTCTTTCATAAGTAGTACACACTGCATATTTGGCTACTGTCATTTTCGTTGCATAATTTTCATTTAAATCAGAGCTTGCTTTATGAATTCCAACTACTTTTAATGAACTATCAATAAGAGGACTTCCTGAAGAAGCTTTATATGTTGAACATTTATGACAATAATGAATACCATATAAATCTGTAATAGTTCCAGGGCTCTCAGCTAGATATTGCTCTTTATCTTCATTAATTGGATATTGGAATACATAAATGGGATCATCCTTTACACAATCTTTTTCATTTGGAATAAGGAATTTTGGATGTATTTTTTCAATTAATTCTTCCTTTAATTCAATAAAGGTAATATCAATCAATTCATCAGTAAATTTAAATTTTATATCATTTAAAGATATATTGAATTCTTTTTTACTCTGTTCAAAATAAATTTTTATTTTGATGTAAGAGTTAAATTGTTTTTTACCTAATATATGATTATTTGTCATTAATCCACTTAAAGGAGATTTTTTGCTTCGAATTTTAAATTCAACAAAAAAGCCTGTTCCTAGTATTGGTTTTTTATTTTCATTAATATATTCTATTTCTATTTTACATACCGATTTATGTTTAATTTTTGTAATTTCGTTAGATGGTGCAATTGGTTTAATATTTTTTTCAGGATCATTTTCATTGTATATATAGTTATTATTAATTCTAAATACAATTTACGATAAATAAAAATAAATATTAATATTTTTATAAATTTTTTTAGAAAAAAAATTATATTCATATTTACTAATACAATACATAATTTTATTATTATTATTGTCTTCATTTTCTTCGTTATCTTCTTTTTCTTTTATTTTTTTTTCGACATCTATGATATAAGGTATAGAAGTTAATATTAATATATTTATTATTTTAAATAATATAATATTAAAAAATAATATAAATATAAACAAAAAAAAAAAAAAAAAAAAAAAAAAAAAGATTTTAATATGGTTATATGATTTAAAAAAATTAAATAAATATACTACTTTTTTTTTTTTGATTTTTTTTTGGATCTAATTTTTTCTTTATTGATTTATACGATTCGCCTTTATTATTTTCAATACGTTTATTAGCACCTTTTTTAATTAATAATTCTTTTATTTTTTTATTATTAAAATAACTGGCGATGATTAATGGTGTATTTCCATTAATATCTTTTTCATCAATTTTACTACCTTTTTCAATTAATTTTGAAACAATATTAAAATTATTAGAATAACAGGCAATAATTAAAGGTGATTTTCCATATTTATCCTTCTCATTAATATTACCGCCTTTTTCAATTAATTTTGAAACAATATTTTCATTAATAAAATAACAAGCTGTTATTAGCGGTGATATTTTGTTTTCTCCTTTACAATTTATACTAACTTTTTTTTTAATCAAATATTCAAAGATCTTACTATCTTCATATCGACATGATATAATCAAGGGTGTATTTTCATATATATTTTTAGCATCAATGTAATAACCATTATTAATTAATTTTTTTACTCGTTTTAAATCATATTTTTTGCATGCATCTGTTAAAAGTGTTTCCCCATCTTTTTTTGGTTTTCTTGGATCCGCTCCATAATCAATTAAAATTTTTTCTATTTCCTCGAATTTTAAAGATCTAGATCTTTCTAGGGCTTTAAAATCCTTATCAATAAAATTCGCACCTTTATCTAATAAATACATAACAATATCTTTTTCATTATTTTCACAGGCTGTAACTAAAGGATTATCACCGTTTCTATTTGATTTATTTATATCTGCATCATTATCAATTAAACATTTAACTGCCTTTATATTTCCATTTTTACATGCAAATATTAAAGGTGTAAAACCTTTAGAGTTTTCTTTATTTATATCAGCACCAAGCTTTGTAAATTTTTTAATGATAATTTCATTTTCAATTTTACAAGCATACATTAATGGAGTTATCCCTTCATTATTTTCATTATTTATGTCAGCTCCAAATTCTATCAATTTTTCAATTATAGGTGTAAAACCTTTAGAGTTTTCTTTATTTATATCAGCACCAAGTTTTGTAAATTTTTCAATGATAATTTCATTTTCAATTTCACAGGCATACATTAATGGCGTTATTCCTTTTTTGTTTTCCTTATTAATATCAGCTTTGAATAATTTAACTAATTTATTAATTATTATTTCATACCCACTTCGACATCCATACATTAATGGTGTTATTCCTTCATTGTTTTCTTCATACAATTTAGTTCCATTATTAATCAAATGTTTTATTATATCATCATTTTCAATAATACACGAATACATCAATGGTGTTAGTCCACATTTGTTTTCTTTATTATCAACATTTGATTCTTTCTCAATTAAATACTCCTTTAAAGGTTCAACTATATTTTTTTCATTTTCTAATTTAATATTATTATTAAAGGCATAATCAATTAAAATTCGAGTCATTTTTTTTTCACATGAAAACAAAATTTGATAATCTTTTTTTTCAACTTTTTCAAATAATGAAATATTTTTCCTTTGGGCATAATCAATTAAAAGCTCAACCATTTCAATATTCTTATTTTTACAAGCTAATAAAAATGGATATTCATGAATCTTATTACTAATATTAAGGTTTAGATCTACTTTTTCATCTTTGGCATATGTAATTAACTCATTTAATATTTCAATATTATTTTTTTTACAAGCTATTAAAAGTGGATATTCATTATTTGTATTAAAATTATTTAAAGTTAAAGCTTCACTTCTACTCTTAGCATATTCAATCAATTTCTTTACTATTTTAATATTATTATTATCACAAGCTAATAAAAGTGGATCTTCTTGATTTTTATCATTAAAATTATTTAAGGTTAAAGGTTCTTTTTTGCTTTTCGCATATTCAATTAATTTATTTACTATTTCAACATTGTTATATTTACACGCTATTAATAATGGATATCTTCCATCGTTTTTTCTCTCATTAAAACTTAATTTAATATTTTTTTCCTCTGCATAGTTAATTAAGTTTTGTATCATATTACTTTTATCTTTTTTTTTATAACAAGCTAATAAAAGTGGATAATCATCATGTCTATCTTTTTCATTTAATTCTAATGTAATATTATTTTCTTTTGCATAATTAATTAATTTTTGCATCATTACACTTTCATTTTTTTTACAAGCTAATAAAAGAGGATATTCATTATATTTGTTTTTTTCATTTAAATTTAACTCAATACTTCTTTCTTTGGCATAATCCATTAATAATTTTGCCATTTCAAGTGAATTTTCTTTACAAGCTAATAAAAGAGGATATTCGTTATATTTGTTTTTTTCATTTAATTTTAACTCAATACTACTTTCTTTGGCATAATCCATTAATAATCTTGCCATTTCAAGTGAATTTTCTTTACAAGCTAATAAAAGAGGATATTCATTATTTTTGTTTTTTTCATTTAATTCTAGTTTAATACTGTTTTCTTTGGCATAATCAATTAATAATATTGCCATTTCAAGTGAATTTTCTTTACAAGCTAATAAAAGAGGATATTCATTAACTTTGTTTTTTCCCTTTAATTTTAACTCAATACTACTTTCTTTGGCATAATCCATTAATAATCTTGCCATTTCAAGTGAATTTTCTTTACAAGCTAATAAAAGAGGGTATTCGTTATATTTGTTTTTTTCATTTAATTTTAACTCAATACTACTTTTTTTGGCATAATCCATTAATAATCTTGCCATTTCAAGTGAATTTTCTTTACAAGCTAATAAAAGAGGATTTTCGTTATATTTATTTTTTTCATTTAATTCTAGTTTAATACTGTTTTCGTTGGCATAATCAATTAATAATCTTGCCATTTCAAGTGAATTTTCTTTACAAGCTAATAAAAGAGGATATTCGTTATATTTGTTTTTTTCATTTAATTTTAACTCAATACTACTTTCTTTGGCATAATCCATTAATAATCTTGCCATTTCAAGTGAATTTTCTTTACAAGCTAATAAAAGAGGATATTCGTTATATTTGTTTTTTTCATTTAATTTTAACTCAATACTACTTTCTTTGGCATAATCAATTAATAATCTTGCCATTTCAAGTGAATTTTCTTTACAAGCTAATAAAAGAGGATATTCGTTATATTTGTTTTTTTCATTTAATTTTAACTCAATACTACTTTCTTTGGCATAATCAATTAATAATCTTGCCATTTCAAGTGAATTTTCTTTACAAGCTAATAAAAGAGGATTTTCGTTATATATGTTTTTTTTATTTAATTCTAGTTTAACACTGTTTTCTTTGGCATAATCAATTAATAATTTTGCTATAATAATATCATTATTTTTATAAACAGATAATAATGGATAATATCCAATTTTATTTTCATCGTTAATTTCTAATTTTAAATGAATTTTATTGGCATAGTCAATTAATAATTTTACAATTTCCTGATCTTTTTCTTTAACAGCCAATAATAACGGAAAAAACCCATTATCATTTTTCTCATTAATATTAATTTGAATATTCTTTTTTTCATGTTTTAATAACTTTTCTACTTCCTCCTTGCCTTTATAAAAAGCTTCAATTAATGGTAAATTGTTATAAATAGTATTATTTTCATTATATATTCTACCGTTTTTAAAATCAAAATTCAACTCACTTTTTAATATACGAGTAATGTCATTATTAATTTTTGAAATATCTTTAATATCTTCTTTATTAAGTTTTAAGTTAATTTCATTCTGTTTAGCGTATTTTAATAATAATTTTACAATTTCAACTCTATTATTATTAATGGCTAATAAAATGGGTGAATTTTTTTCCCTATTTTTCCCATTTCCTTCAATTTCCAATTTCAATTTATTTTTATTAGCATAATCTATCAACAATCGTACAATATCAATATTTCCATTACGAACAGCTAATAAAAGGGGATCATTTTCATATTTGTTATTTATTAATTCCAAACAAATTTCATTCTTTTCGGCATATTTAATTAACATTTCGGCTATTTCTGTATTATCAGACTTACAAACATCTAATAATAGATAACTGTCATTATATATTTCATTTAAATTTAATTTAATATTAGAATTATTAGCTTCATCTAAAATTTTTTTAATTTTTTCAATATCTCCTATTTGAACTGCTTCATTCAAATATCGAAATAATTCATCTTTATTCCCCTTTGTTATTTCAACAATATCTTTATTCTTATTGAATAATTCCTCAAATTTTTTTGAAATGTCAATACTGAATTTATTAATATTCAAAAATTGATTAGTTTTTTTGGCATAATCAATTAACAAATTAACTATATCAATATTTTCGTTTTTACAAGCAAATAAAAGTGGATACTCTCCATATTTGTCTTTTTTTTTTAAATTTAAAATAATTTTTTTACTATTCGCGTATTCAATTAATAATTTAATCATTTTTATATTATCCTTTCTACAAGCTAATAATAGTGGATATTCCTTATTTTGATCGTCATCATTTAACTCTAAAGTGATGTCATTTTCATTTGCATAATTTCTTAACAATTCTGCCATTTCAAAATTTCTTTTTTTATAAGCTAATAGAAGTGGATATTGTCCAAATTTATTCTTTCCATTTACATTTATTATTTTCTTTTTTTTTCTGGCATAGTCAATTAATAATTGTGCCATTTGGTAATTATCTTTTTCACAAGCTAATAATAAAGGATAATTTTTAATATTACTATTATTTTCATTAAAATTTAATATTATATCATTTTCATCAGCATAATCCATTAAAGATTTAACTATATTATTATTATTATTATTATTATTATTATTATTAATCATATTATAACAAAATTTACAAGCAAGCAAAAGTGGATACTCTCCGTATTTATCTTTTTGATTTAATTCTAAATTTATGTGTTTTTTCCTGGCATACTCTAATAATAAATTAACTATATCAAAATTATTCTGTCTGCATGCTAATAAAAGTGGATATTCTTTAAGGTTGTATTTTTTATTTAATTCATTTAATTTTAATTCAACATTCATTTTTTTAGCATAATCAATTAATTTTTTAACCATTTCTTTATTACCTCTTTTACATGCAAATAATAGTGGATATTCTTCAAAGTTATTTTTTTTATTAAATTCCAATGGTTTATCACCACTGTATTTAATTAATAATTCGACCATTTCAATATTGTTGTTTTTGCACGCTGATAAAAGTGGGTATTCATTAATAACATTTGTAAAGTTTAAATTGAGTGAAATTTTATTTTTTTTAGCATATTCAAGTACTATTTTAACTTGGTCAATATAATCATTTTTGCAGCAATTCAACAAATATGAATCAAGTTCCATTTTTTCCTGACGAAGATATTTTTCTAAATGAGACCTGATTTCATTATGTATATCATTATTACATTTTTCTGAGTATTTTAAAATATTGAATGATTCTGAATCTTTGTTATTAACAACATTTAAATAAAGGAGTAGAATATTTTTTGTTTTTACTTCATTTAATTCGTCATTATTTGATATTATCTCTTGAATGCCGTATTTATTTATAATTTCATTTAAATTATCATTATTTACCATTTTAATTAATAAACCATTTTAATTATCATACAATTTGTTATTATTTTATTTTAAAATAATATATTTTAATATTTTTATATATATTATTATTGCAATAACAGAGTAAAAATTTTTAATGTATTTGAAAAAAAAGAATATTTAATAAGTTCTGTTTACAAAAAATGAAGACTTTAATTTTTATAAACAAAAAATTTTATGTGGATGATCAATCAGTAAATTATTGGTCAATTTATTGATCATTCAATATATAGTGTATTGTCATACATTTTGAAAAATAAGAGCAGTAATATTGTAATACTATCGATATTATTATTTACTATTACATTCTGTTTATGATTTTATTAATTATTATTATTATTAATACATTAATAGGACATTATTCAAATTGATATTTAATTTAGTTAATTAATAACAAAAAATGTTTAAAACTTGTGATTTAATCTATCCAAATATAGAATTTTTAATTAAGCCTTTTAATTTTTAATTTTTAATTTTACCATTAACATTTACTAAAAAAAAAAAAAAAAAAAAAATTATGGTAATTTAATTATTTTAATAAAAATATAAATACATTATTAATATTTCAGTTTGTTTATGGAAATTTAAAGAAACTATTTTTATTGAAATAAATATTTATTTATTTATTGATATACCATTTCATTTTTTAAAGTGTAATTGTATGTTGATATGACAGAAAAAATAGTAATTATTATTGGTGCTACTTCAGGTTTAGGTTTTGAAACTGCTAAAAAAGTAGCAAAAAATTCGCAAGATTTTCATTTAATCATACCATGTCATAATTTAAAGAAAAGGTAAGATATTATAAAAATAAAATTATGGAATATAGTAATAACTCTAGTATTGATATATTACAAATGAACTTAAATTCCTTGAAAACGGTGAAGCAATTTGTTGAAGAATATAAGAAAAAAATAAACAAGCCTATTTATACTTTAATTTGTAATGCAGGAATAAACCGTTTCTCCTCAAAAGAAAAAGAAATTACACCAAATGGTTTTGATATTATTTTTTCTTCAAATCATTTAGATCATTTTCTTTTAACAAAGCTTTTATTACCATTAATGGACAAAAATGAAAAGATATTAAGTATGAGTAGTGATATACATAATCCTCCAATAAGAGAAGGTGAAAAAGAATTTGAATGGATTGGTACTGATGCTTTGGCTCATCCAAATAATACTTTTGCTGTAGACAGTAGTAGATATGCCTATTTTAAATTATATAATCTTTATTTTATTTATGAACTTGCCAGAAAATTAAAAAATGAAAAGAGTGAAATAAAAGTTTATGCTTTTAATCCTGATCTGATGAAAACCCACTTAATTGAAGGACAAAATAATGATTTTTATGAATATGTTATAATTAATTGGCCTGAAAGATATGGTGATTTAAATGATTCTTCATCCACTTTAGCAGAATTAACTTATTCTGATAATATCATATTAAGTTCTGGTCATTTTTATGATAGAAGTATTAGACCTTGTTTTACCTCTCCTTTATCTTATAAAAAAGAAAATTCAAAAGAATTATGGGATAAAAGCAAGGAATATGTAAAGGCTTTTTTAAATTAAGTTAAATAAAATAAAATAATAAAATTTAATAGTTATATATTTTGTTTTTGTTATTAATTATTTATTTTTTGCAAAAAAAAAAGCTGTAGATGTATTATTTTAATTATTACAATTATTCAATAAAAAATATTAAAACTAAAGAATGATCAAAGATACACTTTTTATTTTTATATAAAAAAATATATAAATATTGTAACGAATACTAAAATATATTTTAAAATTTTTTAATGCGCCATAATTTTAAATTAATTAAATAATATTTGTAATTATCAGCCATAATCATTTAATTATTGAATTATAAAAATCAACCCATTATCAATAATATTAAAAAACGAATTATTATGTAAAATTTATTCACATTTTTGATTTAAGTGAAAATAAATTCATATATTAATATTATTTATTAACAGGATATATTAGGCAAGTGAAACTTTTTTTTTTTATTATTTTTGCAACATTTTTTTTTAGTAACACTTTATTCCTGTATTATAAATAAAAGCTCTTCATTAGTTTCATTTATCAGATAAAATCAGGGTTTGAATAGTTGCCTCATAACCACTACACACTTAATGGTTGAAGAAAGAAAAGCCTTGAGAGTGTGGCTTGGGATATCCGGTAAGGTAGTTAAAAAAAAAAAAAAAAGTTTCATTTACATGTAATTCATAATTTGAAAAGTCTAGAAAATAATTAATTTCAACTCCATTTGAAAATATTTTATTATTAATAAACTTTAATTAATAATAAATATCCATCCTAAAATTATCTTTTTCTTTTTAATATCTTATTAAATAAAATTAAAATTTTTACGATTATTTTAATGTTTATTAATAAATAAAGTTTATTGCAATTATTTAATTTAATTTTAATATAATCAAATACAAAATGAAAATTTCATTGGTTAAAAATACTATACTACATATAATATTTTATAAAAAAAGCAAAGTTTTCATTCTTATTTTCATTTTAAGTTTTAGAAATTTTAAAATATTAATTTAATTGTATTTCTGCTTCTAAAATAATCACATTTGTCTTTTACTCAACTTTTGTTTTTAGGTATGACAAATTATTTTTCAATGTTACAATTGATATAGAATGAAACTTTAAATAATAATAAATTAAAATAAATATATTAAAGTTATATAGATTATAAGTACAAAAATTATTAAATAGTTAAATAGTAAAAAAATTTATAAAATTATAAAAATAACTTGTAAATGTAATTGTTTAGAAATGTTAAATACTTTAGTAAAAATTATTGTTTATAAAGATTACTTCAATTTAGATAACTAATATAAATAGGAATATAAAATATTTATTTAACAAAATGTTACTAATTGTCCAGTAAAATTAGATAATAATAAAAAGAATGTTTAAAGGTTACTAATTAGCCTTTAAAATTAGATAAATTTTGTAGAGGTTTACTAATTACCTTAAGAATTAGTATTATAAGTTTTTATAATAAATAATTAATAACGTAAAAGGTTATAAAATAAATTTATTTCTATTGAATGAATTTAATTATTTTCTTATAAATAATTTTATTTAGTATATTAGATAAAGATGGGAAACATGGTTTATACCATCTTTTATCACAACATTTAATAACACAATTTGTCAATGTAATTTTCTTTTTTTCAAAAATAAAATGAATATTCATTGGCTAAAAATACTACATATATATATTATATAATAATTTTAAATAAAAGTTTTTATTCTTATTTTCATTTTAAGTTTTAGAAATTTTTGAATATTAAATTAATAAAATGTTGGCTACCAAAATAATCGCATTTGTTTTTTATTTAACTGTTGTTACTTTTGTTTTTGGGTATGACAAATCATTTTTCGACGTTATAAAATCAAATTACACAATTAAAGTAATTGAAAATTTTAAAGTGTAAGTAATTAAATAGAAATGAATTTAATTTTAATTTCAAAGAATAAAATTATAATATTATAGTATTGTAATATTATTGCTTTACATTATATTCACTTGTTAATATAACAAAAATGAATTATGAAATATATAAATATATTTTTATAATAATTAAAATTGTATTAAAAAAAACTAGGAATAATTAAATAAATAAACTCTTTTTAAATTTTATTAATTGTTTAAAAAATAATATTAATATTGATTAATAAAAAATTAGTAATTTGAAGGAATAATATTCTTTTTACAGTAATTTAATTAATTAAAATTTTATATTTCATACTTTATTTCATATATATTTTTAAATGAAATAAAATATGTAATGTAAAAATTGCATTTATGTAATACAAATTTAATTTTTTTCTACAATCTTCTACGTTATTTAATTTTTTTTTTTTCTATTAAAAATTTCCATTTTTTTATATATATAATTTTTTATATATATTTTTTCTATTGAATTTTTCCATATTTATTTTTTTAAATTTCTATATATTTTTTTTTCCATATTATTCTTTTAATAAATTATTTTATAATATAATGTAAATAAATATATATATTTTTCTTTTCTAATATATTTTTTTTTTCTATATTTTAATTATATATAATATTAAAAATTGGGAAGCTAATAATATGAATATATATTAATGAAATATAGAGTTTCTTATAAAGAACCATAATTTTTTACATATTTATTTATGATTACATATGTTTGAAAAATTAATATAAATAAACCAAAAAATCCACTGAAGATTTTTTATTTTTTTTAAATACATCAATTTTTTATATAACTGAATAAACCTTTAATATAAATAAAATAAATAAAAAGCTATTAAATAAAGTATAAATATAAAATCATTTAAAACAAAACAAAACAACAAACATTAATTAAATAAAATATAGAAAATAAATATAAAACAAAATGTCTTTGTTCTTTTTAAACGATCCAATTAAGGAAAGTGAACGTTCAATCTTAAACAACTCAGTTTTAGATGATAATAAAAGTGATGATAGTGATTATTATAATCACTATAACCATCCTTTAGTTTCTGGTTATCCTTATTTCTTTGGTTATCCTCCATATGCTTATCATCCAAATCAACAAGCTACTAAGCCTTCTGGTAACCCAAAGTCAACTCCAAAATCAAATGTCAATGCTGCTAAAAGACAATCATCTCAAGCATTCGATAAGGATGTTTATAAGTTAGTTGATTTCCGTCCAAAGAATAATCTTTGTGAAGATGATAAAAATTATTATATTCAATTAGATTTACCTGGAATGACTAAAGAAGAGATTCATATGGAATTATCAGAAGATAGTATTTTAATCATTTCAGGAGAAAGAGAAAATAAATATAAGAAAGTTAATAATATGAAGATTAGTAAAATGGAATGTGAATATGGTAAATTCTCTCGATCATTTAGTATTCCAGAAACAGCGGATCTTAATAAGATTGAAGCTAAAATGGAGAATGGATCATTACAAGTAATCATTCCAAAAGCTGAGCCACCCAAGAATCAACGTCGTACTATTCAAGTTCAATAAATAAATTAAAAAATTAAATAATCATTTATTTAATGAACAATATATTAATGAAATTAAATATTTAAATATACAAATAGAAAATTTAAAAAAAAAAAATTAAAAAATTTATATATATACCACTATCTATTTATTTCTTAAATTATAATTTTAATTTATCATATTAAATTATTTAATTTTCTATATACATGTAAATAAAAGTCATGATTTTTGTAAATTTAAAAAAATATATAAAACGAATAAATTATAAAAAATTAAAAAAAAAAAAATAAAAAAAAAAAAAAAATAGATATATGAAAGAAAAAAAAGAGCATTCATTTTGGGTAATTAGTAAATCTTGTGTTTAAATTATATGAAGTTATATTTTTTTTTTAGTGTTATTAATAATTATAAATTAATTAAAATGTATATATTATTTATTTTTATATTTTTATATTAATTAATTTTATGTTTTTTTTTTTTTTTATTTTTCTTTATATTTTTTATTCTATAAAAATAATATTATAGTAGTTTTATATATATCTTCAAATCAATATTTTAAGCTTAATAATAATATTATTATTAAATCATTTTATATAGATATTTATCTATTATTATTTAATATTTATAATAATTATTAAAATTTATGATTTTTTATAAGCTTTAAACTTTTTAAATTAAAATTATTGTATAGATTAGAATTATATTTCCTTTTTTAAGGAAATGTAATATATGAAATCATAAAGATCGGTTTGGGGGGAAAAAGACATCTTTGTAATAATATACATTTTTAAATCATCTTCGAGAGAGTCTTCTTTCCAGATTTCATATTTTGTGGGGGTTGTGGAATTCCTTACTAATGTTATGCCTATTGTGACTACTAATTTTAAATATTATGATTAATTTGGATACCATTAAACCCACTGTTGTCAAGATCGTCGAAATGATAAGGCAAAGAAGAAATTCTGTAATAGATTTGTATGACAATTTTTATTGACATAGAGTTATTATCAATAAATGGGAAGAGTCAAAGGCCATTTCGTCCACGAAACTCATAACTTAGTTTTTATAATTAATGAAAAAAAATTTCATATATTTTATTATTTTCACATATATATATATATATATATATAAAAGCAAAAAATTATAGAATAAAATATCTTTTACAAATAAAAGAAATTTACTTGGAAAATATTTTTTCTATAAGGAATTCTGTAATTAGATCAAAAAACAAAACATAAATAAGAAATACTGAGTAGAAAATTTTAAAATTTTAATTACACAAATAATTTAAAATAATATCATATTTATCATTATTTTTAGTATTATTATCTAATTTTATTTTATTAAAAAAAAATTTTTTTTTTCATTTAAAATATTCAATATTAACTTATATTTACATATATAAAGATTAAATTTATAAACTATTAAATATATTCTTTAATTTCTATATTAATAAATAATTATATATTTGATATATTACATATAATAGATGTTTTAATAAATAACTTTTAATTATTTTATTAATAATAAATAATATTTCTATATTAAATTAATTATAATTAATTTATTTTTTTTTTTATTATCATTTTTATGGTTATTTAAATTTATTGAATTTGAATAGTACGACGTTGATTTTTAGGAGGTTCCGCTTTTGGAATAATAATTTCTAATACTCCATTAGCCATCTTAGCTTCAATCTTCTCGACATTGGCATTTTCTGGTAGACTGAATGATCTTGAAAATTTACCATATTGACGATTCATTTTGGTAAATTTAATTTCATTAGTAGATTTAACTCTTTCACCAGAAATAGTTAAAGAATTATCTTCGGTTAATTCCATTTGAATTTGTTCTTTTGTCATACCAGGTAAATCCATTTGAATATAGTAATTCTTTTCATCTTCACCAAGATCGAATTTTGGAGAGAAATCAACTAATTTATAGACATCTTTATTATATGGATGGGTCGATTCTTTTCTTTGAACATTTGTCTTAGACTTTTTATTTGACTTTTGAGCATTCCTTGGATGAGTATAATATCCAAAAGGAGTATAAAAGAGAGGACTAAAGAAATCGTCACTATCATCCATTGGTTGATCGAACAAGTAGAAAGACATTTTTAAATTTCAATTATTTTTTAAAATCAATTTTTTTTTTTTTTTTTTTTTTTTTTTTTTGGCTTTTTAACTAATATCTTTGAATATTAATTTATTTTTAATTATGTATTATTTTTAGAAATTAATTTTAAATTATTTATAATATATTATTAAATTTATTATTTTTAATAAATAAATAAAAAAAATTTCCAGGATATGATATTCCTTTTATAGTAATTTCATTAATTAAAATTTTTATATTTAATAATTTATATTAATAAATATATAATATAAAAAACGTATATATACGTAATACGTATTTATATAATTTTCTACAATCTTCTACATTAAATTTTTTTTTTTTTTTATATATTTTTCCATATTTTTCTTATAATAATTTAACAATTAATTATAGAATTTTTTTAGAAGAAATATACAATTCTATAATATATATATATTTCCTAATCTTCTATATCTTATACATAATTTAATCTAAAGTCGTATAAATAATAAAGAATTTTTAAGGAATAATATTTTATTTTTTTTAATTATTAATAATTCAATGTCTTTAAAAATTAGTATAAATATATGTAAAAAATACCTTTTTTTTTTTTTTTATTAATTTTAAATATATAATTCATTATTAAGAATTTTTTTATATAACTGAATAAACCTTTAATATAAATAAAATAAATAAAAAGCTATTAAATAAAGCATAAATATTAAATTATTTAAAAAAAAAAAAAAAAAAAAAAAAAAAAAAAAAAAAACATTAATTAAATAAAATATAGATAATAAATGTAAAACAAAATGTCTTTATTCTTTTTAAACGACCCGATTAAAGAAAGTGAACGTTCAATCTTAAACAACTCAGTTTTAGATGATAATAAAAGTGATGATAGTGATTATTATAATCACTATAACCATCCTTTAGTTTCTGGTTTTCCTTATTTCTTTGGTTATCCTCCATATGCTTATCATCCAAATCAACAAGCTACTAAGCCTTCTGGTAACCCAAAGCCAACTCCAAAATCAAATGTCAATGCGGCTAAAAGACAATCATCTCAAGCATTCGATAAGGATGTTTATAAGTTAGTTGATTTCCGTCCAAAGAATAATCTTTGTGAAGATGATAAAAATTATTATATTCAATTAGATTTACCTGGAATGACTAAAGAAGAGATTCATATGGAATTATCAGAAGATAGTATTTTAATTATTTCAGGAGAAAGAGAAAATAAATATAAGAAAGTTAATAATATGAAGATTAGTAAAATGGAATGTGAATATGGTAAATTCTCTCGATCATTTAGTATTCCAGAAACAGCGGATCTTAATAAGATTGAAGCTAAAATGGAGAATGGATCATTACAAGTAATCATTCCAAAAGCTGAGCCACCCAAGAATCAACGTCGTACTATTCAAGTTCAATAAATAAATTGAAATATTAATTAACAAATTATTTAATAAATTTGAATATATAAATTAAAAATAATAAATATGATGTAAAATCTATGTATATAAATTTAAAAATATAACAATAATACTATATACCATAAATTATTAAATTACTTTTCATGTAAATAAAAAACATTTTCAAATATATTAACAAAAAATAAAAATAAATAATAATTAATAATAAAATATAAATCTATATAAATTTAAAATATTTAAAATATAAGTATTTAGATTATATTGTTTTTTTTTTTTTTTTTATTAAAAAAAAAAAAAAAAAAAAAAAAAACTTGAAGGAGAAAATAATCCTATTGTTTAACTTTTTATTTGTTAAATTATATAATTATAATAATTATAAATGAAAAATACTTTAATGTATAATTAAAAAAAATTATTAATTGATGAATTTTTAATTTTTTTTAAAAAAAAAAAAAAAAAAAAAAACTCGGAAAGAACTAATTTTATTGCTCTAAAATTATTTTTATTAATATATTAAAGTTGATATAAAATAATGAAAATCTCATCGTAAGCATGATACAAGATAGTATATGTCTATTAAAATGACCTTAACCAAGATCATTATTATTATGAAGTATATTTTTTTTTTTAATTTTTATTTTTATATTTATTTATTTATTTATTTATTATTTTTTACAGCCGCAATTATTATGAACTTTAAACTTTATTTATTAATTTATTAATTATTATTTTTTTTAAAAAAAAAAAAAAAATACAAAATTAATAAAAAAAAAAAAATTATTATTTGTCCAATTTGAATATAATAATATTCTAAATAGTAACATGAAATAAAAAGTATTATTCAAAATAAAGTGTATAAATAAATTCAGGAAAAAGTTCATATGCAACAAACCTCACCTCCTTATGGATTAGGGTTTGATTGACTATCTGAAAGAAATTATGGTCTTCTCCTTCAGAGGCATTGGCCCTACTAGCCAGTCTTACTGCATTTTCAGCGTCGCTCCAGTAAAAAATGATAGTAATTATCAGATTAATTAATAATTAATAATAAAAGTGTTTCTATATTATATGTTATATGTATATATATAATCATTATTATTATATATATAATCATTATTATTATTAAAATTCTATTTTATTTTATAAAAATTACTTTATTATTAAATATAAATAAAATATATCCAAAAACATTTTTATCATAATTTAAATTTTAACTTTTGTTGTTATATAAGAAGTTTTAAGGATGATAAATATGAAATAATGATAATAAGTAACACAATATTATTAACAAAATAGTCTCATAAAATAAACTTAAATAATAACTTTTCGCGATTTGTTATTATTTTACAATTTTTTTATTGATTTTTATATTTTATGTAAATTTTTTTATATTAATAAATATAAATATATTTATTAATGCTTTTAATAAAAAAAAGACTCATCAAATTAGTTAAATTTGATTAATCATCTAATGAATAAATTATAATTATGAAAATAAATTATTTATATTACTCTTAATAATGTAAAAGAAAAAAAAATAAATATTTAATATATGGTTTTAGTCAAAAATATATATATTAAAAATTAAAATTAAACTTTTTGGCTTAAACAAAATTATTCTATATTAATTATATACAAATTATGACTTTAATTAATTATGTGTAAATTAAATAATGTTTTTGATTATTTTCTTTTTTGTTTAGTTAATATTTTCTTTTTTGTTTAATTAACATTTTCTTTAACATTTTAAAGATTATTTTACTTTTTATTTTTTTTAATCAAGGTACTCCCTTGAAAACAATTTAAACCAATTTATTATGCTCGACTAATTTCATAATAATGAATATTAGTGTAGTTAATAAATTTCACTATTAATCAGAAGATGACTTTTGATCTTCCATTTTAAATTAATTCAATCAAAGTATTATTGAAATTAATTATTAATAAATCTATAATATTTTGCATTTGGTTTACTATTGTCACCTATGCTATTTTATACTAATTAGATGGCGCGTAAGATAAAAAAAATATAATATTAATATCTTACTTGACTTTATATATAGTGCTTGTCATCTATTTATATAAAATCAAAACTATTAAACTTTCCTGTTTCATTTTTCATTTTTTTTATAAAGGTTTTTAAACAACATTAAAATCATATTTTGGATTTGAAGAGAAATAATTTAACGCCTTATAATTTTAAGTATTAATTCCATTTTAGTTTATATCTAAATCTAAAAATAATTTATTCATATTTCAATTTTATAAAAATATAAATAAACGTATATTATTTTTGCTTATATTAAATCATGGAACTTTTTTTTGTCTATTCATTAAATTAGAAAATTCAATAAAAATTTTTTCATAGATTAATAATCTTATTCACAATGTTATAAAAAAAATTTTCTGTGGAAATCATTTTCCTAATTTTTAGCTTGCTTTAATCTATTTTCTAAAGCATCTAATTCAACAGAAAGCTTAGCAGGTAAATGACTACCAAATTGGGAGTGATATTCACGAATCTTTTGAACTTCGTTCAAATAGGCATCAACATCAACTGTCAAAATTTTTTCTAAATCTTCCTTTGGAAGATCTAAACCACTTAAATCAAGAGATTCAATGGTTGGTAAATATCCAACAGGAGTCTCAACAGCTGAATTTTCTTTTCCTTCAATACGATCAATAATCCATTTCAATACACGAGAATTTTCACCATAACCAGGCCATAAGAAACGACCATTGTCCTTACGGAACCAGTTTACATTGAAAATCTTCGGTAAAGTATTTGGATCCTTGACCTTATCTACAAAGGATAACCAATATCCAAAGTAATCACCCATATTATAACCACAGAATGGTAACATTGCGAATGGATCAAATCTAAGTGTACCTTGTTTTCCTTCAGCAGCCGCAGTACGTTCTGAAGCTACTGAAGAACCTAAAAGTACTCCATGATTCCAATCACGAGATTGTAAAACTAATGGAACTGTATTTTCTCTTCTTCCTCCGAATATGAAAGCAGAAATAGGAACAGCTTTACATCCATTGCTATAATATTCCTTATCAGCAACTGGACAATTGGCAGCAACAGCAGTAAATCGAGAGTTAGGATGAGCTAATGGTAATTTATCAGCAGGTTTGGTTTTAGAATCAAATTCTTCACCTTTCCAGTTAATAGTTTTTCCTTCAGGATATTCCTTACTCATTCCTTCCCACCATACATCACCATCTTCAGTTAATGCAACATTTGTAAATATAGTATCCTTAGCACAAGATAGCATAGCGTTCGGATTAGATTTCATTGATGTTCCTGGAGCAACACCAAAGAAACCAGCTTCTGGATTAATAGCATATAATCGACCATCTTCCTTATTAAGTTTTAGCCAAGCAATATCATCACCTACACATTCAACCTTCCAACCATCTAATGTTGGATTTAACATAGCCAAATTAGTCTTACCACATGCACTTGGGAAGGCCGCACAAACATAATACTTCTTATTTTCAGGGCTTGTTAAACCTAAAATTAACATATGTTCTGCTAAAGCATCACCTTCTTCATTACACATTTTAGTAGCAATACGTAATGCAAAACATTTCTTGCCAAGTAAAGCATTACCACCATAGCCAGAACCAAATGACCAAATTTGATGACTTTCTGGGAATTGAACAATATACTTAGTTTGGTTACATGGCCAAGAAATATCTTTTTGACCCTTTTCTAATGGATAACCAACACTATGAACACATGGAATGAACTCTTGATCATCCTTTAAAGCTTCTAAAACATTTTTACCCATCTTAGTCATAATTCTCATATTAACAACAACATAACCTGAATCGGTTAATTGAATACCAATACGAGAAAGAGCTCCTCCGACAGGACCCATAGAGAATGGGATAACATAGAGAGTTCTACCCTTCATACTTCCATCAAAGCATTTATTAAGAATAGCTCTCATTTCAGCAGGAGCCATCCAATTATTAGTTGGACCAGCATCTTCTTCCTTTTCAGAACAAATATAAGTGCATTTTTCAACTCTAGCAACATCAGATGGATCGGATCTAGCCAAGTAACTATTTGGTCTCTTCTTATCATTTAATTTGGTAAAGACACCAGATTTAACTAAACCATCAATTATTTCTTGGTTTTCTTCAGCAGAACCATCACAAATCCAAACATTTTCAGGTTTTAAGAGTTCCACTTTTTCGGCAACCCAATTCTTAATTCTTTCATTCTTTTCAATTAAATGATAATTACGGTAGCACATGTTTCCAACGGTAGTGTAAGCAGAGTTAGTAGAGGCAGTAGTAGCAGAAGACATTTTGTACTGTTTTAAATTTGTTTTATATAATTAATAAAGTGTGGGTGGTTTTAAAATAAAAAAATTAAAATAATAAAATATTTTACAGTTATAAGATTTAATTTGAAATATTTAAAAATATTAAAACAAAAGTTTTAAATATTGTAATTTTTATAAAATAAAAAAAAAAGTTTTGTTTGTTAATAAAAACTAATCACTAATAACGACTTTTGAAATTAAAAGAATATCTTTCTTTTAATATAAATTTTTTGTTTGAAATTTTATTGTTAAAAATAAAATGAATAATTGGCGAAGAAATAAAAAATACGAACTTTTGATGTCTATTTATACACATTTTAATTCTCAAAATAAAATATAAAATTCTTTTTATTTACATATTTTAAATTATTTAATTATATTTTACATTATTATTAATATTTATAAATTAATATACATCGAACTTAACAATATATATAAATAACAAAAAAAAAAAAAAAAGGAACTGATTTAATAAATCCTAATTAATTGTTCCCTACTTAAATAATATATTTTATATTTAATCTCTATACTTTAAAAACTTAAAAAATCTAAAATAGATGAATTCATTATATTTATAAATTGTATTACATTTAATAATTTTTTTGTATTACTTTTTACCTATTAGATAATATATTTTTTTTAATTTAATGTATATGTATATTAATATTAATATTATATGATTGTAATATTTTATTATAGAAAAAAAACTTTAAATTTTAAATTATTGTCATAATATTTGACAAATTGTTTATAATTTGCGTCACAATATAAAAATAATATATATTATAATTATATTTAATATATTTCTATAATATAAAAATACATCATAATAACATTAATATAAAATATTATAAAATAATATATGTTTTAATGAAAAAAGAGTATTTAATAACATAAATCTTTTATATATTTATTATAATAACTGTGCATTTAAATTGATCAAAATTATAAACTAAATGAAAATAGTTAAAATTAAATGATTGACATATATAATATATAAAAATATTATTTATTATTAATGTTATTTATTATTTATTTATTATTTATTATTATTTATTACAATAATTATTATCTATAATTTCATTTTTCCCGTTATAAGTTTTTGTTATTTTATAATACTCTAAATTGGCCTTCATACTTTTAACGAATAAAATAAAATAATTACACGTAATAATTATAAAATACAATTATAAATACTAAATAAATTATGTATTAGCTTTCTCATCTAAGTATACAATAATTAATAGATTTATATAATTAATATATTTTAATATAAATGCACTTTCGAGTGCTTTTAACAATATTAATCTCAATAGTTGTCATTCGTAATAATAATATATAGT
This sequence comes from Neocallimastix lanati (nom. inval.), assembly GCA_016946835.1. NCBI lineage: Eukaryota > Fungi > Neocallimastigomycota > Neocallimastigomycetes > Neocallimastigales > Neocallimastigaceae > Neocallimastix > Neocallimastix lanati (nom. inval.). The sequence continues at coordinate 610,890 of JACVTC010000063.1, forward strand.
AATATATTTAATTCACTAATTAATAATAAATAAAATGTATAAATGTATTTTTTTAAAAAAAAATATTTAATTATAAATAATTTATTATTATAAAAAACAAATAATTTTGAAATTTCTAATAAATAAATTACTGTATTTTAAATATTATATATATATATACTAAAAATCTAATTATTAAGTCTTCATTTAAATATGAAAAATAATAATTTCAATACTACTTTGTAAAGTCAATATTTGTTATTACTTTTCTTTATATAATTATTTAAAAAAATTACAATTATTATATGAGTTTCTTTTATTTTCTAATTTTAAATAAAATAATAACATCTCTAAACATTAATGTTATCTTTTATTCCTTTTTCTTTATTATTGTTATATTTTTCATTTTAATAAAAAAAAAATAAAATAAAAACTATTTTAAATTAAAGTATATATAAAAATCAATCAAAACCAAAAAAAAATAATAATAACAATTAATATTCAATATCTCATATCTAATATTAAAAATATATTAACATTAAATATTTTTTTATTATTAAATTGAAATACATTAAATTTATATATTTAATACATTTTTGAATGACTATTTAAATTGTATATTATACATTTATGGTAAAAAATATTTTTGTTATAACTGAGACTGATTTTTTCAAATTTATTTAATTTTTTTTATTAAGCTTCTCATATCAATATCAGTATTACTCATATGATAAAAGAAAAATATAAATAAATAATCTTTAACCTTTCATACTTATATTTTTTTTTTATTATATCTTATTTTTTTTTCAATAATCTTATGTTAATAATGTTTAAAATGGATATAAAAAATAACATATTTAAATGGAAATGAAATTTAATTGAAATTTAAAATAGTCATAAAATTTTTATTTATATAATAAAACTCTATTTAATTTCATTTGATCAAATATTACTATTTTATAATACTAAACATCTTCTCCATTAGCAATAATAACAATAATAATTTTAACAAAAAAATTGAAAATTTGACCAATCAACAAACTTAATAATATTAATAATAATTAATAATTAAATAATTAAATAATTAAATAATTAAATAATTAAATAATAATAATAATAATAAAAAGATTAGTTCATATTTAATTCGTCAAAATTGTCTGGAGTACTTTCATAATTTTACTATGATTTCTAATTTTTACATTCATTTAAATAAAAATTATTTGATCTAAATTATTACCTAAATTATTCCATAACTATTACATTTTTTAAATTCACTTTAACAATAAAAAATAATTTAAAGTAAAGATTAAATTATATCTAACAATCTTGTAATTAATGTTTTCTTTCTATTTTTTAATTTGATAATTTGTTATACATATTGATTTAATATCCACATTAATAATCTCCTTAAACAAATACAAAAAAAAAAAAAAAAATTACAAAATTATTATTACTATTTGTGGTATAAATTTTGATTTATAAAATATTAATAATATATTATTATTAGCATATATTATTTTATGTTGTATATATATATATGTATTTTTTTTTTTTTCAATTAAATACAAATTGTTTATGAATACTTTAAAATTAATAGTAATGCATTTTTGAATAAATCTTATTGATATTGTTTACAATTCCACCTTTATTTAAAGTTATTCAAACTTGATTAAACACAATTATATTATTGACAAAGAATTATTTATTAGTGAGCCTATTAGAATTGTTAAATATGTTACTTCCTTACTCCCCTTAAGGAATACATCTAAAATATGAAAATATATTTAAAAAGTTAATATTACTAACCAAGAATATATATTCTGGCATAAAGAAAAATAATATTTATAATTACATTAAAAATATCTATAAAAAGGTATTAAAAGATCTATTACTAAGTAATTTTTCTAAAAGAGATATTGAGCTTTATTGATGATTCTAAAGAGAATTTATTAAATAGTAAAGTGGATATTAATGATCAGGTTACTACTATAAACATCTGGAAGAAATATAAATTTAATACAAATTATATTATATTAATTTATATTTATTTTTATTAATTTTCATATTTTTACAAATTATATTATATATTTTAAAAATATACGGCACGAATTGTGCTAGATCAATAATTCATCCAATCAAATGAATATAATATTTTATAATTACATATAATTAATTTAATTAAATATAAAAATATATAGAAATAACAAAAAAGGCAATTTTTAAAGAATATATATGATAAATAGAAATAGTAAATAATAAATAATAAATAATAAATAATAAATAATAAATTTAATAAATAATAAATAATAAATAATAAATAATAAATAATAAAAAAGAGTATTTATTAATAAATAATTGAATCATAAATAATAAATAAATAATGAATAATAAAAAAGAGTATTTATTAATAAATAATTGAATCATAAATAATAAATAATAAATAATAAATAATAAATAATAAATAATAAATAATAAATAATAAATAATAAATAATAAATAATAAATAATAAATAATAAATAATAAATAATAAATAATAAATAACAAATAACAAATAATAAATAATAAATAATAAATAATAAATAATAATAAATAATAAATAATAAATAATAAATAATAAATAATAAATAATAAATAATAAATAATAAAATTTTGAATGTAGTGCATTTCGTAATGTGGCATATTTTGTATGTGATAATTAATAATAAATAATAATTAAATAAATAATAAATATTCTTTTTTTTATATATATAATTTATTAATATTCAATTATAAAAATAATTTTTTATAATTATTTTTTAATAGAATATATTATTATTTCTTTTGAAATAGTTATTTAATAATATTTAATTGTAAAAATATATTATTTCTTTTGAACTAATAATTATTTTTATATTTATTTATTTATTTATGATTGTATAGAATATCTTAAAAGTATATGTCTATATTTTAAAAATATAAAAGCCACATTACGAAATGCACTATCCCTAAAATGAGGAGTGTGCATTTCGAAAATTATTATTACATAAATTTGTATTTTGTTGTAGTGCATTTCGGAAAATATGGCGTATTATAATGTAATAAATAAATAAATGAATAAATAAATTATAAATGAATAAATAAATTTTTAAATGATAATAAAAATAATTAAGACAAACGTTTATTATGACTAAAAAAATTTTTTTTAGAAAATTAAATAAAAATATATATATATATATATAATTACTACATATATAAAATAATTATATTTTTTTATTTTATTTTAAATATTATTAATTATTATTAATACATTAATACCTTGTTTATATTATCAACAGAAAATACAGATTGAATAAAATAAAATAAAATAAAATAAAATAAAATAAAATAAAATAAAATAAAATAAAATAAAATATAATAAAATAAAATAAAATAAAAAGTAGAATATTAAATAAGAAAGTACAGATTGAATAAAATAAAATAAAATAAAATAAAATAAAAAGTAGAATATTAAATAAGAAAGTACAGATTGAATAAAATAAAATAAAATAAAATAAAAAGTAGAATATTAAATAAGAAAGTACAGATTGAATAAAATAAAATAAAATAAAATAAAAAGTAGAATATTAAATAAGAAAGTACAGATTGAATAAAATAAAATAAAATAAAATAAAAAGTAGAATATTAAATAAGAAAGTACAGATTGAATAAAATAAAATAAAATAAAATAAAATAAAAAGTAGAATATTAAATAAGAAAGTACAGATTGAATAAAATAAAATAAAATAAAATAAAAAGTAGAATATTAAATAAGAAAGTACAGATTGAATAAAATAAAATAAAATAAAATAAAAAGTAGAATATTAAATAAGAAAGTACAGATTGAATAAAATAAAATAAAATAAAATAAAAAGTAGAATATTAAATAAGAAAGTACAGATTGAATAAAATAAAATAAAATAAAATAAAAAGTAGAATATTAAATAAGAAAGTACAGATTGAATAAAATAAAATAAAATAAAATAAAAAGTAGAATATTAAATAAGAAAGTACAGATTGAATAAAATAAAATAAAATAAAATAAAATAAAATAAAATAAAATATAATATAATATAATATAATAAAATAAAATATAATAAAATAAAATAAAAAGTAGAATATTATAATTTTAATAAAATAACAAAAATCTTTTATTGAATTTAATATTTTTAATAGCATAATTAATTTTGAAAAGTATATTGATATTAATAAAATTTATAATAATATAATATTGATATTGATATTAATAAAATTTTTAATTATATAATATTGATATTGATATTAATAAAATTTTAACTAGTATCAAATAAATCGGTTTTAGTTATAAATTACTCAATAAAAATAACTAAAAGATAATTTCTATTAAGATTATTAAATAAACACAATAGGTAAATAAATTTGTATTTTTCTAGCATTTTTTTAAATTAAGATTATTTATTTTAAATTAATATTTATATCGTTTAAATCAATTAAACAATCTTTCCATAATTTAATTAATTCATTTCTGTTGCATCCATTATAAAATAAATTTATTTCCTTACTTTTGTAATTTTCAATTAAAATTTTAATTTCATCAGTTGCACTAAATATTTTTTGCTTTTTTTTACAATTTTCTTTAGTTCTCCTTTGATAATCATTATAAGATAATTTTTCTTCTTCTTTTAATATATATATTAATTTATAAAATAAAGGTTCATTTGGAAATATATTATTTAAGTAGTTATTATAAGATTCTGATGCATTGTTTGTTAAATGCTCTATATTTTCATAATAATTCCAATTATTAACATTATACTTAAGTAAATAATTTTTATTAAAATATTCTAAAAATTGTAGAAAATTATTATACTTTTTTTTGACAAATTCTTTTTATTAAAATATAAATATCAAATATATAGTTAGGGTTTATAAACGGTAAGTTCGAAATAGCTTTATAATAAATATATACATCATTATTATTCTTCACTTCATGATAATATAATATATTTTTTTGTTTTTCTAATGATCTTTTGTAATGCCAAACACAATATTTAATATTTATATTGGGAAAAACTTTTTTTGCGGCATTAGATATACCTTGTTCAAAATCACAATGAAAATTAATTGTAGTAATTAATGTATTACTCCTAAATTTATTTGCATTTTTTTATTTCTTTAAATAATGTTTCATATGTAGATTGTATTTTATTATTTAATATAGAAATGGAAGTAGTGTAAAACATATTAAATTCCCCAACATAAGTTCTTGTTATAAATAACTGATAACTAAATTTCGGTGTTGCATAAAATATACCGTCCGCAAATATATTTTTATGATAATTCGAAAATAAATATGCTTGGAATGGTGATTGAAAGATTATTAGATCAGTATTTTTAAATATCATAAAATTTTCATTTCTTTTCGTTTTATAATATTTTGATTCAATGGGAATATCATCAAAACTTTTTATGTTTGGAGGAAATTGTTTATTTATATTTCTTATTATTTGGGATCTAATTGTACTGTATTCGGGACATATAAGTTCCATTTCTTGAGAAACGGCATTAAATATATGTTTAGGTTTTATATCCATAGGAGTTGAATTTTTCTTAATTTCTTCCTTAATTTTATGCTTTGCTACTGATATAGACACATCAATTTCTTTTTCGAGATGGTTATGTAAACTTTTATATTTTAAAACCTCCTTTTTATCATTTAAAATAATTAAAGATTTACATTTATTTAAAGTCTTATATTCAGTGCATCTATAAATTTTTGATTTATCTTTCCTTTGAAATGAAAAATTAAATTTATGTTTTTTATTAATAATAATTTGTTCATTTCCTCGATTTGTTTCACTTATTTTAATTTTTATATTGTCTTCCATTGATAATTAAAATTTTTTAAAAAAATATTTTAATAAATATACTTTTAAATGCTTTGAAACTTTTTTTTTTTTTTTAGTATTTAAAATAATAAACCTTTTTTTAATTTTTTTAATATTTAAAATAATAAACCTTTTTTTTAATTTTTTTAATATTTAAAATAATAAACCTTTTTTTAATTAATTATATAATTATTCAAATAATTATTTAATTATTAATTATTTATTATTTCTTTATTTACTATTTTATTTATTTATTTTTATTTTTTTTTTTAATTTTTTATTTTATTTTATTTTTTTATTTTTTAATGCTTAAAAAATAAAATTTTTATTTATTTTTATTTTATTTTTTAATGTTTAAAAAAAAAGTTTTCTTATTATTTTTATTTTATTTTTTAATGTTTTAAGAAAAAAGTTTTCTTATTTCTTATTTTTATTTTATTTTATTTTTCAATGTTTAAAAAAAATTTTTCTTATTTCTTATTTTTATTTTATTTTATTTTTCAATTTTTAAAAAAAAAGTTTTCTAATTTCTTATTTTTATTTTATTTTTTAATGTTAAATAGAAATACCTAACCTAATTATTATTTATTGAAGTGTTGTATTTCGCCAAAAGTTGAATTTCGTCCAGTTGAATTTCGCCAAATTCTTGGTGGCTTATAAATTTTCGTCATAAAATATCACCACATTTATTATTCACGCCATATTGTGAATATATGTCTTTTTAAAAATTGTAGAAAAAAGCCACAAAAGCATGATACAATTAGATATGTATGGCTTAAAATTAAAAATATTTAAGCCATACAACAAAATACAAATTTTTGTAATAAAAATTTTCGAAATGCACACTCCCTTAAAATTTTTTATATTTCGGATATGTAACGCCCTTGATTTCAACCCTCTCCTCAGGAACATTGGGAATATTGAGGTAGTCACACATTTCCATCAAAATATAAAAAACATATAAGTATAGTATTTATAATAATAAATTATTATTTACATAATTGGTTTATTTTGTTTAGTTTATTTTTTTATTTGTATTATTTATGAGAAATAATATTAAAATTTACTTATCATTTCATATTTTATTATACATTCATTTAAACATACATTATTTAAAAATATTTACTTCTAAATATATTTTCACAAACAAACTTGTATATTATAATGATCTACAAAAACTAAAAATATGTAAAGATAAATAATATATTTAAATACATTTACAAATATCTCAGAATATAATACGAAGCATAAAATAAAGTGATTTTTAGTATTATATTAATAATAAATATCTAAAAAAATTAATATTAAAAAAATAAAAAAAAAAAAAACAATAAAATTATATGTAAATATTTGAACAATATCAAACCAATAAATAATAACCATATTACGATTTAAAACTTGAAAATTTATATGTAAATGCAATGTCGTTTTGCTTTATTTTAGTAATATATACATTTTTTGCATTATATTTTCAGTATGGTTACTCTAAGGTATATGACGTCGAATCAGATGATCTTCCTGATAAATATATTTATCACTTAAATACAACTACTAATTCTATTAATGACTATGAATTTTGTGATACAACCATATGCAAAGGTTCGTATTGTTTTGTAGCTGATAGAGATTTCAATTTACCATTTATCGAAATTCCAATTAATACTAACACTTCCCGATTAAATGACAACAATACAGATTGTGAAATATGTAAACATTCAAAAAACAAAATTAATAGATATATATTATACCCATATGTATTATATTATGACCCTGAAATAGATTTTAAAGTTTCAACTAATTGTACCAAAAATTCTCAATGTCTTACAAATAAATGTGTGGACTATATTTGTCAATTCAATGAAGATGATATTATTACGCGTTGTCGATATGGTCGTTGTGGAAGGTTTATTGGAGATCCTTGTGAAAATAAATACGGTTGTTCAGATGGTGAATGTGATGGAGTATGTTATATGCCTATTCCTCCTAGGGTAAATGAACTTGATTCTTTTTATCGGAAGTTAGAATTTTTATCGGCTTTTATTTTAATTGTAATTACTGTTTTTTGTCTTTGTTGTGCTTATTATTGCGGTAAATCTAAGACTACAAAATCTTATAAAGAATTCAATAATAATTAAATTAAAATATAATATTAAAATTTAATAAAAATTTAAAAAAACTTTAGAATTTTTATAAATATGCAATTATTTAAAACTTTATTAATAACTTAACTGAAAATTATATATTTTATTTTTTATTAATGTATTTATAAATAATTAATATTTAATAATAATATATATCATTATTTATAATATATTCTAATAATATAATTAATTAGATTTATTTGATAAAATATTTACTTAAATATTTAATAATTGTTTACTATAGATATTTACTTAAATATTTAATAATTGTTTACTATAGTATTTTATTTGTTTGAATATTTATATTTCGTATAGTAATTTAGTTATATTTATTAATAATTATATTTTATGTTGTTACAATCAAAATATTCTTAAAATATTTTTATAATGATTCTATTAATATTTATATCTTAAATAATAATAGTATAGATATTAATGAGTGATTGAGTTTTAAATTAAATTTTGTATAATTAATATGTAAATTTTATTTAAGTTATAATAAATATTTAATTTAAATTTTTTATCTTTATTAGTTTTTTTTTATTTTGATTTAATCCTTTTGTTGTTCTTTTTTTTTTTTTATTTTGTTTTGTAATATTTATATTTTATTTAATTGTTTATTTTTAAAAGATATTGCATTTCTTTTCAGAATTCATTGGTGAATTCTTAGGGAAATGGAATGGTTTATCAAAATATTTAGAATTACTTATATTTCCTAGAATCCTATGTATATTAGGTGCATGTACATCATTTAATAATAGTAAGATGATATTATTTGACACATTTTGACAATATTGATATCCATGATCAATAAAAAATAATTGTTCTTGCCTGAAATTTTCAAATCCTGGAAGATTTTGATTTTCAAATTGAACTCGATTGATATCTTGGTTGGTTAATGCTTGTTTCCAGGCTTTGAAAGCTACTTCAATATCAATATTATCTGCTATATTTTCAGCTAATGTTAATTTTCCATTATGATCTTCTATATAATATTTATCAAATTGATCAGCAAGATATTGAGCTTGTTTCTTATAATTTTCGAGAGTAGAATTACTCCACTAATCGTTATAGTTTCCTTCACCATCAAAGAATCTATTATTAATATCGAAACCATGTCCTATTTCTGTTAAGTTGGTACTTAGATTAAAGGGTAAACTTGGTTGGAAGCCTTTAATCTAATAACCTTTTGATATTATTTTATTTTTTTAAATTGATTTATTCAAATATAAAATATTATTTTATTATTAAACTTTTAATTAACTATATTTTTATTTAATATGTTTTATTATAAAGTTATCAGATTATTTGTAAATATTAATCTTACAAAGATTTAAAAAAGAATATTTTTTAGTTCTTTTATATTTTGAAAAACAATATAAAATATTTAATAATATATTTTAATAAATACTAATTTAAAGATAACAATATAAAATATAATTTTAATATATAAAGTAATAGAATAATACATATATAATATAAGATAATAAAAATATATAAAATAATATAATTAATAAAAAACAATTTTTATAAATAATATTCAACTATATTAATATAAAAAGGGATAATGTTAATTAATATGTAATACAATATTAATCAATTAATATATTAGGGGTTCAATAATGTATAAAAGGGATAATATTAATTAATATGTAATACAATATTAATTTGGTTATGGGTTATGAACGGTACAAGGATTTAAGGAGTACAAATTATATTTATAATTAAATTGTTATTTTTGTAGTATTAAATATAAATTAATTTGTATCAAATCCTTGACAACGCTCTCTCCAAGAATTCGCATTCCAGGCGAATTCAAGAATACTAATATTTTTGATATTAGTTTATTCAAAAGAGTACTCAAGAAGTATTTGAAATTCACTTGAACATAAATGTTCAATTGGCCATGTGAATTTCAAATTAGTTGGAGAAATAAATTGTGTTGAATATATATTTTTAAAGAAAAAATTTTTTTTTTTTTTTTTTTTTTTTTTTTTTTTTTTTTTTTTTTTTAATTACTATATGAGATCAAGACTGGTTTCCTATTATTATTAATGTATTTAATAAAAATATTTTGGTTTCTTGGATTATCTTCAACTTCAGAAGAAGATACCCAATTATAGGAGGAACGATATTTATAACGGATTTTATATTCGTATTGTTTCTTCTTATAGTTAGTTCTAAAACCCGCAATTTCAATAATATCCTTAATAGACTCAGGATCTTTATATCGTTTTCTAAACTTTTCAGGCACTGGTGTGAATGGTTCGAGTTCAGAGACGTGGAAAACATTATGATGCTTAGGAAAGGGTGAATTTTTAAGTTCAATTTCATAATTATTATTATGTAAAACATTGGTTACTTTGTATGGACCAAATTTGCATGGAGCTAGTTTTGAGCATGATTCTATATTTAACGAAGGAGGAGCTTGAATCCACACCAAATCGTCAATGTTGTAAGAAGGAGCGGTAATTCTTTTTCTATCAGCAGAACGTTTATATAGCTCTTGGGATCGGAGAAGAACTTCTTTAACATGATTAAAACTTTCATAAACTTTTTGAACCATTTTATGATTAATGTTACAAGTAGGGAGTAGTGTATATTCATCCATGTAAGGATGAAATCCATAGTTGATAAAAAAGGGAGTTTCGTTAGTGGAAGGGTGAATTGAGTTGTTATAAGCAAATTCAGCAAGTGGAAGAAAATCAACCCAATCATCATGATAGAAAGATCTTGAGAAACAGCGAAGGTATTGTTCGATGAAAGAATTGCATCGTTCAACTTGACCTACGGTTTCATGGTGGTCAGTAGTAGCTATTTTCGATTTAATATTTAATAAGAATAGAAATTCTTGCCAAAGTTCACTCGTAAACTGTGAACCTCTATCCGTAATAATATCATAGGGTAGACCATGGAGCTTATAGATATTATTGATAAAAGCTTTGGCTGTTTGTACGGAATTTGGAATATCTTTGAAGGGAATAAGGTGTATCATTTTTGAAAATCTATCAACTACAACCATAATCACCGTATTACCTTTGGATGGTGGAAGACCACATAAGAAATCAATTTCGATTGATTTCCAAGGTCTTTCTGGAACGTCAAGCGGTTGAAGTAACCCAAATTTTCGGTGCCTAGATTTTTTGTTTCTCATACATGTTTCACACGACTTTACAAAATTCTTAACATCATCTTCCATCTTGGGCCACCAAAAGTTTCTTGAGATCAACTCCAAAGTTCTTTTGACACCAAAATGACCCGCAGCAGGTTTCTCATGATAACGAGTTAAAATATCTAAACGAAGTTGATCTGGTATGTAAATAAGATTGTTGTATAATATTAAATCATTTTCTAATTTAAACTTATTCATTTTGCGAAATGGTTTATAAGGGAAACCTTGAGAGACATTATTTTCAGAAAAATATATACGAAGATCCTCAGCAACCTTATCATTCTTTAAGTTTATTTTAATATTATTGAGAAGATCGTTAGTTATACTAATTAAACATGGGATTTTACCAATATTCTTACTGTCTAAGATAAACTCAGGTTTATCCTCTATATCTTCCTTTTGGTAGTCTGGTCTTCTGGATAACGAATCGGGTTTGCCATTCTTTTTACCTTGGCGATAGATAAGTTCAAAGTCGTATTCTTGGAAGAATAGATGCCAACGATGTTGACGTTGATTACCTATCTTCCCTCCAAGGGTATATAGAAGATTTCTATGGTCAGTAAAAACTTTAATCTTGAATTTAGCACCTAACAAAAGGTGACGCCATGATGAGAAAGCTTCTTTAATTGATAAAAGTTCCTTATCGGTAATCGAATAGTTTATTTCGGCATTGTTAAGACTACGAGAAAAATAAGCAATAGGATGAAGCTTATTATCATTATCATACTGGGAAAGAACTGCTCCAATAGCAAAGTTACTAGCATCGCACTCAACAATAAAAGGTTTTGTTAAGTCAGGATGCATGAGGAGAGGGGAAGAAGTTAAACGTTTTTTGAGAATTGAGAAGGAGGTATCACAATCTTTAGACCAAACAAACTTCCTTCCTTTCTTGGTTAAAGCATGCAAAGGTTTAGCAATAGCAGCAAAATTCCTTACGAATCTTCTATAGTAATTGCAAAGACCAAGAAACCTTTGAACCTCTTTTACGTTTTTTGGAATGGGCCATTCTTTGATTGATTTGATCTTCTTTGGATCAGTGGACACACCAGAACCAGAAATGATATGTCCAAGGAATTCGACTTCCTCTTTATCGAATTCACATTTCGAAAGTTTAGCATATAAATTATTGTCAATAAGCTTTTTGAGAACCTCACGTACAGTTTGATGATGATCATCTAATGAATTAGAATAAATTAGAATGTCATCTAGGTAGAGTATTACCGATTTCTCTAAGAATGGACGAAGGACAGAGTTAATAAAAGATTGGAAGATTGCAGGTGCATTTTTAAGACCAAATGGCATTACTAAATATTCGTAATGTCCATACTTAGTACGGAAAGCTGTTTTATATTCATCGCCTTCCTTTATACGAATTAAATTATATGCGGAGCGCAAGTCCAATTTAGTAAAGTACTTGGCTCCTTTGACTCGTTCAATAATGTCGTTGATGAGCGGTAAAGGATAGGAATTTCTAATAGTAACCGCATTTAAACGTTTGTAGTCAACGCAGAGTCGGAGAGAACCATCACTCTTTTTTTGAAAGAGAACAGGATAGCCGGCTGGGGAGTGAGATTCTCTAATAAATCCTTTCTTTTCGTTTTCCTTTATGTAATCTTTTAAAACTTCTGATTCTTCCAATGTAAGCGGGTAGATTGGTCCATAATGTAAAGTAGCACCTGGTTGAAGATTGATCTCACAGTCCGTTAAACGATGGGGAGGAAGCTTATCTGCTTCCTTTTTACTGAAGACTATTGCAAGGTCTTTATACTGTTCAGGAATACGCTCAATATCAGGTTCTTCAGAATCCTCTGATACCTTATTTGAAAGAAAAGAATAGATTAAAAAGTTGTAATTATAGGGTAATCCGTCATAAAAATTAATTGAATTCGCATTTTGTTTAAAATTCTTTATAATTCTTGATTTAAATTTTGAGATTTTAAAAGTAGAGTAAAGATAATGATTATCATAACTAAAATGTATTTTATAGTTTTTCATAAATTGATTTCCAAGGAGTAAATCCACTGGAATATGTTTTGACACAAGGAATTTTTCTTTAAATTTGATTAAATGAAACGTATTGTTAATTTTGATTTTTAGTTGAAAATTTAAAGACACAAATTCATTAATGGAATCTGTATCACCACTAATACCTTTTATATATATTTTATTATTAAGTTTTTGAGGTACAAGATTTAACCGAGAGATTAAATTGGTAGAAATAAAATTGCAGTAAGAACCACAATCTAACATTGATTTGGTTTGTAATTTAATGTTTTTGTTCCTTTTGTTTATTGTTGGGATAAATGATTTAAACAAAAAGAAAGAATTAGGAAGAGGAGGGTTTAAAGTTGGATAATTATATTGAATAGTTTTAATCGGAGAGGACTTCTTGGGAAGTCCATTATCTAGTTTTTTGAGTTAATTTTTTGGACTTCGGTAACATAATTTTCTCGGTTGTTGTAACTGGAATTAACCTTAGATTTATTATTATGGAAGTTATTATTTTTACTATGATTGTAATAATTGTTATTCTTCTTATTCTTGTTTTCACTATTGGGATAAGAATGAGAGTTCTTTCTCTTATAATTTTTATTGCTGGTTAATTGATTTATCTTTAATTTAGTTTCTTGAGAAGATTCAAACAATATGCACTTTGTTGTAATTTCTTCTATTTTCTCTGGAAACTTCTCCATTTTATTAATTTCTTCTTTAAATTTTGGATGAAGACCATTATAGAAAAATAATACTAATGGTTCTTCAGGCCAACCAAGATCAGCTGTTAGTTTACGGAAAGAATCGATATAGTCCTTAATATTACCATGAGAATGTTTAAGATTTATTAAATTAATTTTCTTTAACTTTTTGCTGACAACATCAGGAAAAGCTTCTTTTAATTCATTAAGAAGAGCCTCTAGGGAAGCAGGAGGACTACTGGAATATTTTGTTTGGTACCAACTTCTAGCAGCTTCTCTTAATCTTGATTGCACAAAGTTGATTTTCGAATCTTCAGGCCAAGACTTACATGGATAGGTTTTAAATGTGTCCCCACACAGTTGACAGAAAAGTTCGGTTTCAGAAATATCACCTGAAAACAAACCTGGATCGGGAACTTGAGGAATATTAATAGGGTAAGCAGATTGCATGATAACATCATGATCATTGTCATATCTTGTAGTAGTTGAGATATTATCATCGAAAACAGAATGGAGGTTTACCGTAGGATTTCCAGATGTCAACGGTATCGACGAGGTAGCACCAGAAGAAGTATTTTCTACTTGAGTTTTATTACATAATTCATGCTTAAAATAGAGGGTAGCCTTCTTCAAAGATTCTAAAGAGGCCAATATTTCATTATTCATTTTATCATAAGCTCCGAATTGTTTCATTACCTCTTGATGGTAATTTTGTAAGTCTTCTTTGGAAACGAAGTTTTCATTCACCCCAGAAACTATACTATTACAAGCTTGTGAAGTATCATTTCTTAACTGTTGAACACCTTCTGCTAAGGTGGTACAAGCTTGGGTGGCTTCGGATCGCAATTGTTGTACTGAGTCTTCTTTATTCATATCCATTTCTTCATCCGATCTAGCTGAATACATTCCCGAGCGTCTTAGGCCAATTTTAGGCATTCCAAGGAAGTTTCTAAAATAGCGGTAAGATTATTGTTAAGTTGGTACTTAGATTAAAGGGTAAACTTGGTTGGAAGCCTTTAATCTAATAACCTTTTGATATTATTTTATTTTTTTAAATTGATTTATTCAAATATAAAATATTATTTTATTATTAAACTTTTAATTAACTATATTTTTATTTAATATGTTTTATTATAAAGTTATCAGATTATTTGTAAATATTAATCTTACAAAGATTTAAAAAAGAATATTTTTTAGTTCTTTTATATTTTGAAAAACAATATAAAATATTTAATAATATATTTTAATAAATACTAATTTAAAGATAACAATATAAAATATAATTTTAATATATAAAGTAATAGAATAATACATATATAATATAAGATAATAAAAATATATAAAATAATATAATTAATAAAAAACAATTTTTATAAATAATATTCAACTATATTAATTAATATAAAAAGGGATAATGTTAATTAATATGTAATACAATATTAATCAATTAATATATTAGGGGTTCAATAATGTATAAAAGGGATAATATTAATTAATATGTAATACAATATTAATTTGGTTATGGGTTATGAACGGTACAAGGATTTAAGGAGTACAAATTATATTTATAATTAAATTGTTATTTTTGTAGTATTAAATATAAATTAATTTGTATCAAATCCTTGACAATTTCTGTCAAAATTACAACTGAATTAAATTTCAATTTCAATTAATTTCAATTAAAATTATTAAAAACAAAATAATTAATAAAAATTTATAATTCATTAATTATTCTTTAAAATTTATTTATTTTATAATATTATAAGTTATTTGATCATCTTAGGACCAGCTTAGGCCTACTGATTCTAATGATATCATATTAAACTTAAATATTATTAATAAATAAAATATTTATTAACATGAATCATTTGGTCATGTCATCCTTGATTCATAAATTAATGTTTATGTATTAATTTATGTTATATTGATTTAATTAATTATTAATTATTAATTACTATATTAAATATTTAAATTTAATATTATATTATATATATTAGCTAATATATTAGATTAAAAAATATAATTTATTTATATTAAACATATTCTTATACTAAATATTATTATTATCAACTTTATATTATTATTATCAATATTCTCAAACCTACAAAGTATAAAAAGAAAATTCAAATTTATCTTTTTGTCCTTTGTAAGGTTATAGTTAACCTATTATAATATAACTATATATTTTTATTAATAAATAAAAATTTTTATCATATCAAACCAATTATTAGTTTTAATTAAGTGTTAAATTAACAAATTTAACTTTATAACTCTTTTATTTTAGTAATTTACTTATATCTATATAGTTATATTATATAGATATATCAACCTGATTCCTCGTTAAATTCAACCTGTTTACTTTTTAACAATAACCTTACCTTAGAAAAGAGAATCACCTTGATATGTCCCTTTATAATAACGTGTGGGCAAACTCCTATCCTGACTTTGCTCCTATGTCGGAAGTAAATAAGCTAAGAACAGACGCTCAGATTACTGTCTCTGAACTGGCAAAAGATGCAGAAGTTACATTCTTATCAAGAGAAGATTTTAATAAATATAATGAAGATCTTCAAAAGAAACTTTTTACTTTAAATAGGGATAACAAGAATATCATAAAACAACTTTCTTCTATTACCAGCATTTTAAATCAGAAATTCGATTTTATTCCTAATGTTAATGCTTCTCAAAATCAAGATGATAACGCTTCTATATCAACAAGAAGAGAGGCAGACAATGATGTAATAATGAGGAATACTATTCCCAATACACTTCAAGAAGTCCCAGAACCTGGATTTTTCACTGGGGATACTAAGGAAACCGATCTCTTTTGTCAGCTCTGTGAAGATACTTTTAAGACTTATCCTAACTGTGAATCTACTATGGATGTAAAAATTAATTATGTTAAGTCACGCTTAAGAGATGGTGCTCGTAATTGGTATTATGCCAAATATAAAGATAGAAGTCCAGCAACATTAGAAGAATTGATTAAAGAATTAAGGAAAGCTTTTAATAATGTTGCCAGTAAGAAATTAGCCATGATCCAACTCGCAAAAATTTCTCACACATTTGGGAAAATTAATGATTATATTGATGAATTTCGAACCCTTACAACATGTTTGAATTGGAATGAAGAAGCTTTAGTTTTATTCTTTTATAATGGATTGCACCCAAGGTTCCAGGAAGAAATAGAAAAAATGGATGAATTTCCTTCTGATCTTAGTACTATTTATACTAGATGTATTCTTTACGAAAATTCCTTGAAATCTAAAGGTCAATTAAAATCTAATGGTAATAAAAATTTAAAGAAAAAGCCTTCTAATGTCCACAATAACAACAACAACAATAATAATAAATATAATAATAATAATTATAACAAATATTATAATAATAATTATAATAAAGTCCATAATAATAATAACTTTAATAAAATTAATAATAACAGTAATAATAGTACAAATAATAATAATTCAAAAAACTAAATGAAGGACTTCACTCGGAGTCCAATTCATCAAAAAATGTAAAAACAATTTATTATAACTTTCCTTCATTTGATAACATCACAACCCAAAAACTACCTTCAACTTTTCTTTTATTCCATTGCTACATTCCAACAAGACTACCAATTAATAATAATAAATTAAAAATTAAAAATAACCAAAAAATTACATCTGAATCTATGCTAGATTCTGGATCATTTTGTAATTTTATTACAAAAAATTTAGTTCAAAAACTAAATTTAAAAATTTATAATTTAAAAAATAAAATTTCAGTCAAAGGTATATCTGGTTCTACTACTAAGATAGATCAGTACGTTTGGCTAAAATTTCAAATAAAAATACAAAAGAATAAAAAATTTTATTTTAAAAATTACAATGAAAAATTTCTAATAACAAATTGCATACCAACTGATCTACTTTTTGGTAATCAATTCATGCGAAAATTCAAAATTCACTATAATTATGATAAGAATATATTATATTCTTACTTAAATTATTATTTTTCAAATAAAAATAACAAAAATCCTAATAAATATTGCAAAAACAATTTATATCTACAGTCGATGAAAAATAAAATTTTAAAAAATTATTTACTTTTTAATAAATCAATAAAAAAATTTAATTATAAAAATTTTTCAAAAAATTTAAAAAAATTTGATCAGAAGTTTAATTATAATAAAAAATTTTTTAATAAAAAACTTAATAACCTTAACCTTAATAAATTTTCAAAATTTTGTGATAAATTTAATTATAAAAAATTTTTTAATAAAAATCATTATTTTATTAATAAATATAAATATTATTTCAAAAAACAAAATAAATATTTAAAAAACAATTTTAATTTAAACAATGACTATAATTACAATTTTTTAATATATTCCTTCTTATCAAATAAAGAAATTAATAAAAATGACAATGAAGATCCAAATATTGAAGATATTCCGCCTCAATATCGCGATCTATTTATTGTTTTTAGTAAAGCCGAAGCCGATAAACTTCCCCCACATCGTTTAACCGACTGCAAAATAGTGCTGGAGAAGGACGCTTCCCTTCACTATGGTCCAATCTATCCCTTAACCGAAGAGGAAAATAAAGTTTTGAAAGAATATATAAAAGAAAACCTAAAAAAAGGATTTATTAGACCATCTGAATCACCTGCAGGTTATCCAGTTCTATTCCAAAAGAAAAAAGATGGTACACTTCGGTTATGCGTAGACTATAGGAAGTTAAACGCTGTTACTATAAGAAACTCGTACCCCATACCTCTTATTAATGAAATTATTGAAAAGGTTAAAGGAGCAAAGTATTTTACAAAATTAGATTTACGTTCAGCCTATAATTTAATCCGTATTAAGGAAGGGGATGAATACAAGACAGCTTTCAGAACTAAATATGGTCACTATGAATACTTAGTTATGCCATTTGGTTTAAAAAACGCACCAGCTACTTTTCAATCGTTTATTAATTCGGTACTAAGACCATATTTAGAAAAAAGTGTTATTCTTTATTTAGACGATATTTTAATCTACTCCAAAGATTTAAAAGAACATCATAAACAAGTTAGGGAGGTTTTGCAAGCATTAATTAATAATAACTTATATGCAAAATTAGAAAAATGCGAATTTGATAAAGAGAAAGTTGAATTCCTTGGATATGTATTATCAGGTCAAGGTGTCACTACCGATCCGAAGAAAATAGAATCAATTAAAGACTGGCCTCAACCAAATAACTTAAAGGACGTACAGAGGTTTTTAGGTCTTTGCAATTATTATAGAAGATTTGTTAAAGATTTTGCAAAAATTGCAAAACCTTTACATAATTTAACCAGAAAAAATATTAAATTTAATTGGAATAACAAATGTGAAGAATCATTCTCAGAATTAAAGAAAAGATTAACCAGTTCTCCAGTTTTATTCCATCCGGATAATAATAAACCATTTATTGTTGAATGTGATGCAAGTAACTTTGCCCTTGGTGCTGTTTTATCACAAAAGGATGATAATAATAAATTACATCCAGTTGCATATTTCTCAAGAAGCTTACAAGGTGCAGAAATTAATTATACTATTACAGACAAGGAGTTGTTAGCTATTAGAGAAGCCTTTTTGGCATGGAGACATTTATTACTTGGTGCGAAATACAAAGTAACTGTTTATACTGATCATAGGAACTTATTATATACCCTTGGTGGTAAAATTGGTAATCAAAGGCAACATAGATGGCATATGTTCTTCCAAGAATATAATTTTGAATTAATTTATAGACAAGGTTCCAATAATGGAAAACCTGATTCTCTTTCAAGAAGACCAGATTATATAAAAAATAATGAAGAAACTAAAACCGAAAATATTCTTGACATAAAAAATGTAAAGGAAGTTCCATGTTTTATTGGTGTTGTTAGCGATCTTTTAGAAAGAATTATAGAAGCTACAAAAACAGATGCCACAGCTGATGATATTAGACTCTATTTTAGCCCACAGAATATTAAAAATGATATGTCCTATAAACCCTTTAGGAAAATGAATAAGTTCAAAATAAAGGATAATATTATATTATATAATAATTTAATTTATATTCCTGAAATTTTAAGATTAGAAATCTTAACTAAATATCATGAAAAGCCTTCCGCTGGTCATCTTGGAATTAAAAGAACTCTTGAATTAATTACAAGAAACTTTTGGTGGCCCAAAATGCAAGATGATGTTATAAAATTTGTCAATTCCTGTGAATGTTGTGCAAGAAACAAAATTAATAGACATAGGAAATATGGCTTTCTACAACCGTTGGAAACACCTGATAGACCTTGGAAATCTATAGAAGTTGACTTTTTATGTGGCCTCCCGGATTCAAAGGGATATACGGTAATAATGGTTGTAGTGGATCGTTTCTCTAAAATGATTCACTTAATACCTTTCAAACAAATTCCTGATGCAAAACAAACTGCCAAAGCATTTATGAATAATGTTTATAAATTACATGGCCTTCCTTATGATATGTATACAGATAGAGGTCCTCAGTTTACAAGTGCACTTTGGAAAGAATTCATGAAATTACTTAATATTAAATCCAAATTAGCTACAACAGATCATCATGAGACTGTTGGTCAAGTTGAGAGATGTAACTCCTTTATTGAACAGTATTTAAGAGCTTATTCAAGATCTTATTATCACGACGATTGGATTAATTGGATCTATCTTGCAGAGTTCGCTTATAATAATTCAGTCAATGAATCTACAAAAGAAACACCTTTCTTTATTAACTATGGATTTCATCCATCTATGGACGAATATTTCTTACTACCCCAAGTTGATACTAATAGTAAATTTATTAAAAATGTAAGTACAAGTTTTAATCATATTAAAGATGTCTTATTAAGATCTAAAGAATTATATAAAAATTATGCGGATAAGAAAAGGATGCCACCTCCTGTAATAAAAGAAGGTGACTTGGTTTGGATTCAAGCACCTCCTTCCTTAAATATTGAAGATTGTTCTAAACTCGCTCCTTGCAAATATGGACCTTACAAGGTAATCGATGTTTTAGAGAATAATAATTATAAAATTGATCTTAAAAAGTCACCTTTTCCAAAACATCATCCAATCTTTCATATCTCTGAATTGGAACCTTATGTCCCAACTCCGCAAAAGTTTTTAAATAGAAGTTCGCACAATGAATCCATTAATGATATTATTGAAATTTCTGGATTTAGGACAAACTACAAGAAAAACTGCTACGAATATAGAGTTAGATACAAATATAAAAGTTCAAGTAATTGGGTGCCTTCTTATGAAGTTGAAAATAATCCAAGGAATCAAAGAATATATCAAGAATATTTAAAGAATAATAGAAAATTCACTTCTCTTTCTTATAATTAAAAAAAAAAAAAAAAAAAAAAAAAAAAAAAAAAAAATTATTATACTTAAGCTATAAATAGTATATTAAATAATAATATTTCAAAATTAAATTAGTTAATTTAAAATTTTACATTTCAAAATTTCAAAAATTTTTAAAAAATCGAAATTTAATAATACTTTATTTATTTTTACATTATTATATTCATTAAATTATAAATTTTCATTATATTTAAAAATTTTCAATTTAATGCATAAAATTAAGATGAAATTTCAATTTCAATTTCATAATTTCAATTTTACATTTTTTCAACGAAATTTTTAATAAAATTCACACCATTATATTTCTCGATATTTAATTTTATAACAAAATTTTAATTTCAGTAAATTTTGACAATTTCGAAATTTCCATGAAATGGCCACTTGTAATGTGTTCTTTAAAGGACTCATGTGACCTTTTTACTTCAAAAAAAAAAAAAAAAAAAAAAAATTTTTAAAATATACAATTTTATAAATATAATAATTTCTTTATGTAACGTTACACAAAATCGTCTGGAATCCGATTTTTGTGGAAGGGCGTTGTCAAAATTACAACTGAATTAAATTTCAATTTCAATTAATTTCAATTAAAATTATTAAAAACAAAATAATTAATAAAAATTTATAATTCATTAATTATTCTTTAAAATTTATTTATTTTATAATATTATAAGTTATTTGATCATCTTAGGACCAGCTTAGGCCTACTGATTCTAATGATATCATATTAAACTTAAATATTATTAATAAATAAAATATTTATTAACATGAATCATTTGGTCATGTCATCCTTGATTCATAAATTAATGTTTATGTATTAATTTATGTTATATTGATTTAATTAATTATTAATTATTAATTACTATATTAAATATTTAAATTTAATATTATATTATATATATTAGCTAATATATTAGATTAAAAAATATAATTTATTTATATTAAACATATTCTTATACTAAATATTATTATTATCAACTTTATATTATTATTATCAATATTCTCAAACCTACAAAGTATAAAAAGAAAATTCAAATTTATCTTTTTGTCCTTTGTAAGGTTATAGTTAACCTATTATAATATAACTATATATTTTTATTAATAAATAAAAATTTTTATCATATCAAACCAATTATTAGTTTTAATTAAGTGTTAAATTAACAAATTTAACTTTATAACTCTTTTATTTTAGTAATTTACTTATATCTATATAGTTATATTATATAGATATATCAACCTGATTCCTCGTTAAATTCAACCTGTTTACTTTTTAACAATTTCATGTCCAATAGTTTTTCCAAGTCCGTCATAATTTAAATAACTGTAACGAATCTTAAAAATAATTAACTTGTCTTAGTTGTTAGTAACTAAGTCACCGATTTGAACTTCTCGAGTTCAAATCCGCATAATTTCTTTTTATAAAAAATTTATTTTAAAAATTCTTATCTTATCAAAAATTATTTTAAAAAGTTCTTATCTTATCAAAAAAAAAAATTTTTTTTATCAAAAGTTTTATCAAATTATCTTAATTGGTTTAAAATTACATCATAAAAAATTTCTTTTGAAAATTTTTGTATAAATACGAGTGAATTTTTCTTCAAAAAATTTTTTTAAATAATCGTGTTTTTTATTAATTATTTAATAAGTAATTTAATTACAAATTTTTAATTAATAAATAAAAAAAAAAAAAATAATAAATAAAAATAAAAATAAATTTTAACTTTAAAAAAATAATAAATTCTTTTTTCTTAAAAAACTATTTACTTATTATTTATTTTTTTATACAAACCTAGTGGTGTTAATTATTTTGGGTTACGCCCCGAATTCACGTTACAATAAAAAACACCACTGAAAAGAACCACTACCTTTGTATAAATTCTTTCTTTTGGTTTCTACCTTTCAAGATTTACTTCTGGTTTCTACCCTTCAAGATATACTTTTGGTCTCTACCATTCAAGATATACTTTTGGTTTCTACACTTCAAGATATACTTTTGGTCTCTACCATTCAAGATATACTTTTGGTTTCTACACTTCAAGATATACTTTTGGTTTCTACCCTTCAAGATATACTTTTGGTTTCTACCCTATCAAGATATTCTTTTGGTTTCTACCCTTCAAGATACACTTTTGGTTTCTACCTTTCAAGATATACTTTTGGTTTCTACCCTTCAAGAAATACTTTTGGTTTTTACCTTTCTTTGATTTCAAGATATACTTTGGTTTCTACCTTTCAAGTTTTACCTTTAGTTACTACTTTGAATTCTTACTTTAGGCTCCTATATTTTTGCATCATTCAGTGTTTCACTGTGCTTCAATTTTGAATTTCTACCTTTGATCTTTACTTTTTGTATTTACTTCTTGTTTTTACTGTTTTGAGTCTTTTCTACCTTTTAGTATTATCCTCTCTATTGGTATCTCTACAACTACTTTGGTGAACTTCTATTCAGATATATTCCCTTGGTTTCCAAATTACTCCAGGACTTAATTCTACTATTTGATTTCTTACTACTAGTAAACCTTGTGTTTTAAAGCAATCCTAAATATCCATAAAATATAAAATTTAGGTTTAGTCTAACAAAATTTATAATCGTATTCAAATTTTGATAAAATTCTTAAAAATTTAATTTAAAATGGAAGATCAAAATAATATTTTAAATAATGCTACTCTTAAAGATGGTTTTGCAGGAGACCGTCGTTACTTAAAGGGTTTTTTAGCAAAAATTGAATTGGTTTTTATGCTGTACCCAGACAGATACAACACCGATGAAGCTAAAGTCATATATCTTATATCTAGACTTTACGGTGACGCTATGAACTGGGCAGCTACTTTAATTGAAAACAGGTATGACTGTCTTGGAGATTATCAAGCATTTAGAGAAAGAATGAAAGCTGTTTTCGGAGACAACGACTCAGTATTTATCGCCAATCAAAAACTACGTGTAATTAAACAACGAAGACTTGGTGATATTACAAGTTATATTAATGAATTTAATAAATATTCCGATAATTCTTCTTGGAATGAGGATGCAAAAATGGATGCTTTCATTGCTGGTCTTCAAGATTCTATTGCAACAAGAATATTAGAAATGTTTCCTGGTCCCAGAAATCTCCTTTCCCTTCAAACTATTACAGCAAGAATTGATTCTAGAATTTCTACACATAGACAATTTTTTAATCATAATAAGCATTCAAATGATAATAAAACATGTCCAAAGTTTACTCCAAAAAAGAAATCTTCAAATAACAATAATAAATATTTTAGTAAGCTTTCTAATGAAGAAAGAGAAAGAAGAATTAGAGAACATCTTTGTCTTTATTGTGCCGATACAGATCACATTCGTGAAAATTGCCCTAAATTAAAAAAGAATAAACCTTCTTCAAGTTCTCACATTTCAAATCCTGTTTTAATTTCAACTCTTAGGCCAAGAATTTCTGACCAACCTAACCACAGGCTTCCAATCTTTGATTTCACTCTTTCTATTTCGGACGTTTCAGTTAATTCAAAGATTCTTCTGGATTCAGGTTCTCAACTTAATCTTATGGACGTTTATTACGCTAAAGAAAATAACATTCCCTATAATGAAAATTCTAAATTACCGAGCGTTTCCGGTATTGGAGGTGATCAATTAATTCTGGGAAAAACTTTACCAATATCACTCAAATACGGAAATCATATTTGTCAAGCTGAATTCTACATTGTTGATTTACCCTCTTACTGTGCTATACTTGGTACTGACTGGTTATTCACACACAATCCGACAATAAATTTCGTAACTAAAGAACTATCCTTTAAGTCTAGCAATTGTATTTCAAATTGTTTACTAACTCCAAATTCTTTTACAGCTCATATTTCTTCTCCTACAACTGTCCCTTCTACAAAAGAAAAGGAACCTGCTACTGTTGATAGAATATTAAAATTATTGCCTACTATACTTCAACCTTATAAAGATATTTTCGATGAAGGATCTGCAAACATATTACCACCACATAGGCAGTATGATTGTGAGATTAAGCTCAAGCCTAACTCTATCCTTTATTATGGCCCTATCTACCCGCTTACTGATGCTGAGTCTAAAGCTCTTAAAGAATATATTAAAGAAAATCTCTCAAAAGGCTTTATTCGTAAATCCAAATCTCCTGCTGGTGCTCCTGTATTTTTCGTTTTTAAGAAGAATGGTGAATTACGTATGGTTGTTGATTACAGAAAACTTAACGAAATAACAATTCGGGACTCTTATCCATTACCACTTATTAATGACATGCTCGAACATTTAGGTAAAGGTAAAGTATTTTCAAAACTCGATCTCCGTTCTGCATATAATCTTGTAAGAATAAAAGAAGGAGACGAGTATAAAACAGCTTTTACCTGCAAGTATGGCCACTTTGAATATTTGGTTATGCCTTTCGGGTTAAAAAATGCCCCAGCTGTTTTCCAACACTTCATTAATGATGTATTCGAAGATATTCTTGGTATATATGTCTACTGTTATATCGATGATATTATAATCTTCTCCCCAGATATGTCTTCTCATTTTGAACACGTTATCGAAGTTCTCAAAAGACTTCGTAAAGCTGGTCTTTTTGCGAAACTAGAAAAATGTGAATTCTTTGTCCCTTACTTAGATTTCCTTGGTCATAGAATTTCTGCTACAGGTATATTTATGGATCCCAAAAAGATTTCTTCAATTCTTGAATGGCCTACTCCAACTTGCGTAAAAGAAATTCAATCTTTCCTTGGACTCACAAATTATTATAGAAGATTTATTCCTGGATTTGCCAAGTTAGCCCATCCACTTAATCATCTTTTAAGAAAGAACGTTAAATTTGTATGGTCAATTGAAGCTCAAGAAGCTTTTGATAATATTAAATCGAAATTTTCCTCTTCTCCGGTCCTTGCTTACCCTGATCGTAATCTACCCTTCACTGTTGAAACTGACAGCAGTAATTTTGCAATCGGTGCTGTCCTTTCTCAAAAGACTCCTAAAGATATTAAAGTTCTTCCTATTGCCTTTTATTCAAGATCTCTCTCTCCTGTTGAAAGAAATTATCCAATTTACGATAAGGAACTTTTAGCTATTATTGATTCTTTAGAAAATTGGAGACACTTTCTAAAGGGTGCGACTCATCCTTTTATTATCTACTCTGATCACCGAAACCTGTTATATCAAAAGAAACCTGAAAAAATGACTCAAAGACTTGTTCGTTGGTCTCTCTTCTTATCAGAATTTAACTTCAAGATAGAATATCGTTCAGGTTCTTCCAATGGTAAACCCGATGCCTTATCAAGAAGACCTGATTATGCTTTAAATTATGAATTTTCCACTTCTGATATTCCATTTACTGTTCTCCGCCCAGAAAACTTTTCTGCTTTTCCAGTCTCTGTTGAAACATTTTCTGAAAAAATCCTTTCCGAATGTAAAACCGATCCATTTTATCATTCCATTTGCGATTACTTAGAAAACAAGAAATTACCTGTCCCTCATCAAAAAATTAAGGAATTCTCAATTAGTAACAGCTACTTACTTTTCCAAAATAAACTCTATGTTCCTCCCAACCGCCGGTCTTTAGCCTTGAAAATTTGTCATGACTCTCCATTCGCAGGTCATTTTGGTTTTAAAAAAACTATTAATCTTTTAAATCGTGACTTTTGGTGGCCTTCCCTTAACTCTGACGCTCAAGACTACATCCGATCTTGCGAAACTTGTTGTCGTTCAAAGGTACTCCGACATAAACCTTACGGATTTTTACAACCTTTGGAAATCCCTTCTCGTCCTTGGTCTTCAGTCTCTATGGATTTTATTACTGATTTACCACTTTCCAATGGGTTTACTTGTATATTTGTTACCGTTGATCGTTTTTCCAAGATGTCTCACTTCATTCCTTTTGCAAATATCCCTTCTGCTATTGATACCGCTTCTGCTTTCATGAAATCGATCTTCAGACTTCATGGACTCCCTGATGAAATTCTTTCCGATCGTGGATCCCAATTCACTTCTAAATTTTGGATTGCTATCTGTAAAGCTCTTGGAATTAATATGAAATACTCTTCACCATTCCATCACCAAACCAACGGTTTGACGGAGAGGGTGAACTCCGTTGTAGAACAATACCTTAGATGTTTCACAAATTTCAAAGGATCAGATTGGGAGAATTATCTCTATTTAGCCGAATTCAGTTACAATAATGCTCTCCAGAAATCTTCTAATTATTCTCCTTTCTTTGCAAATTACGGTTACAACCCAAGACATTCTCCTGAAATTCCAAGTATCATAAATGTTCCCAGAGCTGAAGAACTTGTGAAGAACTTAACAGATCTATCTAAAGAATTAAAGAAGAACTTAGAGTCTGCAAGCAAAAAGCAGGAAGAATATGCAAATATACACCGAATTAAACCTCCAGAATTTAAAGCAAACGACAAAGTCTGGCTAAATAGCTCCTTAGTACTCAGAAATAAGAACAAGAAACTTAAACCAAGAAAACTCGGTCCTTTCAAAATCATTCAGAAAGTATCACCAGTTACCTATAAATTAGATCTTCCGAAGAAATTACGAATTCATCCCATTATTCATGTCTCAGAACTTGAACCCTACTACGAAGATACTTTTGGAAGAAATCAACCACCACCACCAGTAATAGTCAATAATGAAGAAGAATATGAAGTCGAGAAAATATTGGATAAAAGAACTTACTATGGAAAAATTCAATATTTAATCAAATGGAAAGGTTATCCAATTTCAGAATCTTCATGGGAACCCGAATCTAATTTAAATTGTCCTGAACTTCTTAAGGATTTCAATTCAAGGGATAAATAACAAAAAATATTTTATTTTATTAATTATATCTAAACTCTTATTTATATCAAAATTGAATTTAAATATTTTATTAATATCAAATTATTTTTAAAAAAATAAAAAAAAAAAAAAAAATTATTTTATCTTTTAATATAGTTAAATTTATTAAATATTTTTAATTCATGTATGTTAAATGTAAAAAGTTCACTCGTTAGTATATTAAAAATTAATTTTAATTTAGAATTAGATTCGTCTGGTATCCGAATCCTCGAGGAGGACCATGTAACGAATCTTAAAAATAATTAACTTGTCTTAGTTGTTAGTAACTAAGTCACCGATTTGAACTTCTCGAGTTCAAATCCGCATAATTTCTTTTTATAAAAAATTTATTTTAAAAATTCTTATCTTATCAAAAATTATTTTAAAAAGTTCTTATCTTATCAAAAAAAAAATTTTTTTTATCAAAAGTTTTATCAAATTATCTTAATTGGTTTAAAATTACATCATAAAAAATTTCTTTTGAAAATTTTTGTATAAATACGAGTGAATTTTTCTTCAAAAAATTTTTTTAAATAATCGTGTTTTTTATTAATTATTTAATAAGTAATTTAATTACAAATTTTTAATTAATAAATAAAAAAAAAAAAAATAATAAATAAAAATAAAAATAAATTTTAACTTTAAAAAAATAATAAATTCTTTTTTCTTAAAAAACTATTTACTTATTATTTATTTTTTTATACAAACCTAGTGGTGTTAATTATTTTGGGTTACGCCCCGAATTCACGTTACAATAACTAAGATTTTCTGAATAATAGAATGGATTTTGAATTATACCTGCATAAATATTTATACTGTTTGATTCACCTTTGTATCGAGCATTGCTTTCTAAAATATTAATTTCATCCCAAGAAAGATTCTTTATACTCATTAATTTAGTTAAAACTAAATAGACCCGAGAATTGTAGTAATACTCAACTATATTCAGTAAAAAATTATCACTAATTTTTACATCTTTATATTTTTCATAAACATATTTAGGATCTTTAACAAAGTCTAGTAAACCAATAACTTCAATTATTTTTTTTTGCCTTCTCAACTGCTATTTTTTTAGTAGATTCATCCATCCATGTTGATTCGGAAATACTTTCAACTAATGAATTTTTGATATTTTTAGTCATTTCTTCAGTTGATTTCAAATATTCTTCTGGTACGGCTTTATCCATAAAAATCCTTCCAATACCATAATTTGCTATAGCATTTGAATAATTTATATATGTTACTAATTTTTCCATTACGAGATAATCAAAATTATAACCATTAAGATATTCAATTGTTTTATATTTCATGTAATAATATAATGTTTCTGAATCAGTTTCATTAAGAAAATTATTTAATTTTTCAATGAAGAAAGGATTAATGTTGATAATGAGACTATTTATATCAAAAATATTTAATACTCCTAATTCATTAAATTGGGTTTCGAAATATAATTTCCAGTTGATGGATGGTTATTTTACAGATAAACTATTAATTGTTTCTTCTTTTGTATTTTCTTTTTCATATGATTCAGGATTTTCATTATTCGTATTATCAGTACAACTAGTAAGATAAGAATCAGTTAAAAGTGTCATTTTTTTTTCAAATTCAAAAATAGAATCAACAATAGATCCAATCGAATCCTCATTGTCATTATCAATATCATATCCTTGAGAAAATATTTCAATAATGTCATCCTTTCTTTTACGACTTTTATTTTCATCAAAGTACTTACATTTATTATCTATAGTTATTAATTTATTAATTTTTAAATAATAATAATTGTCATTGCTTCTATCAAAATTTATCATAAAAAATGCAAAATTCATAAGGAAATAAATAAAATAAAATTTAGCAATACTTTCTGTTAAAAAATCAACATTTTTAAAATTATCTTTATTTCCAAGAATATTAAATCTTGAAAGTATAGTTTCAATGGCTTCTGTTTTATATTCATGATGAATAAAACTTTTGATTTTATAAAATAATTTTTTATTATATTCATCATCTTCTTCACTTAAATTACCATGACTTTCGTATTCTCCTTCAAGTGCTTTAATAACTATTTCATAATTATTGTTTTTGGAAAGATTCCAAGTACTAATTTCTTCTCTATTTTTAGGTATATGATTTTCTTTCAACCAATTACCACATTAAAATTGATAAAATCTTCGCAAGGATCAACCTCAAGATCAATACTTTTTAGAAGATTTTCAGAAACTGCTATACATTCAGGAGTTAAACAAACATTGACATCTTCTAAATCACGATTAAGAGAAATTGTTTCTTCATTATCAGAATCTTCTTCAATTAAATATTCAGTACCCAATAAAATTTCTTCAGTTGAATATTCAGTTGAATATGTATATACCTCGTTAATTTTTTCATTATTAATATCATTACTTTTATTATTGATTAAAACAGGATTAGCCAATTTTTTTAAATCACACAAGAGAAAGGAGAGAATTATACCAATATTTTTAAATTTCATTATTCCTTTAATAAAAAAAAAATACTGAAATAAATAAAAAAAAATAAGTTAGATACAGTTTTTTTTGTTATATATATATTATAAATTATTACTTATAACGTATAATTTTATTATTTAGGAAATTCTTAAAATTAATTAATTTTTTGTTAAAGTTCAACATAATATTTAAACTTTTGTACATTAAAGTATTATAAATATTTATAATATTTGATTAAGTAATAATTTGTATGTAAAATATAAAAAGAAAATTTTTTTATGAAATTAATATTTTGAGTCTTTTTAAATACTTTTTTAAATCATATAAATTAATAAATAATAAATTAAATTTAATTAAATAATAATACATTTTGTTGTGTACACATCATATCTTATATTGACTCCTTAACAGATTAAGAGTCTCATATATCAAGAGACCTATTATTAATTTTAATTTTTTAAAACATTTTAATGATTTTAATGACTTTATAATATAATTAATTATTTTATATTAATGTTCCAAAGAATGGCTAAAAGAAAGAATAACAATAATAATCATATTGAAGAGAGTTCGAGTTCATCGAATCCAACTGAAAATAAGGACGATGAATCGATTTCTTCATATGAAGATGATGAATCCAATGATAAAAGGATTATCATAAACAAATATTATGGAAATATAACTAAATCTGTTTTTGAAATTAAAGATTTCGTATTAAATAAAGAAAATTTCTTAGATTGGTATGAGCCTTTAAAGAGGCATCTCATTGCCAATGATTTAGATATTTATATTGAAAAAGAAATCCAATATTCAAATATGAACAGAGGTCAAATAAAATCGGATAATGCGGTTCAATCTATCATAATAAATAGTTTAGAAAAATCAAACCAAGAATATTTACGAGGATGTAAAACTGCTTATAGTATGATTGATAGATTAAAAAACCGTTTCTATCAATCTGGCCAAGCACTATTAAATATTCTTGAATATAAAATTATTAATCTTAAGTTAATAAACAATAACTATATTCAATATATTAATGAATTAAACAATCTTTTCGAACAACATAAATTTGAATCTAATAAATTAAAAAGAATTCCTTTTGATGAGGAAACTAAACTTTTATTTGCAGTAAATGAATTAGATAGAATTGGTATAAATTCACCACCAATTTATAGTTATAAAACTTTTGATGATCTTATTAAAGAATTAAACAAAAGGCATGACTTTTTGAAAAAGCCGAAATTTTAAGGTCAAAAACTACCGTTATAAACGATTCAAATGTCAATAATATAAATAAAAATAAACCAAATAATAATAAAAATTATAATAATACTAATAAAATTCGTAACGAATATTATTGTCATATATGCAAAACTAAAGGTCACACTACTGATCATTGTAAATATAATCTTTTAATTAGAGAAAATAATAAATCAGATGATAATGATAAAAATTATAAAAATAATAATTACAAAAATTATTATAAAAGATATAATAACAAAAATAATTATTACTCTGGAAATATTATTAATAAGAACAATGATAAATCTAATAATAATAACAATAATTTTTTTGAAAATAATAGTGAAAATGAAGATGAGGTATACATTGATTTTACAGGAAGTATTTCAGTAATTCAAAATTGTAATTATAC
Source organism: Neocallimastix lanati (nom. inval.) (assembly GCA_016946835.1). Classification (NCBI taxonomy): domain Eukaryota; kingdom Fungi; phylum Neocallimastigomycota; class Neocallimastigomycetes; order Neocallimastigales; family Neocallimastigaceae; genus Neocallimastix; species Neocallimastix lanati (nom. inval.). The sequence goes on from JACVTC010000063.1 coordinate 643,102, forward strand.
AACAATAAATAATAATAATAATTCCACACATTGGATTATTGATAGTGGTACTGACATCAACTTAACTAATAACATCAACAATTTAAACAATATAAATAAAGTAAATAATAAAAATATCATTTATCCAAATGGTGATTTAGACAAGGTCGAAAATGTAGGTACTTACAATGGTAAATTTAAAAATAAAGATTTTATATTATCAAATGTTTATTACGCGTCAAATATTCAAAACAATCTAATTTCCACTCATTCAATATTAAAAAATGGATGCACTATTATAATGAAACGCGTAAATAACAAAGACCGTTTACAAATATTCAAAAATAATAAGTTAATTGCAAATATTTTTGCGAATGATGAAAATTTATTCGTGTTTGATACAATACCTTCAAATAATACTATATCTAAGAATTATGTTTTCAGCATTGATACTAACTTGTGGCATGCTCGTTTGGGACACTTTTATAATAATGATATCAAAGATTTTGTCATTGAGCATACTAAATACCATAATGATAAAAATTGTCGCCAATGCAAAATCACTAAATTAAAGAGAAAACCATTCTACTCTTCCCCTAATAATGCTTCAAAACCTATGGAACTAGTTCATTCTGATGTAGTTGGAAAATTGGAAACATCATATAATGATTTCAATTATTATGTTACTTTTCTTGATGATTTCTCTAGAAAAATTTGGGTCTACCTTATCAAGAATAAGTCTGATGTTCCTAACATATTTATTAAATTTCATAAATTTATTTCCAATACTACTTCATATAAAATTATAAATTTCAAATCTGACAATGGTACTGAGTATATCAACAAAACTTTAACTACCTATTTAGAAAATTTTGGAATTAATTTCATTCATTCAGTTCCTGGTTACCCACAACAAAATGGTCGTGCTGAACGCTTAAATCAAACACTTAATCGTTGCGCATCTACTCTATTAAACTCTGCTAAGCTACCCTACAAGTTTTGGGATTCCGCTATTCTTTGTGCTGCTTACCTCTATAACTTGAATCCACATCAGAGTATTAATAATAAAATTCCAAATGAATTATTTTTCAATAAATCAGTTGATATTTCTCACCTTAAAGTTTTTGGATGTAAAGCATTTTTCTATAACTATCACAAAACGAATAAATTTGACAATAACTCTAAACCTGGTATATTTTTAGGATATGCATCTGACTCTCTTGGCTACAAAATTTTAGATATTTCTACTAACTCTATAGTTACTTCAAGAGATGTTTATTTTATGGAAGATATGCCTGGAACTATTAATACTACATTCTTTTGTGATAAATATATTGATTCTATTATTAATTTTAAGGATTCTTTAATTGAGGGGGAAAGTATAAATGATAATAATAATATTCATTCACAATTAAATAATCCTTTAAATAATAATAATAATAATAATTATAATAATAATTATGATAATAACAACGATATTTATAACAATGATATTAATAATAATTATAATAATAATTATGATAATAACAACGATATTTATAACAATGATATTAATAATAATTATGATAATTACAAAGATATTTATAATAATGACAATAATAATAATAGTAATAAAATTATTAATAATAATAATAAAACTAAAATAGAAGAAAATGAATATAATAGTGAATCTGATAATGAATTTTTAAATGAAAGAAAACTTAAATATATAAACAAGAAAAGATCACATAGCAATAATTCAGATGATTCAGATGAAGAAAATTTAACTTCCAGAAAAGAAAAATTACAATCAGTAAGTAATAAAAGATTTAAAATTTTAAATATTAAAACAAATATCCCAACAACGTATCAACAAGCTATTAATTCACCAGAAAGTGAAGAATGGAAAGAAGCAATAGATGACGAATTAAAAAATATGTACGACAACAATGTTATGAAAGTGGTAAAAAACATACCAGCTGACGCAAATATAATTGGTACTAAATGGGTCTTTGCCGAAAAGGATAAAAAGAAGAAAAAGGCAAGATTAGTGGCTCTTGGTTGTCAGCAAATTGCTGGAGAAGACTTTATAGAGACATACTCCCCAAAAGTCCAAGCAGATAGTCTAAGACTTACTGTCGCTATTGCATCAAAGTTCAACTGGGATTTGAAACAATTGGATATAAAAGCTGCTTACTTGAATGCAAATTTGGAAGAAAAGATTTATACAAAGATTCCTTATGGTGATAAAAATTTTAATACTAATAAATTCTGGCTACTTAAAAAAGCTCTTTATGGTTTAAAACAGGCTGGAAGAATGTGGTATAATGAAATATCAAATTACTTAGTAAGTATAGGTTTTAGAAATTACAAAACTGACAAATGTCTCTTTGGGAAATATAATAAAAATAATAAATTAACATGTTTACTAACATTATATGTAGATGATATTTTAATAACAGGAATTAAAAATGAAATAAACTATACAGTAAGCAACTTAAAAGATAAATATAAAATTTCTAAAGATTCTAATGCAACTAAAATAATAGGTATAAATATTTATAAAACAAGTGATGGTTATAAAATAAATCAGATAGATTATATTAATAAAATAATAGAAAAATATAATATGAAGAAAACAAAACAAATTAAAACACCATGCAGGAAAATTACAGAACATGAAAGAAATAATTCAAATTTAATAGATCCAAAAGAATATAAATCTTTACTTGGTGCGTTACTATATATCGCTGTAAAGTCAAGGCCTGATATAATGTTTTCTGTAAGTGAAGCATCAAGAATATGTGAAAATCCAACAGAAGCTGATTATAAAAATTTAATGAGCATCTTACAATATTTAAATGGTACAAAAAATAAATCTTTACATTATAATAAAAATAATAAATTTATCGGATACTCAGATTCAGATTTTGCTAACGATGAAAAGACGAGAAGATCTACAAGTGGATATATATTTTTACTTGGAAAAAGCCCTATTTCATGGAAATCTCAGTTACAGAAAAACGTAACTTTATCTACTGCTGAAGCTGAATTTGTTAGTTTAACTGAATGTACTAAACAAGCTTTATGGTTCAAAAATTTATTTAAGGAAATATTTAATCAAGATATAAAATTTAAAATTATAGTAGATAATAAGGCATGCATTGCAATTGCTCAAGATACAAATTCTAAAGGAAGATGTAAACATATAGATTTAAGATATAAATTTATTCAAGAAGAGATTATGAAAAACGAAATTGAATTAGAATACATTAATACTGAAAACATGTTAGCTGATCCATTAACTAAAAGTATCTCAGGAGTACAAATGACAAAATTTACAAATTTAATTTTCAAAGAATAATATTTCTTTAATTGTATATATATATTTTTAAAAAAAAAAAAAAAAAAAAAAAAAAAAAAAAAAAAAAAAAAAAAAAAAACTTGTATATAATAATTAAAATATTATATAATACTTAATGTAGGGGGAATGTTAAAGTTCAACATAATATTTAAACTTTTGTACATTAAAGTATTATAAATATTTATAATATTTGATTAAGTAATAATTTGTATGTAAAATATAAAAAGAAAATTTTTTTATGAAATTAATATTTTGAGTCTTTTTAAATACTTTTTTAAATCATATAAATTAATAAATAATAAATTAAATTTAATTAAATAATAATACATTTTGTTGTGTACACATCATATCTTATATTGACTCCTTAACATTTTTTTATATAATTAAAATTACTAAATCAATATGTCTATATAGTAATATGCTATATAGATATATAATAATAATTATAAATATTTAAATGGTTTAGTTTAATAAAAATTATTTATAATAAACTTAATTAAAATTATTTAATTATTTTTTTTTATAATTTCTCTTTATTTAATAATTAAATATCTATAAACTATTACTATTAAGGTAATTTTACAATAACCTTACAAAGAACATAAAAAATAGATTTTTACATCTTTCTTTTATACTTTATAAGTATAATAATAATATTTAATTATAAAATATTAATAATATAGTAATATAAATATTAATAAGATATAAAGATAAATTTAATTATATATTATATAATTAATATGAATAATTGAAATTAATATAGATATGTTTTAAACGGGGAGAGCGCGTTTCGGAACCGCACGTGAATGATATAAGCCACATGTTTTTTGAGATGGCGTATTATATATAAATTTTTTTTATATAAATAAATAATTAAATAATAATAATTAAATAAATATTTTATTTTATAATAATTAATTTAATATATATTTGATAATAAAAAATATAAAAAAATAAAAAAATAAAAAAATAAAAAAATAAAAAAATAAAAAAATAAAAAAAATAAAAAAATAAAAAAAATTAAAAATAAAAAAAACATAAAAAAAATAAAAAAGATTAAAAAAATAAAATACTAAAAAAATAAAATAAAATATTTTCATATTTATTTATATTTATAACTGTAATTTTTTATTATATAAATAAATAAATAAATAATAATTAAATAAATATTTTATTTTATAATAAAAAAATAAAATAAAAAAAAGAAAAGATAAATATTTTTTTAGTAATTTTCTTGAAATAAAATATTTTATTAGTAATTTTCTTGAAATAAAATAAAATATTTTCATATTTATTTATATTTATAACTGTAATTTTTTATTATATAAATAAATAATAATTAAATAAATATTTTATTTTATAATGAAAAAATAAAATAAAAAAAAAAAAGATAAATATTTTTTTAGTAATTTTCTTGAAATAAAATAAAATATTTTCATATTTATTTATATTTATAACTGTAATTTTTAAAAAAATTGAAAATACATATTAAATAAAAAATAAAAAATAAATATTTCATATTTATTAATATTTATATTAAAAATTTTTATGGAGGGAAATCTAAAAATTGATATAAGTGAAACAAATCGAGGAAAAGAGCAAATAATTATAGATCGAAAATTTAAATATAATTTTTCAAAATTAAAAAAAGATAATACAAAAATATATAGATGTATAGAATATAAAACATTAAATAAATGTAAGTCTTTTATTATTTTAAATGATAATAAAGAGGTTTTAAATTATGATTCTTCACATAATCATCCTGGTAATGAAATTAATGCATCCAAATCATTAATAAAACATAAAATTAAAGATGAAATAAAAAAAAGTTTGATTCCTTCTGATATAAAATCAAAACGCATATTTGATAAAATTTCTCAAGAAATAGGATATATATGCCCTGAATATAAAACAATTAAATCCCAAATAACAAGATATAAAAACAAACAATTATTTCCTAATATAAAAACATTTGATGAAGTTCCTAATGTATCTGAATATTATAAAACAATAAGAGGTGAATACTTTATGATATTCAAAAATTCTAATATAATAATTTTTCAATCACCATTCCAAGCAAAATTATTTATGGAGAATAAACATATATTTGCTGATGGTACATTTTTAATAGCTCCAACTAATAGTTATCAAGTATTCATTACCAGAACTTATGTTACAGAATTAAATTGTTTTTACACTACTTCCATGTCAATATTAAAAAACAAAGAACAAACAACTTACGAAATATTATTTAATGAAATAAAAAAAAATATAATTAAATATAATGCAAATATTAATTTCTCAGAAAAAATTTTTCATTGTGATTTTGAAAAAGGAATATCTAATGCAGTGGAAAATATTTTTCCCAATATAAATATTAAATATTGTTTTTGGCATTATAAAAGATTATTAATGACAAAAAAAATAAATTATGTTACAAGGAAGTGAAAGATCATAATATTTTAAATACTTATTATAAAGCGATTTCTAATTTATGTTTTATTAATATTGAATACATACCTGATATTTTTAATAAAATTAAAAATACATGCATGAGATATAAATCTACCTGTTCCCAATTTTTGAATTTTTTAGATTATTTTGAGAAAACATTTCTAAATATCTATAATATAAAATATTGGAATTATTACAATAATATAGACCACATAACAAATAATGCTTCAGAATCTTATAACAGTTATTTAAAAAATTTAAATTTATTTGTAAAAAAGCCTTCATTTTATAAATTAATATATACAATACAATTTGAAGAATCCAAATCTTACTATGATTACCATATGAGAATTAAAGGAATTTGGAGAAAAAAGAGCAGAATATCAGAAAGGGTCGATGACATTAATATTTTAGTTGAATATTATAAAAATATGGAAGCCGAATTAAAAAATATTGGATGTAGTAAAAATGATATCATCGAAAATTGGTTTAATTGTTTAATTAGATTGAATAATGAAATCATTAATTTTAATAAAACAAAATAAAAATAATTATTAAAATCCTTTCAAAATCATAATTACAATTAATTGAAAATTAAATTTTTTTATTTAATAAGAAATTCAATATTTAAATTTATTTAATATTTATTGATAGGGTTAGCTTAAAAATATTAAAAAAAAATTTTTTTTATAAATTTATTTTAAATATTTTTTACTTAATTAAATATTATTAAATAAAATTAAAAGATGTCTTTATTATTATATATTAGTATTATAAAATATTAAAAATATGAATGTATTGCATTTCTCATTATTTTTATTTTATATTGTAGTAAATTAATAAATAAATAAATAATTTTTATAAAATAAACCAATTATTAAATTAATATATTTTTTAAAAATATATTTAATGTATATTTCATATTTTTAATAAATATTCAAATATACATTTTAAATATATATAATGATATTTAAGTATTATAATACTTATAAAAGAAAATAATTAATATTTTAAATTATTTCTATCAGGCTTTCTAAAAAAACTTTACTATTTGTAAAAATAGTAATGCTCTTTTTGTTAGTTTATTAGATTTGTATAATATAAATATCTAAAATAATTTATTTATTATTTAATAGAAATTTATGTTTAAAAATGTTATTGTTATTACTATTACTAAAAAAAAGTTTTAATTTAATATTTATAATTAAATTTTCAAATAATCTTTCCTTATCAAGTTAAATATAATGCTCCTGAGTAAAAAAGATTTTTGTATTATATAAAATTTATTTAAAATATTAGATAAAAAAATATTAAAAAGGAAAAAGAATTTTAAAAAGAATATTTAAAAATAAAATGAAAAAAATATAGAATGTAATAATATAGAAGTACAAGTATATAAAATAAAATAAAATAAAATAAAATAAATAGTTGAAATATAAATATGAAGTACAGAATGAATAAAATAAAATAATAGTTGAAATATAAATATGAAGTACAGAATGAATAAAATAAAATAATAGTTGAAATATAAATATGAAGTACAGAATGAATAAAATAAAATAAATAAAATAAAATAAAATAAAATAAAATAAAATAAAATAAAATAAAATAAATAGTTGAAATATAAATATTAAAGTACAGATTGAATAAAATAAAATAAAATAAAATAAAATAAAATAAAATAAAATAAAATAAAATAAAATAAATAGTTGAAATATAAATATGAAGGATGAAGTACAGATTGAATAAAATAAAATAAAATAAAATAAAATAAATAAATAGTTGAAATATAAATATGAAGGATGAAGTACAGATTGAATAAAATAAAATAAAATAAAATAAAATAAAATAAAATAAAATAAAATAAATAGTTGAAATATAAATATTAAAGTACAGATTGAATAAAATAAAATAAAATAAAATAAAATAAAATAAAATAAAATAAATAGTTGAAATATAAATATTAAAGTACAGATTGAATAAAATAAAATAAAATAAAATAAAATAAAATAAAATAAAATAAAATAAAATAAAATAAAATAAAATAAAATAAAATAAAATAAAATAAAATAAAATAAAATAAAATAAAATAAAATAAAATAAAATAAAATAAAATAAAATAAAATAAAATAAAATAAAATAAAATAAAATAAAATAAAATAAAATAAAATAAATAGTTGAAATATAAATATTAAAGTACAGATTGAATAAAATAAAATAAAATAAAATAAAATAAAATAAAATAAAATAAAATAAAATAAAATAAATAGTTGAAATATAAATATTAAAGTACAGATTGAATAAAATAAAATAAAATAAAATAAAATAAATAGTTGAAATATAAATATTAAAGTACAGATTGAATAAAATAAAATAAAATAAAATAAAATAAAATAAAATAAAATAAAATAAAATAAAATAAAATAAAATAAAATAAAATAAAATAAAATAAAATAAAATAAAATAAAATAAAATAAAATAAAATAAAATAAAATAAAATAAAATAAATAGTTGAAATATAAATATTAAAGTACAGATTGAATAAAATAAAATAAATAGTTGAAATATAAATATTAAAGTACAGATTGAATAAAATAAAATAAAATAAAATAAAATAAAATAAAATAAAATAAAATAAAATAAAATAAAATAAAATAAAATAAAATAAAATAAAATAAAATAAAATAAATAGTTGAAATATAAATATGAAGTACAGAATGAATAAAATAAAATAAATAGTTGAAATATAAATATGAAGTACAGAATGAATAAAATAAAATAATAGTTGAAATATAAATATGAAGTACAGAATGAATAAAATAAAATAAATAGTTGAAATATAAATATGAAGTACAGAATGAATAAAATAAAATAAAATAAATAGTTGAAATATAAATATTAAAGTACAGATTGAATAAAATAAAATAAATAGTTGAAATATAAATATTAAAGTACAGATTGAATAAAATAAAATAAAATAAAATAAAATAAAATAAAATAAAATAAAATAAAATAAAATAAAATAAAATAAAATAAAATAAAATAAAATAAAATAAAATAAAATAAAATAAAATAAATAAATAGTTGAAATATAAATATGAAGGATGAAGTACAGATTGAATAAAATAAAATAAAATAAAATAAAATAAAATAAAATAAAATAAAATAAAATAAAATAAAATAAAATAAAATAAAAAGTAGAATATTAAATAAGAAAGTACAGATTGAATAAAATAAAATAAAATAAAATAAAATAAAATAAAATAAAATAAAATAAAATAAAATAAAATAAAATAAAATAAACTAACAAAAAGAGCATTACTATTTTTACAAATAGTAAAGTTTTTTTAGAAAGCCTGATAGAAATAATTTAAAATATTAATTATTTTCTTTTATAAGTATTATAATACTTAAATATCATTATATATATTTAAAATGTATATTTGAATATTTATTAAAAATATGAAATATACATTAAATATATTTTTAAAAAATATATTAATTTAATAATTGGTTTATTTTATAAAAATTATTTATTTATTTATTAATTTACTACAATATAAAATAAAAATAATGAGAAATGCAATACATTCATATTTTTAATATTTTATAATACTAATATATAATAATAAAGACATCTTTTAATTTTATTTAATAATATTTAATTAAGTAAAAAATATTTAAAATAAATTTATAAAAAAAATTTTTTTTTAATATTTTTAAGCTAACCCTATCAATAAATATTAAATAAATTTAAATATTGAATTTCTTATTAAATAAAAAAATTTAATTTTCAATTAATTGTAATTATGATTTTGAAAGGATTTTAATAATTATTTTTATTTTGTTTTATTAAAATTAATGATTTCATTATTCAATCTAATTAAACAATTAAACCAATTTTCGATGATATCATTTTTACTACATCCAATATTTTTTAATTCGGCTTCCATATTTTTATAATATTCAACTAAAATATTAATGTCATCGACCCTTTCTGATATTCTGCTCTTTTTTCTCCAAATTCCTTTAATTCTCATATGGTAATCATAGTAAGATTTGGATTCTTCAAATTGTATTGTATATATTAATTTATAAAATGAAGGCTTTTTTACAAATAAATTTAAATTTTTTAAATAACTGTTATAAGATTCTGAAGCATTATTTGTTATGTGGTCTATATTATTGTAATAATTCCAATATTTTATATTATAGATATTTAGAAATGTTTTCTCAAAATAATCTAAAAAATTCAAAAATTGGGAACAGGTAGATTTATATCTCATGCATGTATTTTTAATTTTATTAAAAATATCAGGTATGTATTCAATATTAATAAAACATAAATTAGAAATCGCTTTATAATAAGTATTTAAAATATTATGATCTTTCACTTCCTTGTAACATAATTTATTTTTTTTTTGTCATTAATAATCTTTTATAATGCCAAAAACAATATTTAATATTTATATTGGGAAAAATATTTTCCACTGCATTAGATATTCCTTTTTCAAAATCACAATGAAAAATTTTTTCTGAGAAATTAATATTTGCATTATATTTAATTATATTTTTTTTTATTTCATTAAATAATATTTCGTAAGTTGTTTGTTCTTTGTTTTTTAATATTGACATGGAAGTAGTGTAAAAACAATTTAATTCTGTAACATAAGTTCTGGTAATGAATACTTGATAACTATTAGTTGGAGCTATTAAAAATGTACCATCAGCAAATATATGTTTATTCTCCATAAATAATTTTGCTTGGAATGGTGATTGAAAAATTATTATATTAGAATTTTTGAATATCATAAAGTATTCACCTCTTATTGTTTTATAATATTCAGATACATTAGGAACTTCATCAAATGTTTTTACATTAGGAAATAATTGTTTGTTTTTATATCTTGTTATTTGGGATTTAATTGTTTTATATTCAGGGCATATATATCCTATTTCTTGAGAAATTTTATCAAATATGCGTTTTGATTTTATATCAGAAGGAATCAAACTTTTTTTTATTTCATCTTTAATTTTATGTTTTATTAATGATTTGGATGCATTAATTTCATTACCAGGATGATTATGTGAAGAATCATAATTTAAAACCTCTTTATTATCATTTAAAATAATAAAAGACTTACATTTATTTAATGTTTTATATTCTGTACATCTATATATTTTTGTATTATCTTTTTTTAATTTTGAAAAATTATATTTAAATTTTCGATCTATAATTATTTGCTCTTTTCCTCGATTTGTTTCACTTATATCAATTTTTAGATTTCCCTCCATCAAAATTTTTAATATAAATATTAATAAATATGAAATATTTATTTTTTATTTTTTATTTAATATGTATTTTCAATTTTTTTTAAAAATTACAATTATAAATATAAAAATATTTTATTTTATTTCAAGAAAATTATTAAAAAAATATTTATCTTTTTTTTTTTATTTTATTTTTTCATTATAAAATAAAATATTTATTTAATTATTATTTATTTATATAATAAAAAATTACAGTTATAAATATAAATAAATATGAAAATATTTTATTTTATTTCAAGAAAATTACTAATAAAATATTTTATTTCAAGAAAATTACTAATAAAATATTTTATTTCAAGAAAATTACTAAAAAAATATTTATCTTTTCTTTTTTTTATTTTATTTTTTCATTATAAAATAAAATATTTATTTAATTATTATTTATTTATATAATAAAAAATTACAGTTATAAATATAAATAAATATGAAAATATTTTATTTTATTTCAAGAAAATTACTAATAAAATATTTTATTTCAAGAAAATTACTAAAAAAATATTTATCTTTTCTTTTTTTTATTTTATTTTTTTATTATAAAAAAAAATATTTATTTAATTATTATTTATTTATTTATTTATTTATTTATATAATAAAAAATTACAGTTATAAATATAAATAAAAATGAAAATATTTTATTTTATTTTTTTTGTATTTTATTTTTTTAATCTTTTTTATTTTTTTTATTTTTTTTTTATTTTTAATTTTTTTTATTTTTTTATTTTTTTTATTTTTTTATTTTTTTATTTTTTTTATTTTTTTATTTTTTTATATTTTTATTTTTTATTATCAAATATATATTAAATTAATTATTATAAAATAAAATATTTATTTAATTATTATTTAATTATTTATTTATATAAAAAATTTTATATATAATACGCCATCTCAAAAAGCATGTGGCTTATATCTATTCACGTGCGGTTCCGAAACGCGCTCTCCCCGTTTTAAACATATATAAAAACATAATATAAATAAAATACACATGACATCAAATGTGATATGAGGGACTTTTATGTGCAATAATTTTTAATAGTATCGTTATATTTAATTAACCTTTATTAATATATTTTAATTTAAAAACCCAATTAACCAAGGGTCTTCTCTAAACTATAAATAAAGAAGAGTAGTTATTAGGAATCTTTATAATAATTAATTATTAATAATAATAAATATATATTTAAAATATATTATATCGGAGTATAGTATAATATATATAAAATATATATTAAAATAATAAATATAATAAATATAACTATATAATTCTTAAAATGAAAATAAGAATAATAAAGTTAAATATATAAAAATATAATTATATAATAAATATGAATATAATAAATAATTTCAACTATATATATTTAATTATAATTAAAATAACTACAACTATTTCATTATATTATGTATTATATATAGAAGTATTATGTATTTTTAATATAAACTATAATATGAATAGTTAAGTTATATATATAATAATATTCTTATATATATTTAGAAGAAATTAACTATTTAATATATTTAATATATTTCATATTATAATGAATAATATAAATATGAATATTGAATCATAGATGAATTAAGAAATTATTTCAAGACAAAAGAGATATAAATTTAATATTTAATAATTATTATTAAATATACAAATATGTTGCTGCTACACATATTTGTTTTATATCAAATGTAGTATTGAAATTAATTATTAATATAAACCTTATTTATTAATATTCTCAGAATTATTAGGCCTAAGATAACCCTTTAAATATTAAACAAGAATTTATATTAATTATTAATTATATAATTATATATTATTTATTATTTATAATTAAATAAATAATATTTTTAATTATTGAAATGTAAATAACTGAAATTGAGATTTCAGTTCAGTTATAATTTCAACAAGAATTGTTAAGATTTTGATATAATTTATTGTTTAAATTTAAATAAAATAATATGTTTTATTAAAAATATTCACTAAGTCGATATGTCTATATAGTAATATACTATATAGATATATAATAATAATAATAAATATTTAAATGTTTAGTTTAATAAAAATTTATTTATAATAAACTTTGATAATTAGAATTATCAAATTAATTTGATTTTAAATTTATTGATTTTATTTAATAATAAAATATCTATAATATATTACTATTAAGGTAATGTTACAATAACCTTACAAAGAACATAAAAGAGAGATTTTTACATCTTTCTTTTATACTTCGTAAGTTACATAATAATATTTAATTATAAGATATTAATAATATAGTAATATAAATATTAATAAAATATAAGGATAAATTTAATTATATAATTAATTTGAATAATTGAATTTAATATAGATATGTTGTAAACGGGGAGAGCGCGTTTCGGAACCGCACGTGAATAGATATAAGCCACATGCTTTTTGAGATGGCGTATTATATATAAATTTTTTTATATAAATAAATAATTAAATAATAATTAAATAAATATTTTATTTTATAATAATTTCATAATTTAATATATATTTGATAATAAAAAATAAAAATATAAAAAAATAAAAAAATAAAAAAAATAAAAAAATAAAAAAATAAAAAAAATAAAAAAATAAAAAAATAAAAAAAATAAAAAAATAAAAAAAATTAAAAATAAAAAAAAAATAAAAAAAATAAAAAAGATTAAAAAAATAAAATACAAAAAAAATAAAATAAAATATTTTCATTTTTATTTATATTTATAACTGTAATTTTTTATTATATAAATAAATAAATAAATAAATAATAATTAAATAAATATTTTATTTTATAATAAAAAAATAAAATAAAAAAAAAAAAAGATAAATATTTTTTTAGTAATTTTCTTGAAATAAAATATTTTATTAGTAATTTTCTTGAAATAAAATATTTTATTAGTAATTTTCTTGAAATAAAATAAAATATTTTCATATTTATTTATATTTATAACTGTAATTTTTTATTATATAAATAAATAATAATTAAATAAATATTTTATTTTATAATGAAAAAATAAAATAAAAAAAAGAAAAGATAAATATTTTTTTAGTAATTTTCTTGAAATAAAATATTTTATTAGTAATTTTCTTGAAATAAAATAAAATATTTTCATATTTATTTATATTTATAACTGTAATTTTTTATTATATAAATAAATAATAATTAAATAAATATTTTATTTTATAATGAAAAAATAAAATAAAAAAAAAAAGATAAATATTTTTTTAATAATTTTCTTGAAATAAAATAAAATATTTTTATATTTATAATTGTAATTTTTAAAAAAAATTGAAAATACATATTAAATAAAAAATAAAAAATAAATATTTTCATATTTATTAATATTTATATTAAAAATTTTGATGGAGGGAAATCTAAAAATTGATATAAGTGAAACAAATCGAGGAAAAGAGCAAATAATTATAGATCGAAAATTTAAATATAATTTTTCAAAATTAAAAAAAGATAATACAAAAATATATAGATGTACAGAATATAAAACATTAAATAAATGTAAGTCTTTTATTATTTTAAATGATAATAAAGAGGTTTTATATTATGATTCTTCACATAATCATCCTGGTAATGAAATTAATGCATCCAAATCATTAATAAAACATAAAATTAAAGATGAAATAAAAAAAAGTTTGATTCCTTCTGATATAAAATCAAAACGCATATTTGATAAAATTTCTCAAGAAATAGGATATATATGCCCTGAATATAAAACAATTAAATCCCAAATAACAAGATATAAAAACAAACAATTATTTCCTAATGTAAAAACATTTGATGAAGTTCCTAATGTATCTGAATATTATAAAACAATAAGAGGTGAATACTTTATGATATTCAAAAATTCTAATATAATAATTTTTCAATCACCATTCCAAGCAAAATTATTTATGGAGAATAAACATATATTTGCTGATGGTACATTTTTAATAGCTCCAACTAATAGTTATCAAGTATTCATTACCAGAACTTATGTTACAGAATTAAATTGTTTTTACACTACTTCCATGTCAATATTAAAAAACAAAGAACAAACAACTTACGAAATATTATTTAATGAAATAAAAAAAAATATAATTAAATATAATGCAAATATTAATTTCTCAGAAAAAATTTTTCATTGTGATTTTGAAAAAGGAATATCTAATGCAGTGGAAAATATTTTTCCCAATATAAATATTAAATATTGTTTTTGGCATTATAAAAGATTATTAATGACAAAAAAAAATAAATTATGTTACAAGGAAGTGAAAGATCATAATATTTTAAATACTTATTATAAAGCGATTTCTAATTTATGTTTTATTAATATTGAATACATACCTGATATTTTTAATAAAATTAAAAATACATGCATGAGATATAAATCTACCTGTTCCCAATTTTTGAATTTTTTAGATTATTTTGAGAAAATATTTCTAAATATCTATAATATAAAATATTGGAATTATTACAATAATATAGACCACATAACAAATAATGCTTCAGAATCTTATAACAGTTATTTAAAAAATTTATTTGTAAAAAAGCCTTCATTTTATAAATTAATATATACAATACAATTTGAAGAATCCAAATCTTACTATGATTACCATATGAGAATTAAAGGAATTTGGAGAAAAAAGAGCAGAATATCAGAAAGGGTCGATGACATTAATATTTTAGTTGAATATTATAAAAATATGGAAGCCGAATTAAAAAATATTGGATGTAGTAAAAATGATATCATCGAAAATTGGTTTAATTGTTTAATTAGATTGAATAATGAAATCATTAATTTTAATAAAACAAAATAAAAATAATTATTAAAATCCTTTCAAAATCATAATTACAATTAATTGAAAATTAAATTTTTTTATTTAATAAGAAATTCAATATTTAAATTTATTTAATATTTATTGATAGGGTTAGCTTAAAAATATTAAAAAAAAATTTTTTTTATAAATTTATTTTAAATATTTTTTACTTAATTAAATATTATTAAATAAAATTAAAAGATGTCTTTATTATTATATATTAGTATTATAAAATATTAAAAATATGAATGTATTGCATTTCTCATTATTTTTATTTTATATTGTAGTAAATTAATAAATAAATAAATAATTTTTATAAAATAAACCAATTATTAAATTAATATATTTTTTAAAAATATATTTAATGTATATTTCATATTTTTAATAAATATTCAAATATACATTTTAAATATATATAATGATATTTAAGTATTATAATACTTATAAAAGAAAATAATTAATATTTTAAATTATTTCTATCAGGCTTTCTAAAAAAACTTTACTATTTGTAAAAATAGTAATGCTCTTTTTGTTAGTTTATTAGATTTGTATAATATAAATATCTAAAATAATTTATTATTTAATAGAAATTTATGTTTAAAAATGTTATTGTTATTATTACTATTACTAAAAAAAAGTTTTAATTTAATATTTATAATTAAATTTTCAAATAATCTTTCCTTATCAAGTTAAATATAATGCTCCTGAGTAAAAAAGATTTTCGTATTATATAAAATTTATTTAAAATATTAGATAAAAAAATATTAAAAAGGAAATAAGAATTTTAAAAAGAATATTTAAAAATAAAATGAAAAAAATATAGAATGTAATAATATAGAAGTATAAGTATATAAAATAAAATAAAATAAAATAAATAGTTGAAATATAAATATAAATATAAAGTACAGATTGAATAAAATAAAATAAATAGTTGAAATATAAATATAAAGTACAGGATGAATAAAATAAAATAAATAGTTGAAATATAAATATGAAGTACAGATTGAATAAAATAAAATAAATAGTTGAAATATAAATATGAAGTACAGAATGAATAAAATAAAATAAATAGTTGAAATATAAATATAAAGTACAGGATGAATAAAATAAAATTAATAGTTGAAATATAAATATAAAGTACAGATTGAATAAAATAAAATAAATAGTTGAAATATAAATATGAAGTACAGAATGAATAAAATAAAATAAATAGTTGAAATATAAATATAAAGTACAGATTGAATAAAATAAAATAAATAGTTGAAATATAAATATGAAGTACAGAATGAATAAAATAAAATAAAATAAATAGTTGAAATAAAAATATGAAGTACAGATTGAATGAAATAAAATAAATAGTTGAAATATAAATATAAAGTACAGGATGAATAAAATAAAATTAATAGTTGAAATATAAATATAAAGTACAGATTGAATAAAATAAAATAAATAGTTGAAATATAAATATGAAATACAGAATGAATAAAATAAAATAAATAGTTGAAATATAAATATGAAGTACAGATTGAATAAAATAAAATAAAATAAAATAAAATAAAATAAAATAAAATAAAATAAAATAAAATAAAATAAAATAAAATAAAATAAAATAAAATAAAATAAAATAAAATAAAATAAAATAAAATAAAATAAATAGTAGAATATTAAATATAAAGTACAGATTAAATAAAATAAAATAAAATAAAATAAAATAAAATAAAATAAAATAAAATAAAATAAAATATAATAAATAGTGAAGTAATATAAAAGAATAAAGTATTAATAAAAATAAAATAAAATAAAATAAAATAAAATAAAATAAAATAAAATAAAATAAAATAAAAGAAATAAAATAAAATAAAATAAAATAAAATAAAAGAAATAAAATAAAATAAATAGTGAAGTAATATTAAAGAATAAAGTATTAATAAAAATAAAATAAAATAAAATAAATAGTGAAGTAATATTAAAGAATAAAGTATTAATAAAAATAAAATAAAATAAAATAAAATAAAAGAAATAAAATAAAATAAATAGTGAAGTAATATAAAGGAATAAAGTATTAATAAAAATAAAATAAAATAAAATAAAATAAAATAAAAGAAATAAAATAAAATAAATAGTGAAGTAATATAAAGGAATAAAGTATTAATAAAAATAAAATAAAATAAAATAAAATAAAATAAAATAAAATAAAATAAAATAAAATAAAATAAAATAAAATAAAATAAAATAAAATAAAATAAAATAAAATAAAATAAAATAAAATAAAATAAAATAAAATAAAATAAAATAAAATAAAATAAAATAAAATAAAATAAAATAAAATAAAATAAAATAAAATAAAATAAAATAAAATAAAATAAAATAAAATAAAATAAAATAAAATAGTTAAGTAATATAAAGGAATAAAGTATTAATAAAAATAAAATAAAATAAAATAAAATAAAATAAAATAAAATAAAATAAAATAAAATAAAAAAATTATTTGAATTATAATAAAAATACAAGTATTAATAAAAATAAAATAAAATAAAACAAAATAAATATTTGAATTATAATAAAAATACAAGTACTAATAAAATAAAATAAATATGTGAATTATAATAAATTGCAAGTATCAATCGAAATAAAATAAAATAAAATAAAATAAAATAAATATGCAGTGAAATAATAATATATAATATGATAAAATAAAATAAATAAGATATTGATATGAAATTAATATAAAAACTGAATTTAGCAACAAATAAATTATATAATAAATAAATGATATAGCATATTCATATATATTAACATGAATTTTATTATAATTTTTACAGTATTTTAAATTAATGTAAATTATTATATTTCCATATAATAAACAAACTTTATAATTAGAAAATAGTATAAAAAGAAATATTATTAAATATTATTATTAAATAATTAAATGAATAAATTAATAAATAAATAAAAATTTTCAGAATATGGCGAATGTAAATCATTATTTTTTTTGAAATATATCACATTTTAAATATTTTTAATAATTATTTTTTCAAAGAAATTATATGTGCCATTTTATTTTAATATTTAAATATTATATTCATAAATAAAAATTTATAAAAAAAATAATATAAGCCACATTCCGAAATGAAAATTTATGTAAAAATATTTAAAGCCACATTCCGAAACGCACCACCCCCGTTGTAAACATATATAAAAACATAATATAAATAAAATACACGTGACGACAAATGTATCATTGAAATTAATTATTAATATAAACTTTATTTATTAATATTCTCAGAATTATTAGGCCTAAGATAACCCTTTAAATATTAAATAAGAATTTATATTAATTATTAATTATTTAAATATATATATTATTTATAATTAAATAAATAATATTTTTAATTATTGAAATGTAAATAACTGAAATTGAGATTTCAATTCAGTTATTATTTCAACAAGAATTTATTATTTATTATTTATTTTAATTTTATAATTTTATTGTTTATTCATTTGTAATAACACAAAATTAATACTTAACTTTTATTAAAATAACAATAATTGATAAAAAATATTTCGAGTTTATTAAGAAATTTTATTATATATTATTTTCTAAATAATAACTCTTGATTTTTATTTTATAGAAAAAATCAAGGTTATTTATAATTTTTTTTTTTGTTCATAATCTTAAAAGTTATTCTTTCAGGAAAAAGATTATGAGAAAAAACCTGAAAGATAAAATAAATTAATTATTTATTATTTAATATAATTTAATATTATTTAATATTATTTAATATTATTTAATATTATTTAATATTATTTAATATTATTTAATATTGGCAATTAACCAATATTTTATGAAATTATTTATTATGATGTTTTAAGTTTATAATTATTAACTAATTTTATATTAATTTAATATTAATTATATTAATATTAAATGTTTTAATATAATTAATCACGTATTATTGTTAATGATAAATCAAATGGTTAATTATTTATATTAAATAGAAATTGGTTATTAATTAAAGATATTGTTTATATTTCATAATAATTAATTATTAATTAGTTAAAAAATTAATTTTATCAATTAATAATTATTTTTATTTTATTATTTAATAACAATTATTAAAATTATAGTATATTAAATAATATTAAGTGTTATTTTATTGAAAAATTATTTAAATCTTAATTAATAATAAAAATAAATATAATATTTATATTATATTTGGTTAAGTGTGACTAATTAATTAGTCAACACTTACATTGTCTCTCCTACGTTTGATTCACTGTTGTTTAGGTTTTTATTCCTTTCCGTATATGGTTCCAACTGAGAAATGTGAAATATTGGATGTAATTGTGAATTCTCGGGAAGCTTTAGCTTAAAATTATTTCTACCTTTATCTTCAATTATTTCAAAAGGTCCTAAGTATTGGACCGATAACTTCCTGGAAGGTTCGTTAGTGAAATAATATCTTCTAAGCCAGACTTTATCATTGATTGTTATTTTGGACCTTGTTGTTTTTTGTTGTCTCCATATTTCTTGAAATCCTGTTTTGCCTTTATCAATTGTTTCTTTAAAGCATTGAAATGTTCGGTCCAATTTCTAACGAGCTCTGATGCATTATCTTTAAGAAGACTCGGAGGTGTATCAATTTGGAATGAGGGGTTGAAACCGTAATTTGCAACAAAGGGTGTTTTACCTATTGATTTATGAATTGAATCGTTGTAAGTGATTTCACAAAAAGGAAGATAGAAAAACCAGTCATGCTGAGTTAAAGAACAATAGCAACGTAAATATTGCTCTATTACTGCGTTTGCTCTTTCCACCTGTCCGTTTGATTGTTGGTGATGTGCCGTTGCTAAATTTGGTTTTGCATTTATATAAGAACATAAGGCAGTCCAAAATTCAGCTGAAAATTGTGATCCGTGATCCGATACTATAACTTTAGGGAATCCGTGGTATTTGAATACGTTAAATAGTAGAAGTTTTGCCGTAAGTTCCGAAGAGGGTACATCAGAGGTAGCAACCAAATGAATCATTTTTGTGAGATGGTCTGAAACAACCATTATACAGGTACAATCTTGGGATCGTGGAAGTTGAACGATGAAATCTACACCTATTATTTCCCATGGTTTAGTTGGTACTGGAAGCGGAATAATTAAGCCATATGGTTTATGACGGCGTACTTTGCAAGATCCACATGTTTTACATGAAAGAACGTAATTGGAGATATCGTTCTTCATCAGCGGCCACCAATAATTCCTGCTAATTCTTTCAAGAGTTTTTTCAATTCCAAGGTGTCCTCCAAGTGGATCATCATGCATTTTTCGAAGTAAAGTAATTCTAAGATTAGAGGGAACAATAATTTTGTTATTAAAGTGGAGAATGTTATTTTTTAATTGAAATAGTGAACTTTTAAAATTTTTTGTTTTATCTTTGAATTTGTTAAGTATATTGGAACAATAAGGGTCTTGAGATTGCATTTCTTGAAGTTTGACTAAGTTATCTTCCATAGAGAGGCAAAAATTATTTTCTTTTAATAAAATTTGAGATTCATTAATGTTTTTGGTGAGGTAATCTGGTCTTCGGGATAACGCATCTGGTTTCCCACCTTGAACCCCAGGCCTATAAGAAAGAACAAAATCAAATTTGGATAAGAAGAGACTCCATCGAATTTGTCGGGGGCTCAATTTTTGAGGTTTTTTGAAAAACAGAAGATTCCTATGGTCCGTAAAAACTTTAATAGGAAATTTTGCTCCTTCAAGGTGATGTCTCCATACATCAAAGGCAGTAATTATCGCCAATAATTCCTTGTCATAGATAGCGTAATTCGTTTCAGGACTTGTCAGTGAACGGGAATAAAAGGCAATAGGATGGATTAAGTTGTCGATCGATGAGTTTTGAGATAATACACATCCGAGGGCAAATTCGCTTGCGTCAGTTTCCAAAAAGAATTCTTTATCTTGGTCTGGAAAAATAAGGATATCAGTTGAATTAAATGATTTCTTTAAACTATCAAAAGCATTCTGAGCATCCTTATCCCATAGAAAAGTATTATTCTTAGATAAAAGTTTTCTTAAAGGATCCATAATTTTTGCGTAATCTTTGATAAAACGTCTATAAAAATTTGTAAACCCAAGGAAACTTTGCAGTTCAGTAAGGTTTTTTGGAACTGGCCATTCCATAATGCATTTTATCTTGTCTTTATCCATTAGTAACCCATTAGCGGACACAACGAAGCCGAGAAAGGTGGTTTGTTTAACATGGAACTCACATTTCTCAATCTTGCAGTATAATCCATTATTTAATAACTTACTCAATACTACTTTAACATGATTAATATGTTGATTTTCATCTGAAGAATAAATGATAATGTCATCTAAATATATTTGAACGAATTTATTCAATTCTTCTGATAACGTGTCTTGAATGAACCTTTGGAAAACTGAAGGGGCGTTTCTTAATCCAAATGGCATTACTCTATATTGAAAATGTCCTAGTGGTGTCCTAAAAGCTGTTAAGTATTCACTATCTTTACTGACTCGCACGAGATTGTAAGCAGATTTGAGGTCTAATCTAGAAAATATTTGTGCCCCTTTAAAAACTTCGATAAGGTCATTAATTCTTGGAATTGGGAAACTGTTTCTTATTGTAATCGAATTGAGTCTACGGTAGTCAACACATAGACGCAACGATCCATCTTTTTTCTTCACAAACATTACCGGAGCACCTGCAGGAGAATTTGATTTAACAATGAACCCTTTGGTCAGATTTTCATGAATATATTTTTCTAATTCTTCCTTTTCCTTTCTAGTAAGTGAATAGATAGGTCCGAAATACAATTGTCCCCCAGGGATGATATTTATTGTGATATCGTAGGGTCTATGTGGCGGAAGGGTATCCGCATTTTTAGTTTCAAATACGTCCAGTAAGTTGCTATAATATCTTAAGATAATCTCTTTGCTTTTACTGTTATTTAGTTTTGACTTCAACTCCTTAGACATCATAATATAACATATTTCATCTTCAAAAAGGTCTTTCAGATCAGGTTTGGCAGTGTCTTCTGACATTAGGTCTTCAGTTACAATTGCGGCTGTGACGTTCTTTGTGGATTGGATCTTGGTGCCTTTACAAGATGGGCAATGATCCAAACAATTTCCTTCTAAAAAGAAAATGTGGTTATTCGAAAAGTTAATATATGGCTTATGGATGGAAAGCCAATCACGTCCCAAAATAGCGGATATTCCAGTAAGTTGAAGGTTGGCAACACTAAATTGGAATCTTTCTTTGTGATCAAATATGAAGAGATCTAATTGGCCAGTTGTATGAGTTATTTTCATAGTTTTGTTGTTTGGCAATCTAATTTCAATAGGGGAAGGTAGTTCAAAAGTTCTCAACTTCTGGGAGGAAACAAATTGCTTGCACATTAAACTTCTACTTGAACCTGAGTCGATTAATAGTCTAAGAGGAATTTTTTTATTTTTTCCTTGAATGTAAAAGGTAGAAACCATTTTTTGATCCGATTTACTGTTGGTGTAGCTAGTAGAAAGCGTAACTTCTTCTTTTCTTTTATAGTTATTATTTCTATTTCTTTTAATATCTTGATGTTTTCCGACAATATTAATTCTTCTTTTATTAGTTTTTTCATTTATTCCGTTATTTAGAATATTATTTCTGAAGTAGCAATATTTATCAATCTTTATAATAAGGTTTGTTGCCTCGAATAGCTTTGTAGGTAAATCCTTTTTGTCATATTCTTCCCTGACTTCCTCAATTAGTCCCCTTCTCAATAAGTCTATCAAGACAGAATCTGGCCATTTGATACGAGTTGCCAAATGTCGGAATTGTATTGTATATTCAGCTGCATTGCCTAATTTTCTTTGTTTTAAATTTAGCAGCCTTTCAATTAAAGAGTATCTTTGTTCTTTGGAATCTCCAAAATTTTCAATAAGAAGTCTCTTGAATTCTTCATAAGACAAATCATCCAAAATATCATCAGATTTAAGGGATAGTCCCCATTTCTTGGCAAGCCCTTTAAGGTTAATTGTGACATAAGATATCTTTGAAATATCATTGGTAAAGGAATTAGGATGATCTATTATAAATTTGTCACATTGACAGAGTAGTTCGTTAAGATTTAAAGATTCATTTCCCTTTGCATGGAGGTTCTCAGCAAGGATACCGTTAGGAGCAAAAAAAGTAGGGATAAATTCAGTAATTGTAGATATAAGTTTTGTTTCGTTGGCCGGAGTAGTGTTATTTTGGTCCATTTGATAAAGTAATAATGATATAATAAAGATAATAGTTTATTAATAAAATATTATTATTTTTAAAAAATTTTTTTTTTTTTTTTTTTTTTTTTTTTATATATATATACCAAATATTAAAAAAAATCAAGAGTTATTATTGTAATAACACAAAATTAATACTTAACTTTTATTAAAATAACAATAATTGATAAAAAATATTTCGAGTTTATTAAGAAATTTTATTATATATTATTTTCTAAATAATAACTCTTGATTTTTATTTTATAGAAAAAATCAAGGTTATTTATAATTTTTTTTTTGTTCATAATCTTAAAAGTTATTCTTTCAGGAAAAAGATTATGAGAAAAAACCTGAAAGATAAAATAAATTAATTATTTATTATTTAATATAATTTAATATTATTTAATATTATTTAATATTATTTAATATTATTTAATATTATTTAATATTATTTAATATTGGCAATTAACCAATATTTTATGAAATTATTTATTATGATGTTTTAAGTTTATAATTATTAACTAATTTTATATTAATTTAATATTAATTATATTAATATTAAATGTTTTAATATAATTAATCACGTATTATTGTTAATGATAAATCAAATGATTAATTATTTATATTAAATAGAAATTGGTTATTAATTAAAGATATTGTTTATATTTCATAATAATTAATTATTAATTAGTTAAAAAATTAATTTTATCAATTAATAATTATTTTTATTTTATTATTTAATAACAATTATTAAAATTATAGTATATTAAATAATATTAAGTGTTATTTTATTGAAAAATTATTTAAATCTTAATTAATAATAAAAATAAATATAATATTTATATTATATTTGGTTAAGTGTGACTAATTAATTAGTCAACACTTACATCATTAAATTTAACAAGGGGTTGTAACTCAGTGGTAGAGTGTTCGCTTCGCATGCGAGAAGCCGCGGGTTCGATTCCCGCCAACTCCAGTCTTTTTTATTCAAAACATTAAAATTAATTTTTATATATTTCTATTATTTCAAATTATTTATATAATCTATAAAAATTTTCTTGATAATTATGTAGAAATTACCAAAAAAAAAAAAAAGTTGTACTTATAACATATAATTGATAATACAAGAGATTCATGAAATTTTTTTTTTTTTTTTTTTTTTAATTTTAATTATATATTTGAATTCTTCAAATACGGATCAATTAAAAATTCTATGCAATTTATTAATGATAATATGTTATTAGAAGAAGTGAATTGTGTATATTTTAATTTGGAAATGAAGAAACAAAAATTTGAAAAATATTTATGAATTTAATGTCTATTATTTAAAAAAAAAAAAAAAAAAAAAAAAAAACTATAAAGATATTATGACAAGTTAAAATTTAATGAATTTTACAAAAACTATTTAAGAAAAATTAATTAAAATGGAATATTCACTCCTCTTAAAAATGTTATTACGATATTTTTTTTTTTTATAAAAAAAAAAAAGTAAAGTTCTTTAGTTTTATAAGACTTATTAAAATCATTTCCCTCAATGATAATTAATATAATTACTATTACTATTCGTATTTTAAAGTAGTATAACAAGAAAAGTTGTTTCTTTGACTCTTTTATATATATATATATTTTTTTTTTCTTTTTTTTTTTTTTTTTTTTTTTTTTTTTTTTTTTTTTGTTATAGACTATTCAAAAAGAGACATGGAAATAGTTGATAACAGGTAAAGCATTTATTGAGAAAAAATTTTAATATGATAATTTTGTTAAATCAAAACGATAAAAAAAAAGTCTTTTTTTAGAAAATTCAATTCTTTTTTTAAATGTCTCTTATTCCAAGTGTTTAATCATAGCTCATCTAAATCTAAAATTCCATTAAGAAGAAAATATAAATATTTTAATAAATATTTTTTTATGATTTAAGATTGATAAGTAAAAAGAAAAGAAAGGATAATAATTTCCTATAAAATTTTAAATTTAGAATATTTGAAAGATTTATACTAAGCTATTTTAAATAAATATTAAACTCTGGAAATAAAAATTTTTGTTTTGAAATATATGTATATATATTTTTTTTTTATTCATATTATTTTTTACGTAAATGTAACTATATTCAATTATTAAAAAATCATTACTTGTGATTAATAAATGGGTGGTTTAATTATTATAAGAAAAAAAAAAAAAAAAAAAAAAAAAAAAAAAAAAAAAAAAAAAAAAAAAAACCTAATCTAGTAAATTATAATTTTACAATAAATGAATTAAATACTGTAAAGATGAATTTTATATCGAAATATATAAAGAATGTATAAAAATACATATATTAAAAGACAATAATTATTATATATAACTTTAGAAATGCTAATTATTCCAGAAAATATAACTTTAGAAATGCTAATTATTCCAGAAAATATAACTTTAGAAGCTAAATTATGAAAAAAAGGTTTGAATACAATAAGAAAAGTAAAATATTTATTTTGGAATATGCATATACTGTTGTAATTTTTAAAAAATTTATTTATGAATATATTTTTTAAATAAATATATCTAATTAATAGAAATAATCATTTCTAATAATTAGATACGAAGAATTATTGGATGATTTAATTATTCCAAAAAAATTTCATATATTTATTAAATATAAATTTACTACATAAAAAATTATTAATTTCTATAATCTGAATATAAATATTTTTTAAATATATATATATATATATATATATATAATAATTATAAATATTTATTTATTATGTAAACAAATACTTTTAATTATTAGAGAACCTAATACACATGAATCGCAAAATATAATAATGGATTTGAATGAATATATAAAAATTAAAAATTTATATTGATATATATATATAGTTTTAAACACAAATAAAGAAAACCTTATTTTCTACGTATATTTATTTTGTTTGTTGCACAGGATTGATAAAAGTTTACATATTTCATTATATCTTATTTTATTTTAGGCCACCAAAAGTTTCTTGTTATTAACTCTAAAGTTCTTTTAATTCCTAAGTGACCGGCAGAAGGCTTTTCATTATAAATATATCAAATCTAAGAACTTCAGGAATATAAACTAAATTGTTATAGAATATTAAATTATCTTTTATTTTAAACTTTTCCATTCTACTAAAGGGCTTAAATGTCATGTAGTTTTTATATTTTGAGGAGCAAAGTAAAGTTGTATATCATCAGCAGTAGCGTTGGACTTGGTAGCATCAATAATTTTTTCAAAAAAGTTACTAACAATGTCAACAAAACATGGAATTTCTTTAACGTTTTTAAGGTCTAGATCATTTGGTTTTAATTCAAAATTGGATAAAAATTGCAATAAAAAAATACTCAATGTATAATGTTTGGATTTTTATTTAAATAATTATTATTTATTTATTTTTTATTTTTTTTTATCGACAATTGTTGTAAACTTTAACTTCATTCATTTATTTATTTATTAATTACATGAATTTTATAAAAAAAAAAAAAAAAAAAAAAAAAAAACATACAATTAATAAAATAATTAATATCATTTGTCAAATATAATAATAATATAAATAATATTCAAAATAAAAGTATATAAATGAAAACAGTTTTTTTTTTTTTTTTTTTTTTTTTTTTTTTTTTTTTTTATATATATATATATATATATATATATATAGCCACAATTATTGCGAATTTTAATTTTCATTTATTTAATCATTTATTAATTACATGAATATTCTTAATTTTAATAAAAAAATAAAAAAACACAGAATTAATAAAATAAATAAATATTATTTGTCCAATTAGAATTTAACAATATTTAAAATAGTATAGTGAAGTATAAAGTAATATTCAAAAATAAAGTGTATAAAAAAATTCAGAAAAAGTTCCTATGAAACGAACCTCATCTCTTTATGGATTAGGGTTTGAATTGTCTATCTGAAAGAAATTATGGTCTTCTCCTTCAGAGGCATTGGCCCTGCTTGCCTGTCCTACTGCATTTTCAGCGTTGACGCTCCTGGTTAGTTTGCGCTTATACTTTCGGAATAATAACTCTTGTCGAGTACTAGCCCGAGGCGTAATTTCTGTAAAGAGAGCCGCACATCGCACCAAGAATGGCGTTTTTGAATAATCACCAGAAATGATTTGGTTCTTAAACAAAATATTCCATTCCTTTTTATAATTTAAATCTATTATATCTGCATCCTTTCCACCAAGAAGAAAGTTATATAATCGGTACCACGATATATTTACACACTCATTATTCAGAAAATTACTTAAATTACCAGGATTTTCACCAATTGAACTATTCACTAAATTAGAAGTAACGATATTATAATTTTCACTATCACTAATATTAGTATTTCTATTTTCACTATCAATCACTATTTCTACTATTATTAACAATATTATTTCTAATGATAATATTATTAATATTATACACTTATGGAATAAAGTGCATTTCTAACTTTATTATTCATTCTCATACAGTGTTCTAGATTCTTTAGTCCAGGAATAATAAGGCATTTTGGGAATAGATTTAATTTTTTTTTTTTTTTTTTTTAGACTAAGAGAATAACTTTATTTAATTTATAATAATAATAAAATTACATGAATTTAAAAGGAAAAAAATAATAAAATACATGAAATAAAATATTATATATTATAAAATTATAAAAGTGCGTTAGAAGCAATAGCCTCTAACTTTTCCCATTCCTCGATAATAACACCACTTCCATTATTGCCAATAATAATTTCAGTATTAGTGTTATCAATCGAATTTGTATCTGGAGGTGAAAATCTATGCCTTATCATTTCGACTTCGACGCTCTTGGTAACGGTAGATTCAACGGAATATCATTTCATCATCAAACTAAAAGATCGACAAATTAATGGTATTACGTTTGTTAGAAACTCCGCAATCCCCACAAAATACGGAACAGTTGACGAAGTTGAACTTTGTTTAAAAATGTTGTCAACTAATTGTCTTTGTTCCCCATCATTAACTTTAATTTTTGAATATATTGAACGCCCACCAAGAAGTGCACTCAATATATAATAATAAATATTATTATCATAATCCTTTTCTGAATCTAAAGAAACATCCAAGGATTTTTGTTCAATTATCATTGCAAACTTCAAAAAGAGATCATCTAGAAAAGGTAAAGATTTATTTCTGTAATTTAGAGTTTGATGATAACAAAACTGACTTAATTTCTATTTATTGTGACTTGATTAAAAGGATTGTATACCAAAGAATTATATATAAAATATTGACATTTAAGTTTACTGAATATAAAAGTTAATTGTTTCACATGAATTGAATTTCCTAAGATATATTAAAAAAACAGTGTTAGTGGAAAAATTATTTATTCAATAAAATATAATGTAAAATAATAGATTTATTTAAAGTGAAAATATTTTAAAAGGATATGAAAATTAAAAACTTTAAACTAAAAATAAATAAATGAAAAAAAAAAGTTATATTATAAGAATTTTTATTCAATTATTATTGCAAACTTCAAAAAGAGATCATCTAGAAAGGGTAAAGATTTATTTCTGTAATTTTCCAATTCTTTACATGCAAAGATCCAGTGAGAAAAGCTAGGTACACTAACACCACAACAAGGGTAACATTTAGGGCAATCTTCTGAGACGATTTTTCTTTTAATGGAAATATTAATATCAAATTTAAAACCACACCTAATTCGAGAAATCCAAAAGAATCCCAACTGATACTTAGGATATTGAAATGTTAAGTTTCTAATTTCTGAAATAAATCCAAAATCATTCTCCTTGTAAATAATTTCTTTTTTAGCTTTTGAGGGTTTGAAGACATCTCTTTCCCAATAAAACTTTTTTATTTCACTTGTTTTCTTACCATTTAATTTCTCATCCAAAGTCCTTGATTCTTTAGTCCATGAGTAATATGACATAGTAGGAATATTATTAGTGAGATGATTAATAATACATGATGAATTTTTCCATTTTCTAAAGCATCGTAATTGAGATATAGCACAGACAGCTGAAAGAGGAGGTATTCTCAATTCATGAGTAATATTATAGAGACTAACAGAAGAATTGTGAGATTTAAATCCATAACTCCAATAAAGTCCTCTATTAATAATTTTTTGAGCTTTAGAACATCTGCTCTTATTTGAACCAAAGAGAGGAGCATAATATATAACAAGACTAAGAATAAACGAAATTAAAACATATTTCTTCAATGGGAGAGGAACAGATTTATTAATAAGAAATCGAAAGTACAAATTTAACTTGACATTTAAATTACTGTTTAATTTGGATTATATAGGTTTCAGTGATAAAGATTCATCAAAAGGAATACCAAGATAGGTATAGTTGTCAGTTTTAGGTAATTTTTTACTACCAATAAAGAAAGATGGATCTTCATAATTTATCGGTTTAACAAAGTTAATTGGTTTTACAACAAGAGTAGCACACTTATTAATTATAAAAGTCATTTCATTTTTAATAGCCCATTCATGAACTTTATTCAAAATTTTCTTAAGAGCTTGTTTAGATGGAGCAACTAAAACAATATCATCCGCAAAAAGTCCACCACAACAATATTGAGAATCTAAATATACACCATACTTATCACAATTATCCAGTATATCATTAATGAACAAATTGAATAAAATAGGAGATAGAGGGCATCCTTGTCTAACACCACGATTAATCGAAAATTCTTCTGAGAGATTACCATTAAAAAAAGCACGAGCTTTAGAGGATAGATAAAGATTCTTTAAAAACAGATGACATTTATCTCTAATTCCTAAGTTATATAATTTGGTCAAAATATTAAAGATAGGAACTGAATCATAGGCTTTTTTAAGATCGAGAAAAGCAAGATAAGTAAAATTTCCTTTAAATTTTCCTCTTTGACATATCTCTCTAATTGAAATATACAAACTTATGCATTCTTCTTTATTTCTAAATCCAAATTGTTCAGGTCTAACAAATTTATGCTCAAGGGCATATTTAGCAATTCTATTAGTAACAATCTTTGAAATAATTTTTAAGCCAACATTAATAAGAGAAATACCACGATAATTATTACAATCCGAAAGATCTCCTTTTTTTTGGAATTGATTTGCCTGGTTAAAAGCATTATATAAAAATAAAATTTTATCATTAACTTTACTACGAATATGATAGAAAAAAGGACAATCAATTAACCAATGACTTATCCATTGTTTATTACTTTTACAACAGGGACAAAAATTAGGACTTTTTTTTTTTTTTTTTTTTTTTTTTTTTTTTTTTTTTAGACTAGGAATAAACTTTATTTAATAATAGTTTTTTTAAAAATTACATGAAGTTTAAATACATGAAATTTTTTTTTATATTAATATTAAAAAACTACGTTATGAGATTCGAGGACGAAAAGGCCTCTAACTCTTCCCATTCATCGAAGATAACTCCATGTGGATGAAAATTATCATTCGAATCTGTATCAGAATTTCTTCTTTGCCTTATCGTTACGACGTCGACGCTCTTGACAACGGTAGGTCTAACACTATACAAATCGATCATGGTGTAAAAATCACCAATCACAATAGGCATAACGTTAGTAAGGAATTCCGCAAGCCCCACAAAATATGAAATCGGGAAAGAAGACTCGTTCGAAGGTGATTGAAAAATATTATTAATAAATCGCCTTCTTTCCCCCGAGCCGATCTTTAAGATTTCAAATACTGCATTTCCGCCAAGAAGGAGACACAGCACGTAAAAATTGATATTATCATCAAAATCTTCCTTCTTATCATCAGGAATGTTCAATGATTTCTCATGAACAATAAGAGAAAAATTAATAAAAATTTCATCAACAAAGGGAATGAAATGTTGCCTAAATTCTTCAAATTTAGGACATAAAAGTATCCAGTGTGTAAAACTAGGTATGCTGTTACTCTCACCACAACAAGGGCAGTATGTTGGGCAATTTTCTGATACTAGATTACTTTTAACATACGTTTTTACATCAAATTTGAATCCACATTTAATTCGTCCAATCCAAAAAAATCCAAGAGAAAATTGTGAATATTTAAGTGATAGACGTTGAATAAATTTTTTAAAACCAAATTTAAATTTCTTGTATTTTGTAGATCTGATCGCAGGAGTGCTTGAATAATGAATATTTTCCCAGTAAAACTTCCTTATTTCTCCAGGAAGTTTATTATTGTGCTTGTGTACTGCTAAACTCCGTGCTTTTTTTGTCCATGAATAGTGAGAAAGTGTAGGTATATTTTTGACTAAATGAGAAATAATACAAGAAGAATCTTTCCACTTTTTAAAGCATCGAATCATCGCCTTAGCACAAAAACTAGCTATAGGAGGTATAGAAAGTTCCTTAGACATATTGTAAATTGAAGTATTGGAGGTTTTATTTTTAAACCCGAAACTCCAATACAAATCTTGATTAAAAGCAGTTTGAGCTTTTTCAGTATTCTTTTTATTTGAACCAAGTAAGGGAGCATAATAAAGAACTGAACTAAGGACAAAAGAAACTAGTATACGAGTTTTAAAGTAGAAAGGAACATTCCTATTGGTTAAAAATCTAAAGAAAGAGTTAACTGTATAATTAATTTTACTATTCATCTTAGCAACAATAGGTTTTAAATCCAACGATTCATTAAAAGGTATACCAAGATATGTATATTGATTAGTGCTTGGTATATAGTTCATACCAAGTCTAAATGTAGGATTTTCATAATGTCTTGAAGGTATAAAATTCTTTGGTTTAACAACTAGTGTAGCGCATTTATTGATTCCAAAGGTCATTTCATTTTTAATACCCCAATCATGAGCGATATTCAAAAGGTTTTTAAGTGAAGATTTTGTAGGAGCTAATAATACAATATCATCAGCAAATAATCCACCACAACACTTTTTCTTTTCAGTAATCACACCATAACTTTTACATTTATCAAAAATATCATTGATAAATATATTGAATAAAATAGGTGAGAGAGGACACCCTTGGCGAACACCACGGTGTATTGGAAATTCTTTTGAAAGTTTACCATTAAAGTTTGCACGAGCTTTCGAGATAAGGTATAGATTAGAAATGAATTGAAGGCATTTACCACGAATGCCAAGATTATTTAGTTTAGTAAGTATATTGTAAATTGGAACTGAATCATAAGCTTTTTTAAGGTCAAGAAAGGCAAGAAAGGTAAATTTATCCTTAAATTTTCTTCTTTGACAAATTTCACGAATGGATACAAATAAACTAATACATTCTTCTTTATTTCTAAAACCAAACTGTTCTGGTCTAATTATTCCATTAGAAAAAGCATAGTCCGATATTCTTTTAGTGACAATTTTTGATAGAATTTTTAAACCTACATTGATGAGTGAAATACCACGATAATTATTACAATCTGAAAGATCCCCTTTTTTAGGAATAGAAACAATAGAAGCAGAGTTCCATTCATTAGGAAAGTCACCATCCCAAATTTTATTAAAAAGTAATAACAGACACTTTGCACAATCGGAATAAGTAACCTCTTGATTAGAGTCATCCTGAGAAGAAGTACTACTCTCAGAATTAAAAAATGCTTTAAAAAATTCTGTAAAAATTAGGACACATTTGATCTATTACAAATGATTTAATCTGTAAGGACTTTTTTTTTTTTTTTTATTTTTAACGGCAGCAAACTTGTTTCATCTTTATTAATTAAATATTTGATAAAATACATGTAATAAAATAATAAAAAAAGATAAAAAAAATAAACAAAAAAATAAAACACAAAATAAAATAAAATAATGGTATAATATATTCTAGTTTCATTTAATTAATATCTGTAAGACTTCACAAGGACATTATTATACTGTAGTATAATAATTAATTTTGACTACACAATGTTAATTATAATTTTAAGATACAAAATTATGATCTTCATTGGTTGCGCTAGCCCTGCTGGCCTGTCTTACTGTTTCTTCAGCATTGACGCTCTTGGTAGTAGTACGATTCGATTTGAACCTATTGAACAAAGACCATTGCTGGCCAATAGCAATAGGTATAATCGATTGGAGAAGTGCCGCAGTAACCACTAAGAACGGAGTATCAGAATAAGCACCTGATTTCATCTGGCACTTAAATAGATCCTTCCATTCCCTTGTACTGTTATTAATACTTCGACCTCCAAGAAGGAAATTAAACACTTTTTCACACACACTAGAATCAATATACACATTATTTTCAATACTATTACTAACATTACTAAAAATACTATTACTAATATTATTATTACTATTATAACTATTACTATTATTACTATTACTATTATCATTATTACTATTAACAATATCATTTGTTAGGTTGCCACGGTAAAAAGCATTATATAAAAATAAAATTTTATCATTAACTTTACTACGAGTATGATTGAAAAAAGGACAATCAATTAACCAATGACTTATCCATTGTTTATTACTTTTACAACAGGGACAATAATTAGGACACATTTGATCTACAATTTTTGCAGCTTTAGCAATTCTAGCATCTAATCTATATCCGCTTCGTGCTCTCAATAGCCAATAGAAACCATATGAAAGATCAGGATATTCATAACAAAGTTTAATAAATTTTGATGTTTCTTCGAATTTGTTTTTGTCATAAAACTCAGCTTTAATAGAATTGACTTTCATATCTCTTTTCCAATAAAAATCCTTGATTATATTATCGTTATTACCTCTTTTCTCTAGTTTACGTTTAAGAGTTCTACTTTCTTTTGTCCATGTATATTTTCTAGATCTTGGAATATTATTAACTAAATAGGAAATAATACAATTTGAATCTTTCCACTTATCAAAACATTTGACTTGAGACAAAGCACATTTAGCTGACAATGAAGGAATATGTAAATCTTTTGAAATAGAATATACATTAATAAATGATTTGGCTTTTTGTATACCTGCAATCCATCTTAATCCTTTATTAATTAATTTCTGAGTATTATTTGTTCTAGCTTTATTTGAACCAAGTAAAGGCGCAAAGTAAGAGACTTTACTAAGTACATAAGAGTTAATTATAATCTTTTTAAATGGAATAGGAATTTTGGAGTTTGAAAGAAATTTACTAACAGAAAAGAGAGCTTTAGTAACTTTAGAGTTAAGTAATTTAATAATAGGGTTCAATGATAAGCTTTTATCAAATGGTATACCTAAATAGGTATAACATTTAGTTATTGGAATTGGTTGACCAGCAAGATAAAAAGTAGGATCTCTTTTATTTTGAAAAAGAGGTGTGTCTGGTCGAATCACCATCGTTGCACACTTATTAATTCCAAAATTCATCATATTAAATTTAGCCCATTCATTTACCTTCTTAAGCATTTTTTTCAACTTAGTTCTTGACGGTGCGCATAGAACAATATCATCTGCAAAGAGTCCACCACAACATCTAGATTCGCCTAAAGGAATTCCAAGTTCTGAAACATCATTAAAAATGTCATTAATAAAAAGATTGAAAAGAATTGGTGATAGTGGACAACCTTGTCTAACTCCTTTCATAATATTAAAAGATTCCGAATATTGATCATCAATTTTAACACTAGCTTTGGATGTCAAATATAGATTTTTTATAAATTGATAACATTTACCTCTAATACCTAAAGCATCTAATTTATATAAAATATTACCTATTGGAACAGAATCATATGCCTTTTTTAAATCTAGAAAAGCTAGGTAAGTTTCTTTATTATCATTTTTACGCCTTTGACAAATTTCTCGAATTGAAATAAATAAACTAACACATTCTTCTTTAGTACGAAATCCAAATTGCTCTGGCCTAATAAAATTATTTTTAAGTCCATATTCTGAAATTCTTTTGGAGACTATTTTCGAAATGAGTTTAATACCATTGTTAATCAGAGAGATACCTCGATAATTATCACAATCAGATAGATCATCTCCTTTTTTAGGAATAGATATAATACTTGCTTCATTCCATGAGCTAGGAAATTCTCCATTCCAAATTCTTGAGTATATCTTCTGTAAACAATTTAAACCAGAAGAAGAATTATTTACTGAATTTTCGTCATCCGGAGGAATTAAAGCATTATAAAATTCAATAGGAATTCCATCCGGGCCTGAAGCTTTAAAATTTGGAGTAGCCAAAATTGCTTCTCTAATTTCTTCTATACTGATGTCTTGATTTATATCCCATTCATTGTGTCTCGTATACCTAAATGTTCCATTGGAAAATTTATTATACCATTCGATTAATGCACTATTGATATCAGAATGGCTTGAAGCAAGTTTTTTATAGTGATTGTGCCATACTTCTAACTGTTCTTTAGTAGAAGTAGCTAGTTTACCATTTTTGTCCTTTACTGGAGAATTTGACATATTTTTAAATTTATCTACTTTTGCTGTTGTTTTAAGCCATTTCCAAGCTTTTTTAGGGTTATGAGATTTCATATATTCACATCCTGTATTAATCCAATGTTGGTATTCAGTTTTCCTATAAATATTACACATATGATGAATAATTTTGCACATTCTATTATATTTATCAATTAATTCTTCAAATTCATCTAAATTATGATAAGAACCTCTTCTTTTAATGGATTTATATAATTTCATTTTGAGTTTTTGCAAATTAAATATTTTCTGCGACATATGAAAAAAAGATTTTCGAACTTCTGAAATTGACGTGATATTAAGTTCCTTAGCAATATTGAATGAAGTTGAAATAAATTTCTTTGAAATATCATCAATACTAATATTAGGATCTGGAATCACTTCCTCTAATACACTAAAATAGTTGTTGTCAAAAATTGATTCTTTTTCATTTATACATTTTAATCTATCCCATTTAACTGTCTTTTTAGGCAGAGAGAAAGAATTATCTTAATTAACTGATGAAAAACATTTACCTTTTATTAATAAAGGTTTATGATCCGAAATGGGGGGAAAGTCAATAAAAGTACCATATGAAAGTAAATCTAACATATGATCATTGACAATCGCATGATCTATATCAGATTCTCTATTACCTCTACTCCATGAAATTGGGGAGCCCCATAAGGGAAGAATTTTCCAATTACTAAATTTAGAGAGCAAATTACTTAATTTCTCAGTAGGTAAATTAAAATCACCAACCAACATTGAAGGATGAGAAGAGTGACTATTTAACCAAGACAATATTTCAATTCTAGCAGCTCTAGCATGAAGGCTATGGCCACTATGAGGTACGTACACATTACCAATAGAACATTTAGTGAAATTCCAAAAATTATAAGTATACAAGGAAATAATATACTCATAAGTGTTGTTTTCAAGAGAGGCTTGACAAGAATTATGAAACCCAATATAAAGACCTCTTTTACCGGGAATTTCATTATTAGCTTTTTTGAAGAAATGTTTGTAGTTTTTTAATGATACTCGACATGGATATTTACTGCTAGAACCTGAACCATTTCCTGTTTCCTGAAAGCATAAGAAAAGTGGTTTGTACATTGAAATAAAGAATTCAACACTGTCTTTTTTATCAAAGTTCCATCTATTAGTATTCCAACAGACACATAGAGAAAATTCTTTAACTGTATTATTATTAATGAGTGTTATTAATATTATTGTAAGGACTTTAGAAAGGATAATCATTGATTATCATCAGAATCACAGAAAGGAAGTAATATAATAGATTCCACTTAAACCTTAATTGATTATATTTTAAATAACATATCACTTTAATATAAAATATTACCAAAAATAAAAATAAAACTATAAAATAAATATTTACACCCACAAATTCACATAATATACTCATTTAATTATTTTTTTTTAATATATATTATTTTATTTTTTATTAATTTTTTATAAGATTTTTTTCTTTTTTTCCTATTTTTTTTTTCATTTATATATATTAATTTTAAAAAAAAAAAAAAATAAAAATTTTTTTATTTTCTTTTTTTTGCTAAATTTTTTAATTTCACACAACTTCTTTTTTTCGTTTAATTTGTTTTGTTTTTTTAATAATTCATTATAATAATAATAGTGATTTTGGTTATTTTTAAATATAATTTTTGTTTTCAAAATAATAAATTCATTTTTCTATTTATAAAGAAACAAAATAAAACTACTTTTTTATCTAAATTATCTATATATATAAATTAATATTTAAAATTACAATCAAAATAAAAAAATTTATTTTTTTTTCTTTCGCTATTTTAAATATAAAATTTAAATATATTCTAAAAAAAAATAAAAAGAAATTTAATTTGTTTCTTTAAAAAAAAATTCTAGATAATATATGGTTAATGTTTAAATATTGATTAAATTGCTTAGAGCTTATCGAAGAACTTATCAAGAGCTGGAATTTCTGGAGCAAGACCCTTTCTCTTACGGATGGAAGTAACAATTTCTTGTAACTTGTTAGCGTTTGGTGAATCAATTTCACCTTCCATAACTTCCCAGTGATCGAAAAGACAGTTAGGGAAGGCTTGACCACCAGTTTCAGCACGAAGGGATTCAGTGAAACCGAAAGATTCAGCAATTGGAAGGTAACCCTTAATGACGTGCATATCAGTACCTGGACGAACTTCATCATCAGTAACACGACCACGACGTTGGTTAAGAACAGTGTAAACACCACCCATAGCAGCAGCTGGACAAGTAATTTCACAAAGGAAGATTGGTTCTTGAAGAGTTGGCTTAGCAGTAAGTTGGGAAGCGTAACAGACACGACGAAGGGTTGGGATAATTTGACCACCACCACGGTGAATGGAATCAGCGTGAAGGGTAACATCTAAAATGTTGAAACGGACACCACGCATGTTTTCATCACAGAGAACACCTTCCTTACTAGCCCATTCGAAACCGGCAATACAGGAATCCTTAATTTCATTAAGATATTGGACGGCCTTAGTACAATCGACAAGAACGTTTGGACCGTTAGAGTTTGGAGCGAAGGCCCAGATCTTACGAGCTTCCATAACATCCCATTCGTAAGTTTCAGCAAGGTAACGAGCACGAACCTTAACATCATCACGTGGAGAACATTTACCTTCAACACCAGCTTCAATATCGTTACTGAGTTCTTCAGCTAATGGAAGAGCCTTCATGAAGATACGGTTGTGCTTGTTTGGAGACTTAGAAAGACAAACACGGTCAGATTCAGTGGTAACGGTTTCACGGTAAGTAACAATTGGATCCATCTTAATAATTGGAATTTGAGCGTGATCTTCTTCAAGATCCTTAAGACAAATTTCTAAGTGAAGTTCACCAGCACCAGCAACAATGTGTTCACCAGCATCGTTAGTAGTAACTTGGACACATGGATCAGACTTAGAAAGACGCTTAAGACCTTCAACAAGCTTTGGTAAATCAGATGGGTTCTTTGGACGGACAGAAACTTGGACGACTGGAGAGACAGAGAACTTCATAACTCTTAAGTTGTAGGCGTTTTCATCAGTAGAAAGAGTACCAGATTTGAGAAGGTATTGGTCAAGACCGACAAGACCGACAAGGTTACCACATGGAACATCTTCAATTGGTTCGACGGTACGACCCATCATAAGAACAGTACGTTGGACATTCTTAATGAAAAGATCATCCTTCTTACCTGGTACGTAGTTTGGACCTTGAATACGAACCTTAAGACCAGCACGGATAGTACCAGAGAAGACACGACCGAAAGCGTAGAAACGACCCTTATCAGAAGTTGGAACCATCTTAGAGACGTAAACCATAAGTGGACCGTTTGGATCACAGTTACGGATAGCAGTGGCACAAGCATCATCACCTGGACCTTCGTATAAGTTGTCAACTCTGTAACGTTGGGCAACGACTGGAGATGGTAAGTGAATAACCATCATTTCCAATAAAGCTTCAGCAGCTGGAAGGAATTTTCTCATAACAGTCTTTAAGAGGTGCTTACCTTCAAGACCAACTTCATCAGACTTAAGTTGAATACCGAGCTTGTCAACAAGAGTCATAATTTGCTTCTTGTCACCCTTCATAATGGTATCGAAAAGACGGTAGATTGGGTCAAGAGCGAACATACAGAAAGCACGTTCGAGTTGTCCACCCTTACCATCGTCAGACTTGGTAGTCCATTTCTTGGTACGGTGGTTGAAGTAGTGATCACCCCAAAGTCTCTTCATCATCTTGTTAACTGGAATACCGAACTTCTTGGCGTAAAGACGAGAGATATCAAGAAGAGTGAAAGCCCAGGCTTGAAGACCAGAACCAAAAGCAATAGTACCTTCAGTTGGAACAATTTGGACATCACCAAGAGCCTTAGATTGGTAAGTAGAAATGGTAATGTTAAGGTTTTCAATAGTTCTACATAAGGATTGGTATAAATCTTCCTTAGTTTGTTGTAATTCAAGAAGAGCACGGTCGACCTTGTTAACAATAACGACTGGCTTAATGTATTCAGTAAGAGCTTGACGTAATACAGTTTCAGTTTGGACAGAGACACCTTCAATACAATCGACGACAACAAGAGCACCATCAGTAACACGAAGGGCAGCAGTAACTTCAGAAGAGAAATCGACGTGTCCTGGAGAATCGATAAGGTTAATTAAGAATTCCTTACCATCAGTTTCTTCCTTGACGAGTGGAAGGTTTTCGTCTTCCATCTCAAAGAACATAGAAATGGCAGTAGACTTAATAGTAATACCACGCATTTGTTCATCTGGACGGGTATCCATATAACGTTGGTCACCAGCCTTTTCAGATGCAATAATACCGGCCTTAGAAACTAAGGAATCGGAAATAGTAGACTTACCGTGATCGACGTGAGCAATAACACTCATGTTACGAATGTTACGCTTCTTTTTCATAAGTTCGTGAACTTCATCAATAGTAAAGTTAACCATTTTGTATTATATTATTTCGTTCTATAATTATTATTAATAATTATTATAATAAAAAAAATTTTAATTAGAACTCTAAATATAAAAAAATTATAATACTATATAAATTTCATTTTTTTTTAAAATATCTTATTTTTTTTATCCTTTTCATAAAAATTATAAGTAATTCAATTAATTT
The DNA here is from genome assembly GCA_016946835.1 of Neocallimastix lanati (nom. inval.). Lineage (NCBI taxonomy): Eukaryota > Fungi > Neocallimastigomycota > Neocallimastigomycetes > Neocallimastigales > Neocallimastigaceae > Neocallimastix > Neocallimastix lanati (nom. inval.). The sequence goes on from JACVTC010000063.1 coordinate 684,276, forward strand.
AAAAATTTTAAATGATATTTATTTTTATTTTCATTTATTTTATTTATTTTATTATATTGTTTTTTTTTCCATTTTTTATTCATATCAATAATTATCACTTCTTAACAATTTATATTTTTCTAACTTTACTAATTTTCCTTATTTTATTTAACAATTCTTTTTTCTTTTTCTTTTCCTTTCTTTTCACTTCTTCCACTTTATGTCTTTTAATATTCTTTATTAATTACATATTTATTAATTACATATATATTTATTTTTTTTATGCTTACTTTAAACTAAAAATAAATAAATGAAAAAAAAAAGTTATATTATGGCTTCCTTTTGGTCAGAAGCTATTTTTAAAATTATGTGTGAAGAGCAAAATCGTAATGGAAATTTTTTTTCTTTTATATGATTTTAGATATCTCAAACTATAGGCTTCCTATTGTTAATATTAAAAAAAAAAAAAAAAAAAAAAAAAAAACTAATATTTGATTGGAAGGATACCGAAAAAAAGCCACGACCTTAAATCCATTGGACTGGAAAGTGTATCACCAATATTTACAATAATATTTTATGTATAATACATGTCCACGTGATATAATATATGTATAATAAATATAAATTAATATCTTGTAGTATATTATTAATTTATTATTAATATATAAATTCATTTATTTTTATAATTATATATAAATAAATTTTAAAAAAAAAGTTACAATAATGAATATGATAGGTACTAAATTTATAATAAAAAGAAATAATATAATAACAATATATTTAGTTATATAATTATAATATAAAACAAAAAAATATAAAATATTATACAATTGAGAAAAAATTTTTTTTTTTACAAAATAAAATAATTTATATAAAAAATTATGAAATATATTATTCAATTGAAAATTGTATATATATTAAATAAATATATATTTATATAAAATATAATAATTTTATATATAATAATTATTTGAATCTTTATATCAATAAATATGAAATAAAATTTTTAAATACTAAAAAATATAAATTTTAAAAATAACAAATAATATTTTTTTTTAATTCTATAATTATTTTTATTTAAAAAATAATAAAATATTAAAAAAAAAAAAAAAAAAAAAAAATGAATTAATTATATATGCTATAATATATTATTTAATTCAATCGAGCCATAATAATATATTTTCTTTATTATTATATCAATTATTTTCTATTATAAACATAATATACATTTCATTTAAATCGATCCTGAATTATTATATATTAAATATATAATTTAATTATATACTCTTATTTTAGCAAATAAAAATCTTGATCATTAAAAAAAAAAAAAAAAAAAAAAAAAAAAAAAAGCATTTTATAATATGAATTATATAATATTTAAAAGAAAAGAAGAAAAAAAAAAAAAACTCATTATAAAACATATCTTCAAAAGTTATATACGATTAATAGTAAAAGAAACATTTAAAGCTTGACTATAAAAAAAAAATAAATAATAAAATAAAAAATGCCTCATTTTTTTTAATAATTATTCCCATATGATAAATACTTTATAAATTATAATTTTCTTAAAAGAAAATTTAAACTTTCTTAAAATAATAGTATTTAAATATAAGACAAATTAACTTTATTTCTTAATTTTTATTTTAAAAAAAATTTATAGCGGTTAAAAAAAATTTTAACATATTACATATTTAAAAATTACTGTTTATAAATATAAGAAATATATATTATACATATATTTTATATTATTTATTTTTTTAATAATTAATATCTATTCTTATTTTTATTGTTTTATATATATTTTATATTATTTATTTTTTTAATAATTAATATCTATTCTTATTTTTATTGTTTTATATATTAATATCAGACTTCTTTTTTTTTTTTTTTTGAATAATCGTATATTAATAAAATTAAAAAAAAAAATTTAAATTTTTATATAATAATCGTATATTATTAAAACTTAAAAAAAAAATTAAATTTTTATATAACTACTGTTTGACATAATTTAAAGTCATAAATACTTATAATGAAAAAATACTATTTAAGAAATTTATTTTAATAATAATAAAAAACTAATTCTCCTGAAAATATTCAAATATAATGATAATAATAAATGAAAGAAATTAAATGAATTAGTTAATGAAAATGAAAGGGTCATCAAAGAATTAATTTTATCTTCTATAAAAATTGATATTAATGTTTCAATTAATGTCATAAAGAATACTGATATAATAATATAAATAATTTAATATCGTATTCAATAAATAGCATTCAATATCTCATAAAATTTTTATAATAGAAGTTCAAGTTTGTCAATTCTTTGAAAGTAAATTTATTTAGAAATTAAACTCCATAAATGATTCTATCATCTTTTAATTTTTTTTTTTTTTAATAAAAAAATATATATATATATTAAATCTAAAAAGTACAGTCTTCCCCACATTTATAAAACATAAAAAACAAATAAAATAAAATAAGCTATCTTATATTATCTTAATATATTTTTACTTCATTTTGTATTACTTATAAAACTAAATCTAAAAACAAAAAATTAATAATAAAAAACTATTTACCACAAATACCAAATTAATAATAAAAAACTTTTTTTTATTTATTTTTTGAATAAATTAATTTTTTTTTTATATAAAAATTCATTTAATAAAAAAAATATTAAAAACATTGGCCAATTATATTTAAGGATTTTATTAATTTATTTTTTTTTAAAAAAAATTATTTATTTATTTATTTATTTATTTATTTATTTATTTATTTATTTATTTATTTATTTATTTATTTATTTATTTATTTATTTATTTATTTATTTATTTATTTATTTATTTATTTATTTATTTATTTATTTATTTATTTATTTATTTATTTATTTATTTATTTATTTATTTATTTATTTATTTATTTATTTATTTATTTATTTATTTATTTATTTATTTATTTATTTATTTATTTATTTATTTATTTATATTCAGTAAAAATGAAATGTTTAACAATTGGTTAAAACAATTGTCAATTGTATTTGATATAATTTGATAGTAATCATTTATTTTTTATTATTTAATTATTTATTTGATTTCTATATTCTTATTTCTTTATCCTTATTTATTATTATTAATATTTTATTTTGGAAGCTAAATACTTGATATAAAGAATTTTAAAAATTGTATTCTAATATTAATTGGTTATTGATTTATACACATAGTTTAAATTATAAAAAGCAAATTTTAGAGCTGCATTAAAGTTTTTATTATTATTTTAATTAATAAATATATGTATTAATTATTAAAAATATGTAAATTTAATTAAAAATAAAACTTTAAAAAAAAAATATATATATATATAATAAATATATATAATAAAATAATCTTATTTTATTAATGTGGAAAAAAAAAAGTATAGTAAAAAAAAGTTTTTATACATACTTCCGCATTCTATATGTTTATAGTTCCATAAAAAATTAAAAAAATAAATAATAAAATTAAAGGTATACAAAATAATATTAATATTCAATTAAATGATATAAAATAATTGAAATTTTGATTATTTATTTATTTATTTATTTATTTATTTATTTATTTATTTATTTATTTATTTGAATATTATTGGATTTTATTATCAACAAAAACTCTTTTTTTTTAATTCTACAATATAACTCATACATAGTAAAGCCTAAAGTGCCACATACATAAGAAGAAAAATATTTAAAATGTTGTTAAACTAAATATACAAAATTAAGATAATTTTTAATAATAGTATGGCTTTATTATAAATGTATTAAGAAGGTAATTTAAAAATAATATATATATATTTTTTATATTATCATATTTAATATTATAAATTAATAGTGTTATTTAATAACATGAAATAGATTATATATTCATAAATACAAACCTTATTTTAATCTATTTCAAAAAAAAAAAAAAGCATTTAATATTCACAAATTAATAGTTTATTTATTAAAATGAAATAAAATTATATATTCATAAATACAAACTTTATTTTAATCTATATCGAAAAAAAAAAAAAAAATTAATAAGCTAGTATTTGATAATTTCCTTAAGCAATATTAATTATTCTTTTTTAATATTGTTAAAAGAAGTTATCAAATAACAACACATGGTTTATATATTTATATATTCATCTATCATACATTTTTATTAATTTTTAATTTATTTTCTATTAATATATTTCAATACTTCTTTATTAAAAAATAATAGTTTAAATATATAAATTATTAAACATTTTAGTAAAGTTAACCTATTTCATATTCTTATATATTCCAATTTTTCTAATATTGGAAAATATTAGGAATATGGAATAGGTTAACAGGCATATGAACTATAGACTAAGAAAAACTTTATAATTAACTAAAAAAAAAACAAAAAAAAACTTTTTCTATTACTAATACTATAATATTTTATAGTACTTCACTATTTATTTTATTTTATTTTGTTTTTATTCATACTTTAATATTTTATAGTACTTCACTATTTATTTTATTTTATTTTATTTTTATTCATACTTTAATATTTTATAGTAATTCACTATTTATTTTATTTTATTTTATTTTATTTTTATTCATACTTTAATATTTTATAGTACTTCACTATTTATTTTATTTTATTTTATTTTTATTCATACTTTAATATTTTATAGTGCTTCACTATTTATTTTATTTTATTTTATTTTTATTCATACTTTAATATTTTATAGTGCTTCACTATTTATTTTATTTTATTTTATTTTTATTCATACTTTAATATTTTATAGTACTTCACTATTTATTTTATTTTATTTTATTTTTATTCATACTTTAATATTTTATAGTGCTTCACTATTTATTTTATTTTATTTTATTTTTATTCATACTTTAATATTTTATAGTACTTCACTATTTATTTTATTTTATTTTATTTTTATTCATACTTTAATATTTTATAGTACTTCACTATTTATTTTATTTTATTTTATTTTTATTCATACTTTAATATTTTATAGTACTTCACTATTTATTTTATTTTATTTTATTTTTATTCATACTTTAATATTTTATAGTACTTCACTATTTATTTTATTTTATTTTATTTTTATTCATACTTTAATATTTTATAATACTTCACTATTTATTTTATTTTATTTTATTTTATTTTTATTCATACTTTAATATTTTATAGTACTTCACTATTTATTTTATTTTATTTTATTTTTATTCATACTTTAATATTTTATAATACTTCACTATTTATTTTATTTTATTTTATTTTTATTCATACTTTAATATTTTATAGTACTTCACTATTTATTTTATTTTATTTTATTTTTATTCATACTTTAATATTTTATAATACTTCACTATTTATTTTATTTTATTTTATTTTTATTCATACTTTAATATTTTATAGTACTTCACTATTTATTTTATTTTATTTTATTTTTATTCATACTTTAATATTTTATAGTACTTCATAAAATACTTTTTTTTTTTTTATTCCACTTATTTTTTAATTAAATAGTTTAATAAAAATAGAATGCTATAAAATATATATACATGATAAGGACTTATTTTTTTCCTTAATTTATTTTATAAAAACATTATGATGAAACTGCCTTTATTAGAAAAGTAAATAATATTAATAATAATAATAATAATAATAATAATAATAATAATAATAATAATAATAATAAAATTGAATTAATTTAAAATACTTTTTTAGTGAAATATTAACCCTAT